>PRKT01000071.1:411149-445348 GCA_003671525.1 Saccostrea glomerata
TTTTTAGCTCACCTGAGCCGAAGGCTCAAGTGAGCTTTTTCTGATCACATTTTGTCCGTCTGTCTAGCTGTCTGTCCATCCCTCTGTAAATTTTTCACATTTTTGACTTCTTCTCAAGAACCACAGGGCCAATTTTGACCAAACTTGGTACAAAGCATCCATAAGTGAAGGGGAATTTAAATTGTAAAAATGAAGGGCCAAGTCCCCTCACAAGGGGAGATAATCAAGAAAAGACAAAAATAGGGTGGGGTCATCTAAAAATCATCTCAAGAACCACTGAGCCAGAAAAGCTGAAACTCATGTGGAAGCATCCTGGGGTAGTGTAGATTCTAAATTGTTCAAACTATGACCCCAAGGGTTGGGCGTGACCACAATGAGGAATCAAAGTTTTAGAAATATATAGGAAAAATCTTCTTTTCAAGAACCACTGGGCCAGAAAAGCTGAATCTTATGTGGAAGCAACCTGGAATAGTGTAGATTTCAAATTGTCTAAATTATGATCAGTGGGGTAGGGTAGGGTCGCAATATGTATTACAAGGGGAAAATCTGGTAAAGAACAGAATGGTCAAAGCTGCTCAGGTGAGCGATGTGGCCCATGGGCCTCTCGTTATTTCTTTTGTTCAGTAGCAGACCAATTTTGAAGGATATCAGTACTGAGACAGTCTGATATAAGTTTATAATGTTTGATATCAGACTGCTCACTAATATCGGACTGCCACAGGTAAATTTTTAGACTGGAAGAACAAAGGAATGACATCACAGCAATGTTTTAATGACAAGGTCAGGTGCTTTTAGAGGACCAAAATATCCAAAAACAAATGAGATATGCAGACTTGAGCTCACATGCATTGTTGAAATAGAGATTGGTTTGTATTAGTGCCAGTACAAATGATACAGTAATACATGTGTATATATGAAATAATATGCTTTTTTTTTCAGTCTAGGATCTCGTCACTTTGATGGATCTGATACCTCCAGACCAGCCTCTAGAGGGCGCTTACAGCCCATCAATCATGTAAGAGTCAAGTAATTTCAATCTGTCATTATATTCACCTCAAATCTTGCCTCAAGAGTAAACTAATGTTTCCTGTGAGTAACAGCATACTGTTTTTTTAAGTATTTTAATAATCTATTTTTCCGGAATATTTTCTCATAGCTTGAAGTTTTTAAACTTTTAGAAAATGTCTGTCACATTTAGGTATTTAATTTTTTTTTAAATCATGACACACACATAATATTAACATGGCATGTAAAATACTTTATGGAAGCAGGCACATTTCTTTTTTTAAATTTACTCTTTCCTTTCATATGTTTAAAGTAGTATGATAGTACCATATTAGTATGCCCCTCCAGATAAAAAATTGATAAAGATAAAATTTGATAAAGATATGACAGAAGCTTTAAAATGAGGATACTTATTCAGACCCACAGTTTGTTTTGATGCATGCCTTCCTGGTTTAATTAGAAAATAATCAATTATTTAGCACTCAGTCTCTGTAGATAGATTTAGTATCCTGTATACCTGGTATATAGATGTACAAAATTTTGCCACTTTATTGATTTTTTCCCCATGTTTCTGATCTCTTGACATATAGGCAATTTCTTCAACTAATTGATTTTCAAAAGAATTCAATGTTTATTATATTGCACTAAATGCAGATTGGGCTTGATACAATATTTATATAAGATAAAGTAGGATGGTGAAATTGTTTCAGATTATCTTGAAAACCATGTGTTTATTTAAAGAAAAATGCAGAGAATTGCTTCACAATCTTGACTTGAACATCTTAGACTTTCTTAACTGTTCTTTTGACATTTCTTTCCTTGCATGCATTGGGGACTAATGTAACCATGTCTTAATTTCAGACTCCTACTTTCTCAACCCTCTCAGAAGAAGTAAGCATGTTCTTTGTTTGTCTGTATGTAGCATGCTGATGTTAATAATATAGAGACAGGGAAGGGTTAGGGGCAAAGTAAACTGAATGTCTGATCTTAGGCTGTTTAGAAATTACTGTTATAGTTGTGAATGACATTCTTTTTATAAATACAGAATGCCTCAAAGGGTGATGGTGTACATGCATTTAAAAAAAGATAAATGTTCCATTCAGTAGTGGTTATTGTAGTTCAGTATGTCAGAAATAGAAATATTTAATACTTTCGTTAACATAGTGTATAATTATTATAAATATGAAGTGTTATTCCTGAAAGATAATCAGTTGTATCACCAAAAAATAATCTAGTTGTGCTTTTCAGTAACTATGGATATTAACAATAAACAATCAATAATTACAATGCTTTTTTTACATTTAAAATGAATTTTTGTTTTGAATGTTTTTAATTTTTCGAAATTGTTTAATATTAGAATGAACCATTGATTTGATGTTTAAATCCTTGTTGTGCATCTTTAAATTTCAAAATTGTTTGTAAATTATTTTGTGTAATTGTGATCAAACAAAAAAAATGACATTTAAAATATTAATTTTTTTGGTTACAGAAACCCAAAATTCCATCAGAAGAGGAGATTGAATCCGGATTACTTCCCCCAAAGCCTCCTTCTGATCCTAACAAAGTTCAACGAGGGAAGGCCACCAGAACACGATTACAACAGTCCACCTGTGTAGAAAGCTCATTAAGTTCAGAGGTCAAGTCTCGAGTAGATACTAGTCCTTCTGATGGTAAATTTGAGGATCTAGTAACTCATATGAATCAAAATATGTGAATATCAAATCAGAAAAGTTTTACTCGAGTTACTACAGATATAATCTTTTCAGTTTAGTGTTTGTTTTCGGATTCTACAGATATAATCTTTTCATGTTTGTTTTTGGTTCATTATACACAAATTGGAGCATTTATTCATTTTGCTAAATGTGAATCTGTGATTAACTGATTAAATGTAGCAGTAATATTCTCTATTATAGGAAAGAATGTAGATGAGTCAGTTAGAAGGGTTCACAGTGGTCCAAAAGAGAGGACTCCAATTCCTGTGGAGGAAAGGGGAGAAGGAGATGGGAGAGAAATGCCCCACAGGGCACCTAGCTCAGCTTCTGTTAGGAGCCCACCTCGCAGGTACACTTCATAATGCTTTTATGTTCCATGTACTGATGTAGATAAAAAATTGCACAATGAGGAGAGCCTTGATGAGCTAATTTACTGCATATGCATTCAAAAATTGTATTTATTTGAGTATTATGATCTGATAAAGGATTTATGTATAATTTTGCAGTGCTGAGAGTAGGGCAGGTAGTGGTGGAACAAAAAGGACATCTAGCGCTGGAAGTACAGGCAGGGGAGGTAATTGATATTTTAAAAAGTACTGATTATTTAAGAAAATATAGGAAAGACAAAAATGAAGAACAAATACATTAAGATGATTTCCAGATTTCAATGATTATACAGATAGATTATTTTTTCTTTTCTGTCAGGTTCTGCAGGAAGACGAGAAGAGGAGACAGCGGAGGAAGCATTGTTTTTCAGCCAGAATATAACTCCACTACTAGAACGGATGACTGAAGCTAGCAGCAGTAGGTTCACTTTTTCTTTTCTGCATGTCTATGAACATTGCAAATGTACACATAGTAAAATCTTTATTGTGCTTATGAGGTAAAGCAAAGATTCAAAAGTAATTTTAACAGTGTATTTTGCTTTATGTTGAATTTGGTCATAAGTTTGCACTGAATGTATTTGATGAAAAGAATCCATAGGCCAAGTATTTTGCAAGGTGTAGGCTTTAGTTGAATAAAGTAAAACACAGTTATGATAAAAATGCTTCATATGAATTCACTTTTTCATGTATTTTCATTCCCTTAATTTTAAAAAATATAAAAGGAATTTGTCATCATTTTAGCATTATATCATCATTTTAGCATTATGTTTTGTCAACTTTTTATAGAAACGTCATTTACGAAGTTACAGCATGAATATTTTCTGAATGAAAATTTATTGTTTTATTACTCAATTTTGATTTTGATTTGTTTGTAGAAAAAGACTCCAAGAGACTAGGACAGGTGACAGAAGAATTGTACTCCTTGCTGCAGAAAGAAAACTTACTGGGCAGGAATTGTAAACAACGTACCACCATCCTCAAATCTATATTTAAACTCCTGGATGTAGATGACTCCCGTATACAGCTCAAACTGGCTAGACTGATTCTTGCTGTAAGATTTTTTTTTAACATTTCCTTCATACATGTATATTGTAAGAGGAAGCCTGGTTTACATTGCAAAGAAATATATTTCATGTATGTATAATAGTTTTGAACATTTTCCATATTTTTTTCTCCCCAAACAGTTGAAGGTTACAGGAACTAATCTATTGAGTGCTTGTAAATTGGTCTTCAAAATTAGCAGGAATGAGAAAAATGATCCAGAGTTTCTTAAAGGAGATATTTTAGGTACGTTAATTTAGCAAGCATTGATTTTACTATCTAGGTCACTGCATGTGTTGAGTTCAATGTGTGATGTTTGGAAATAAATTTTCATTTTGTCAATGATGAATTGAAACAAAGAATATTTGTTTGATTAAAAACCTTATTTCAGATGTACTTATGGACACACTGAAAAGCTCAGATCCCTTCAGTGCTAGTGAGGCTCTGGTATTCTGTATAGGGTCCTTAAAACTGCTAACTGGTAACTCCACAATAGTCAAACAGTTAGTGAAGAAGGACTGTATAGAAAGCCTGGCTCTTCTCCTCAACAGTATTAATAAAACTGTGAGTATAAAGCAGTGGTCTGGAAATGTGGAATCTCAAAGCTCAAGATGGGCCACAAAAAGGGGAGGAGTGGCTTATGCAGACATATGGGAAATAAGAAAAATCTTGAGATTTATTTTTCTCAAGAATTAGAGAAGGTCATGAACTACTACAGAGCTTTAATGTTACCTAGTCTAGGTATTTCTGCAATTGTTAATTGTTTATGGATGGGACAACAGTTAATAATAAAGAATAAAAAATTCCATGTCTCAGACACTTCATTATAAGTGTTTTACTGTATCCTTATAAACTTGCATTCTAGATTTCAGATGTTTCATGTTACTATTTAAGAGTCAATAACTGTAAACATTTCATGATTACAGCTGTCTAGGTTTATGAGTTTTCATCTGCAGCCAAATTAGAACATTTCTTTCATTTTGTAGATAAGGGAAGGCAGTGAGCCAACAACACAGATAGGAAACATTCTTATCCAGGTATTTATTGAAATCACACTTTTTCATTTATATCTGACATTTATGAAAAATTATTTAACAAGTCCTATTTCTGATAGATACGATTAGTTTAGTCACTCTGTTGATTCACATAATATAAACATTTGTATACTTCAACAATTGTAATGATTTTTAAAGCATTTACATGTATTGATGTCCATTTTGCACTATTCCTAAGTTGGCATGTTTTGTTGTAGGCTACAGCTGCCCTGAGAAATCTGGCTGATGCTGGGTCCAGTAGAGAGAGATTACTAGGATGTCAGGCCATTGAATCCCTGTGTCTCATCATAGACAGCTTCACGTCAGATGGGGACCTCATGCTTAACATCTCCAGAATATTCAGGTAACTAGTGATCTCAGACCAATGTTGATTGAGATTTATCATGTATGTGCTGTAAATATTTTATGTTTGATGAGCATACCACATGACTACCAAACTTACTTAAAACTTGTGAGTCTTTAAACCTTTTGAATTAATTTATTGAGCAGAATAAAGCTGTCTTCACTCTTAAAATCATCATGTTCAAAAACAAATGTGGGTTTTCATATGTGTTTTAAATAAAAAATTTTGAAATAATGAAAGGCTATTCTTGATTACAGTAAGGTGACATTACACACGGACTGTTGTACTGCCCTGGCTGATTATCCTACTTCATACAGATCATTTGTCAGTGTTCTCCAGAAACACCAACACAAGTCGGTAAGTCACATATACACACAAGTCTGTAAGTCATGAATACACAAGTCTGTAAGTCATTAATACACAAGTCTGTAAGTTATATGTATATAACAAGTCCGTAAGTTATATGTATACACAAGTTGGTTACACAAGTCTGTAAGTCACATATATACACCAGTCTATTAGTTATATAGCAAAGTTTCACAACAAGCTGGTTTATCTTTTACCAGTTATTGTTTATTTTTAGGATGTGGTGGTGCGAGTGAGTTTTGTGTTGGGGAACATGACAGCTAAGAATGAAGTGGCCAGACTCCGACTTTTCCAGGAGGCGGGGTCTTTTGACATCCTTCTGACCTTGTTTAGGTTTTACTTGGAACAGGATGTTAAGGTTTGTCATTTTTCCTATTTTAAGTATATGTTCCAATATTCTACAGTCATTGTTGCATCCTTTCTATAGACTTGAATATTCATCATTAATGATACCAAATCGAAATGAAGTCGTACCTCATTGTCTCAAAATTTCTTGGACTATCCAGTTAAAGAAGGTAAAATACTTATGAAAAAAGTGTTTGAGAAGTTCAAATCACTACGAGATATTCATGGTGTTTGACATATCCAAATTCCAGATATCTAAGTTCAAAAAATATTGAGTTAAATATATTCATGGTGTTTGACATATCCAAATTCCAGATATCTAAGTTCAAAAAATATTGAGGTAAATATTGTATTTAATCAAAGAGATGTTCTGTACATAACTTCTCATGTTTATTTTTAGAATCAAGGTAAAGAGGTGAAGAAAGAAGTAACAGAAGATGGCAGCACTGTCAACAAGACAGAGGATGTCCTTATAAAGGTCATCAGGGTCATAGCCAACCTGTCAATCAATGAGAATGTGGGGCCAGTCATATGTTCCAACTACCAGTGTGTTGATTACCTGCTCAAAGTATTAGGTAATGGGAATATATATAAAACAGATAATGGCAAAGATTATAA
The DNA here is from genome assembly GCA_003671525.1 of Saccostrea glomerata. Lineage (NCBI taxonomy): Eukaryota > Metazoa > Mollusca > Bivalvia > Ostreida > Ostreidae > Saccostrea > Saccostrea glomerata. The sequence continues at coordinate 418,021 of PRKT01000071.1, forward strand.
TGAATTGTTACATCTGCACAAATTCTCTTCATTTATACTTTATGCTAGTAAATTGTTTACTGATATTAATGATTTTGCTCACAGAAACTAAAGATGTGTCCAGTAGTGAAGAACTTGTACTTAATACAGTAGCCACTATCAACAACCTCTCCTTCTATAACACCAAAACCAGTGCCATCACTACCCACCAAGTCAGGGTATTAGAAGGTAGGGTTGAACTGAACATTTCACATATCTTTTGTTATGCCTCTTGTAATGCCTCTTCAAGATCATCAGATTTCAAATTGATTTTTGTATCATTGAAGGAAACGAATTTTCTTCTCTTTTGCTTTATATTAGTGAAGTAGATATGCAGAGGAAGAGAATCCCTATGTATTATTTACATTTTTTATCTGTAGCCCTTCTGAAGCTTGTACTGGCCAATAATATGGAGGCAATGGTTGAAGCGTGTCGAGTGTTTGCCAATCTTACAAGACAGAGGGTGGTCCGAGACTTCCTCACTGAACAGAAGAGTAAGTTAGGGGGAATAATCAAGGATAAAATTATAACCCTACAGTGTTATTCAAATAAATGAGTTCTTTAATATGGTATTGATTTAAACAGTCACATTTACACCTATTGTTTTGTCTTTAGTTGACAGAATGCTTGTTACAATGCTAGACTCAGGAAATCGTGAGGTTGTGTACATTTCTTGTGGAGTTCTTATCAACTTTATGGTGGATGAGGAGAAGAGGCCTATGTTAAAGCAGGAACATGGCATCAGAAAGTAAGTTTTGCTGGTTAAAAATATTACCGTATACAGGGAAATTTTCGCTCCTTTCGCTCTACTGTCATTTCGGCAAATTTAAAACAGGACGAATTCAAAGAATACTAGATAATTTCTTTAAAAAAAATAATGAGTGGTAAATTTAAACAGGGCAAAATTGTGCAAGTGTGAAAGGGCAAAAATAACATGGGATGAAAATAACCCTGTAATAATAATAACCAATTTTAATGACAATGGCCTGAAGCTTAACCATTTTATACACATGATTCATTACATGTCTTTGGAAACAATGCAAGTTCAAAAAATTTAGCTGTGTTTATAAAATAATTTTTATTTGACAGATTAGTTGAGGTACTGCGAGACTTCAGTAAGACAGACTGGGAACTAGCCAGTCTAGTGTGTCAGATTCTGTGGAATTACAGTGGTAAAATTACAAGTTCTAATGACTGCTTCGGTCAGCAGGAGTCTCAAGATCTCATGGAACTTCTCATGGAGTTGCTAGGTACAATGATTTTTATAAACATACTTTAATAAACTCTATTTATTTTTGCTAGAGCATTACATTGATCAATGAAAGACATTTTTAAAATGAACATGTTTTAACAAAGTGTAAATAAATGAGTGAACAAAAATGATTGTCTCATAAAATTTAACACAGTTACTCAACATATGAATTTTTTTTTCATCCTTTCATTTTTTTGTTTTCTACAGACCGAGACTCTGCCTTAGATTTATCATTTAAAGAGGATGAGGAAATGACGGACTATTTTGAGGAGACGTGGACAGAACAGTTTTGTCCCGTGGCAGAACAGTTACTACAGAGGATAGAGACCCACCAGTCAGATCTAGAACCACTAGAAAACCCCAGCGGGTCATAGTCAGGACTCCAACCTAGGATCTTATATTTAAACAATATCACCACTTAAAGAATATGCATTAAATTATGAGAGATGTCTACCTGTATTTTGTGTGTTGATAAAGAGTATACTTGCTATAAATAGTCATTTACTTAAAATTTGTAATACTGGACTATCTTAAAATTGTCCAATACTCATGAAGAACATTAGTATGGATATTAATATACAGATACATTACATGTCCAGACCATTTGAATTGTACCTGTGAGTGATCTTGCTTGTTTTTCAGATGTCATTACTTTTTATCTGATATCTTGATTCTCTAGTCTGTGAGCTATTTATTGGTGAGTGAGAAGAACATATCAGTGATCATCATTCCGTCCACGAGTTATCTAGATACTGACATAATAAATCTACTGTGTTCAAAGGCCAGAAAATCCGTCCATTTGTTTTTTTCTGTAGACAAGCTATTGCTATGTGTGTAGAGTTGTTCTTTTTATTTAGCACTTTAGTCTGTTGAAATTTGTGTGCTGATAATATATAGAGACGAAAAAGTAGACTAAGTCAATTTAATTCCATGTTAAGACTCTAAACTAAAACATGACTAATTCTTTAAATTTATTAGAGACTCGTAGTGAGCTTTCTGACCACATTGTTTATATCTATACAGTGTATATCTGTCAGTCAATCTAACATGCATTCTTCCGAAAGGCTGAACTAAACTGTATACTAATTTAAAACACAAAATAGTAGCTGATGAATGTTACTGGAAGAATATTAAATATTGTATCTTTTAGTTGATTTTCTCTGCAATATTATTCATATAAAATGCTTTGTGATTATTAGTCATCATGACAAATTATGATAGAAATAAATATGAGTATGTGCATTATGGATTGTAGATATACCACTTTATTTCTTATACAAAAAATTATATATTTAGGTAAATTGTATTTATTGCTTTTATTTATTTATTCTGATTCTCAATTTATGGACACTTGTTATTGATTGTTAATTGTTATTTTGAATGGAAAAAATGGACATTGTGATGAAAGTATTGAATTAAGTACCCTTATGGCATCCCCTCAAATTCTAAAGTCCTAAACATTTACTCATCCCGAAAATCTGAAAAATTTATAAGGTACTTTAAAAAGTAAATAAACAGTCATCAGCCTGTATATCATACAATGACATAAATGTTGAAATGTGATAAAGCTTTAGCAGAAAAGGCTTTTATATACAACTGTAATTTTTCTGTTTTGGATCAAAGTGTATTTGATATTCAGTGTGTATGTGATTTTATTGTGATGTTTGATATACAAATTATCAGTATTGGTTTATTCTTGAGTAACAACATGCTAGCTAATAAAACAAAAGAAATATTCTTATCTCTTCATTATTGATGGAAGTAAGAGAAATGAAAGCTGTTAATGCAAATTTTATCTCAAGTATTTCATTCCTTTAAAGAAACACAGTGACGCACAAAGGGGAAAATTAACAAAAGTAGAATTTTTGCATGACACGTGTAAATTTTGTTTAATTCCTAAAAGTACTAGGTTTCAGAAAATTACAGGTTTCAGAACCTAAAAATTCTAGTTTTATGGAGAAAAATAAAAGTAAAAATAGTTTCAGTATGCCCCATAACGAAAATACTGCCTTATACTCCTTCCTCCCGATTGTACGCGTGCGCAGAAAAGTTGAATTAGTTTCCATAGTTACCATGGCTTAAAGTACCTAAGAATGAATGTAAGTAGACCAAAAATTTTGATACAATTTTTAAAAAAAAGGTGTTGGAACATATTTCTCACCTTTGCATGCTCCAGTTGAACGTTGTTCACAAGTTTGAGCTAAAAATAAGAGTGGCGTGACCTTGACATACACGAAAACAACGAAACTGTTTGTCCGGCACTTATATTGTGCACTCTTTTGCAGTTTAATTGTCATATCTTAGCTATATACTCGTAATTTTCATAGGTCTTTCTCTGTATACTGCAGATATCTTACAAGAAACACACGATTCTGACTCGTTAGGTCACTTTAATATTTATGACTGAAATTGTGTGTGATTTTCTAATATCCATTATTTTAAAAGCATAAGTGAAAGGGTTTTGCAAGTGAATTTTTTGCACACACTTCTACTGATTCGAATGTGTTCAAGATCTTTTCAATTGATATCACATTACCCAGTTGCAAGCAATCTGAATTGAAATGGAAAGATGTACATGCTTTGGCCTAGATAAATTGTGAAGATATATCTGTTTTTACATTTCCAAAGCGACATACATCTCATCTTGTAGCAAATCATTGATGTTACAGACTGGTAAATGTACAACTGAAAAAAGTTTTATGAATATAGAGAAGTGATAGATAAAACATGGATACCTTTGCATACCATATAGAGATGTTTAGCAAAAAGCATTATGGCAGTAGCTAAATCAGGTCAGATGTGAATATGTCGGTACATACAAACTTTCTATTGCAGCTGGATTCCTGTTACATTTTTACAACGGACAGTATTCAGCCATCTAGGGCTCTTATTTTGATCAGGGAAATTTGCTATAAAAAATATTTATAATTTTTTTTCCCCACTTAGTTTCTGAAGGTCAATTAACTTTAATGCTAATAAAACTTTAAAAATATCTTTAAAGAAATTACTTTTATTGTAAAGTACAAATGTATTTCATTAGCAACAATTCTCAATTATGCATTTTTTAAAGAAAAATAGTACTCGTGAAAAATATTGCGATGTTTAATGATTAATGAAATAAATAAAATATGGATAATATGGAAATCAAAACAATTACAGCATCACATGATAACTTTGGACTTGAAGATATTCTACATCTGAGAGAGTCATATCTGAAAAAGAAAAAAAAAGTATGCAGACTTTAAAATACTTAGAGTAACTGACCCCATAATGCAAGTACATGTAATTTGAATAAGCAATTAAACGGTCATGATATTTAATGAATTTGTCTACTAGCTTTGTCATATGAAATTTCTATTAAAATTAAATAATAAATAAAACATGAAAAATCAGTATATAGGTGGGAAACGGTTTCTTTGAAAATAGTACTTCATTGAAAATCCCTGTAATTTTGCTTATCTTGAAATACGATGTTAAAGTTAATATAGATGTTTGATCACGAAACTGCAGTTTCAAAAAGCAGTACTGTAAATCACCTTTTATTCGCGAGAACTTTATTTTCGCGTAATTACGCGAGACAGTGTGCTCTCGAAAATTTAGTTCTCGCGTATAATAGTATTCCTTAAGATTATATAGAGCAATAACCACAATTCGTGAAAATTTTGTCTCGCTTATCAATAGTTAATGACTATCTCGCGAAAATAAGATGTCGCGAAAATTAAGTGATCTACAGTATTCTAAGAGTTTGAAACAATTTTCCAACATTCGAAATTTTAACGTACTTGGCCAAGAAGAAAAAAACCCAAACATTTCAATTTCATTAGGGAAATATGCGAAAAGTTATGGTCACCCATGCTTATTGGAAATTGATACCTCAATTTTATATTTTCTGACATGATTTAATGCACTCCCTTTAAGATTGGAAAGGGGTAGAAACTTCTCGAAGAATTTAGAATAATAGTCTTGCAGTTACAAGGAAAACCTAACGTACAAACCTGCTGAATAAGCCTCTGATTTTTTTCTGATATTCAATCTCAATCAGCGAGCCTGCTATCCATCGCTTCCGGTCCTTGAACGGATACTCGTATCCTTGCTTACAGTCGCACGCGTACGCCGTGCGGGAGAACCGGAAACCTGGTATTGGACGACACTGTTAAAAAACAACCCCTGTTATAGATAATATCACATGAATCATTTCAAATTTTTAGAAGAAATGGGTTTTAATGCCACATCTTATTGTCCAAATTATGCTCACAATACACTCTTTCAAAAGATGCATGAAATTCTTCAAAATCATCTGTCTGTTTAATACTCTAAAAATATACCAGACACTGGAAGTGAATATGAATTATGATACTTAAACTTAATTCCAAAACTTCATAAAATATTTACAAAGAAATATTGCATTGTCGTTAAACCAAACCCCTATCCTCAAAATGTTTACTTATGTAAACATGGTAAAGGAGAAAATAAAGACGATTGTGCTACAAAATTTTAAGTAGTGGTGTAAACCAAATTGTATTCTTAAAAAAACTCTTAAGAACTTTTGGAAAATTTTAAATCTCAAAATGTTCTGAAGATCAATGGAAATTGAAAAATATCTCTTTTATACACTGAATATAATCTTCATTACAATAAAGTACTGAGGAGCCAACTGTTTCCTAAATAAAAATAAATCTACGAAATTTCCATATCTAGGAATTGGACATGCATCAACAAAAATGCTTCGCTTGACGGTCAACTACACATTTTCGTATGGGTATCCAGGGCTCTTCGCTTGAAATTAGTCCGATTCTATACACAATATTTGAAGTCCATGCAAATTTCCTTATTGACAATATCTATGTAATTTTCGAAGTGACAAGGTTTCTAACAATTCTGTTGGAATTCCAGAGAACACTTACAGTGTTCCCTTGAAAGCCGACGTGTTCCTTTATTCATATAGGCAGACTTTATTAAGATTTTTTTTATTCAAAAGATTATTTTTGGATGTCGCCTTCAATTCAACATTTGAATAACATTTTGTCAATTATAAATACATGTAGCTATTCACATTCAGTAACTTTGACTCAATATATCTCAGTGAACTCAAAATAAACAACACTAAAGCGTCTACATCTAATTTTTGGATGAAATATATGGAGATAAGAAGCAGTATTCAAGCTCAGAAATCCAAAAAACAATACAAAATAGGAGCAAAACAAAAACGAGCAGACCTCCAAACCATCGGAGGTGTGATAAGGTGCCATGGAGGAGTGAGCATCTCTAACCGTGTGCTCCTTGAAGTTGTCCTGATCAGGAAATAACGGAAAAATCCGCCGTCAATTTAGTGTGTGAATGATGGACTAAGAATGGTATGAAAAACGTCGTCAGTCAGCATTTGACTCAATAATAAATTGTATTGCTGACAAGGTCATTTAAGGACCATTGAACTTACGAAATGATGCTGCTGATATTCTTGTTTCATCAACTTATTTGTCAATAATTTACCTCGTTTTAAGAAATGTACATAGTCACGTAGAACATCCTCTTGCGTATTGTTGAATCAATTGAGAGATATAAACTGCCTGTGCAGGTGATTAAGGTATATTGCTGCATAAGTAAGGGAAGTTGACGATTGAAAATTTTAAGGCATTACATTTAACATAGAGCTTGGTTGTTAGATTACCATCAACGTCATTTTCAAGTAAAATATCCAAATATGAGACAGATGTGTCAGACTCAATAGTATCTTTTATTTCAAGCTCACCGGGATATATCGAATCGACATAAAAATATAAATAACATTGTTAATGGATAATATAACTTACTGACAGACAAAGTTAAACTAAACTGTTCAAGATAAACGGAATGACTTCAGCAATTCCATCGTCAACTTCCCTTCTTTGTGTAAATAACATATTCCAATATCACCTGCATGTGGAGTTTTTGTCTCTGCTAAGATATGCAGTGACATTCTCACTGTATGATAAATTCTTTGTCTGAGGTAAGCTTCTGACTAATAATTTGTTCTAACATGGATTAAAAACTTTTTTAGATGAAATACGAAAATCGTATATTGAGATAACGAACATTATTCAAGATCAAAGTCCATAAAACAATACAAAATAGGAGCAGAGCATACACGAACCTCCAAAACATCTGAGGTGGGATTAGGTGCCATGGAGGAGTGAGCATCCCCTGCTGACCTGTCACACCCGCCGTGTGCTCCTTGTCATGATCAGGAAATAACGAGAAAATCCGTCGTCAATTCAGTGTATAAATAATGGACAAACGATTAGTATGAAAAACGTCAGTCAGCATTTGACTCAATGATAAATTGTATTTGCTGACAAGGTCATTGTATCGACCATAGAACTCACGAAATGATGAATTTAAACGAAACTGCTAATATCCTTGTTTCATCAACTTATTTGTCAATAATTTAACTCGTTTTAGAAATTGTTCACACGTAGAGCATGCCTTTTGCCAATAGAACGTTTTTCATAATGGAGTTATTTGTTATTGCAACCTATCATTGGATGGTATTTTGTATTACTATATGTTCCATACCATTTATTAGGTCATTGTCTTTTTTTACAAAGTTTAACTAGGGAGTTTTCAGTCTACCTGAATAATGCTTAGGGTTCAAGGTGGTCAGGAGATGCTTAATCCTTCTAGGAACCTAATTCAATCTCTGGTGTCTCCAGGCCCAAATGCCTCTATTCTAAGATAGACATGAATGTGCCCATGTACCTTTCTTTATGACGATACATGTACTAAATACATTATGAAAGTCCAAAGGTCTTGTAAAATGATACAGTCCAAAAGACATTGAATAAAAATGAATTCACATGCAGTACAGAAACCTTAATATACTTACTGTTGTAGACTGCGTGTGGCAGCGGGCAGTGTTTTTGAATGCATTGTTGACGTTGTAAGGCTGTGGACAAGGATTAATCTCCAATAAACTTAGAGGAACATCAACAGTCACAACCCCTCTAAAATGAGATTGAAAGCAATGAAGAGATGATGATCAAATTCTTATATAAAACTTTCAATTTCAAGCAAAATTAATGATTCTATACCATGTTGCTGATGATAATAAAATTACACAAAATTTTCTCATGCCCTTTTTTTTCTTCTGGTAAAAAATCTGATGGTTTTCTACCTTTTAAAGTCTCTTTTTAAATGTAATAATTACTTACATAAACTGAGCTTTCCCTGATAGCTTCGTCATCTGAAAAAATGGCGCAACGTATGTCATCACCCATGCGTCTATTCTGCCATCACATTTGAACTCGGGCGGCATCCAGAGACCCTGTTGTAAAGTGGGTGCGCGGTACCCTAGAGGAGAATGTTCGTGTGTCTGGCTACCTGTGCCATTAACATCTGAGCGCATTTTTGAGCGGACACGAAAAAGTTTTAAAGAGTCTGTGTTGGTATTCCAACGGTATTTCATCTCTCTGTACCAAAGTTCTGTAGTGTAATGCTTACCGGACAAACCAGCAGTGTCTATAACATAAAATTCTTCGTTCTGTCTGTAAGCGAAAGGACCGAAGTACTCGCGAATCGATTCGTTTGGACTTGAATAACTGTAAGGTTCGAAAAATATGCCACTTGATAATATTTTGTAATCAGCCATTACATTGGCTAAGACCTCTCCAAACAATTTTTCATAATGCAGACGCGCGCCCCCTCGAATTCGACCGAAGGTTTCTGTATCTTCCGTGTTCTGGAGGTAAGCCGAGAGGAAGTGAGAGAGACGCACTGCCACGCTGGCCTGAGACTGAAACTGGTCAACCACCCCGTACCCAACATCCCCGGGAAGGATCAGACTCGATGGGGGTATGGTTTTACAATTAGTCCCCGTCACACTTGACTTGTGGCGGTAAAGCCTCACCATCCTGTTATAGGCGTCCTGGTCAAACAGAGGTCTGTCGTAGAAGGACCTTTTATGACGGGTTCTTTTCCTTCTGCGGGTATTTGTCGATTTTGAATCAATCGATTCCACTGATCTCTTTTTCACGGAACCTGTGTTTAGCTCTTCACCAGAGAACTCAATATGGACCGTCTCTATGTTATCAACCGTTGGTAGAACATTCAAATCTTTAAAAAAAAAAAAAGAAGATACTAGTTAGTACAAATGAGATCTTTAAATTTTTGCAACTAGGTTATTTCCCGATCATGACAAGGGGTACATGGCGGGTGTGACAGGTCTGCAGATTATTCCTTCATGGCATCTGCTCCCACCTTTGATGTTTTAGAGGTCCATGTTTGCTCTGCTCCAAAACTTGTATTTTAAAAATGGAATACTGTTCGTTATCTCCATATGTTTCATGCTTTAATCCTATAAATCTTCTTGATGAGAAGGGCTCTTTCAGCATTGATTGATTTTGCAATTTCCTAAACTTACTTAAAACCCTTAGAAACAAAGGTTTCCAGCAAGTGCTATTTCAATCCCGCAGCTTTAATACTCACAAAAACAATAACTGTTGTAAAGGAAAACCAGACACATTGCTATTCGAATGTATGAAAAAACTGAACACTCTTCAATTCAAGCTCAACAGTCCATTAAACAATACAAGAAGGATATGGAGATAACGAACAGTATTCGATATCAAAGTCCATAAAACAATACAAAATAGGAGCAGAGCAAACACGGACCTCCGAAACATCAGAGGTGGGATCAGGTGCCATGGAGGAGTGAGCATCCCCATGTTGACCGGTCACAAACGCCGTGTGCTCCTTGTCATGCTCGGGAAATAACGGAAAAATCCGTTAATGGACTAATAATAAGTATGAAAAATGTCAGTCAGCATTTGACTTAATGATAAGTTGTATTTGCTGACAAGGTCATTGTTTCGACCATAGAACTTACGAAATGATGACTTTAAACGAGACTGTTGATATTCTTGTTTCATCAACTAACTAATTTGTCAATAAAACTCGTTTTAGAAATTGTTCATACGTAGAGCATGTTCTTGTGTATCGAATCAACTGAGATATACACACTCCGTATGCAGGTGATGAAGGTATAATGCTGCACGAGTAGGCTAGGGAAGTTGACGATAGAAAAGTCAAAGTCATCACGTTTATCATATAGCTTGGTTGCTAGATTACGAGATTCAAGTACAATATTCAAGTATAATACAGATGTGTCAGACTCTGTGATATCTTTTATCTCAAGCTCTCCAGGATTTATCGTATCGTCGTAGGAATGGAAATTACCATTGTAAATTGACAATACGTCGTCGATATATTTAAATGTCGAATTGAAAGCCACAGCAAGCGTTTTCTACTTTTCACGCATAAAATTTTTCACAAAATCTTCTTCATATGAATAAAAATATGTCTGCTGATAATGGGGTACAATTGGTACCCATGGGATTTTCAATAAATTGTTGGAAGACATGGTCTCCAAAAATCGCATAGATATTGTCAATCAGAAACTCAATCATCTTTTTGATGTCAACTTCAGAGTACTTGTGTGTGCAATCAGAATGTGTTTTAATAAAATAATTTTGCAAATGACCAATGACCAGGTAAGTAAATTTACTTACGAGTTCCATTTTTATTGAAAATGCAGCTGTCAATGATATAAAAAATTCGGGACTTTAATTTATCATTGGGAATGATTGTGTATAAAGTAGAAAAGTCGTAAGTTTTTAAGCTGATAATGTTGGTAAAATCTTTTGATTTCAAATTGTCCAAAAGTTCTTTGAAATATTTTAGTATTCACATCAGATTCACACCACTTCTTGAGTACTTTTTTTCCACGTGGTATTTATTTACGCTATGTACGCGGTTACAAATTTTCTGCGGAAATTTGTCCAAGCGTACTTGATATAAACGTAAGGCATATAATGACAGTCGAAATCCGCGTAATTTTCTACAGAAAAAAACAGAAATTGAGATTCCGCGGAATTACGAGAGCACTCTTGAATTTTTTCGTTCACTACTGTCAACATCTTAGTGTGGAGTAACGAAAGAGGCTTGGTTGAACATTTACTGGAACCCACAATGTATCTTTGTAAGAATTTGTATGAAGTTTCGGAATCCAATAGGGTAGTTCAAATTCATTTTGGCTCTGTGGAATATTAAAAAATACTAGTATTCAAAACTGACATATGATTTTGAAGAATTTCTTTCTTCTTCAAATCATGAACAGAACAAACATGTACCTCTAAAACATTGAGGAGTGAGCATCTCCTGTCAACTGGTCACACCCGCCGTGTGCTCCTTGTCCTGATCGGGAAATAACGAAAAAAATCCGTCGATAATTTCAGGGTGTAAACAATGGCCTAAGAAATAGCATGAAAAACGTCAGTCAGCATTTGACTTAAGATGTATAGACCATAGAACTTACAAAATTATGACTTTAAACGAGACTTCTGCTATTCTTGTTTCATCAACTTATTTGTCTATTGCTTTATCGTTTTAGAAGTTGTTATTACGCAGAGCATGTTCTTGTGGATTAAATCAACTGAAATTTCTGTATAAGTAAGAGAAGTTGAAGATTGAAACGTTTAAATCAACATGTTTATCATTAATCTTTAATGTTAGATTACCATTAAAGTCTTTTCTCTAGTAAAATATCAAAATATAAAACAGATGTGCCAGACACTCTTGTATCTTTCATTTCAAGTTCACTGAATAAATGTATATCGTTTTAAATGCGGTGATTTTGGATACCAAACGTACTTGTAGTACATTTCAAATGACCAAAATTTTCGAAAGTCAGTACATGTATTATGAAACAAATTTTCTGCATTTTACATTTCTAAAGATAAAAAGTTTTTGTTCAAAATATAGACAAATGCTTCTTCAACCAAAATGGCATTCGGAAATTTTCATATGTGACCAGTCATCAACAGATTACATTGTGTGACTCTACATACAAGTACTCTGAATTTGATACTAGTAGTAATACATGTAGGATGATGATGTACGTCTTGTCATCAAATACAATCAATATTTAATTCAAATTTTAATTTTTCATCCTAAACGTTAGGCAATTATTTACACACTGAATTGGATTTTCTCGTTATTTCCAAAGAATGACAAGGAGCACATTGTGGGTGTGACCGGTCGACAGGGGATGCTGATATCTCTATGACATCTGATCAGACCTCTGATGTTTAAGTGGTTTATGTTTGCTCTGATCCTGATGTGTATTGTTTTATGGACTTTTGAGCTTGAATACTGTTCGTTATCTCCATACATTTCATGCTGGAGTTTTTCATTTACCACATTTGTGTTGTTTTGGAAATCTACAAGTCTTTAAACAAACTGCAAGAATATCTACGGGTACTTTTTTCCCAGTACATCATACCGTCTATTGTAATAGTGAGTGTTTGTAGTTTGTTAGAGTACATAGTCTCAGTACTTACGATCAGTAGGAGTACAGTTAAAACCTTCGTTGTATTCTGTCCACGTGGACTCCTCTATGTTAGAACCCTTATAAGGGTGTTCGATTTCTGTCGGGTATCTGTAACCATATCGACATTTGCATACGTAACTTCCTCGACGGAATCCGTAACCACTTATGTGCTTACACTGAAATTTTAAAAATAGAGTTAAGAAAATTTATAAAATATTGTATGTTTCAAAAAAGGCTTTTTGAAAATATTAAATAACAAAAAAAAAAATTTCCCCCTTTTTTAACCAAAACAAATGTGGACTCCAAAGATTGGTGAGTATGGTAAGTATTATATTACATGTATTATTATTTTGAAAATTGAATTCTTTGTAAGTCGGATGAAAAATCATGCAGTATACGTGTTTTTCTTTTAATTTACATTTTAAATTTAATGAGTAATTTATCTTCGAATGTTTATTTTTTTATTTTTAATGACAAACATCGGTCACTATGTTTGTAAACAGAAACAGTGTAAAAAAAATTATCACGAAATCGTCCATCACCGGCAAAATATAGGGTTATCCCGACTAGTCTTTAAACTGTTTATAGTCCTTAGACTTTACTGTTCCCTTGAACGAAAGTGCTTTTTACCCTTATCAATTTATTTCATATAAATTTTCTTAGTCTTAGATTATATATAGAAAATTCATCTTTGATTAACATTGAAATTTTCCCTTTTTCACTTTCCCTTTTTTGTTGTTCATTGATGTTTTCAACATACATGTATATCTATTGGGTTCAATTTTTCTACATTTAAAGTTAAAAGAATACGAAAAGTTACCATTTTTTTTCTAAATTTGAGGATTCTCTTCAGATAAAATGCTATATTCTATGATAATTAATAGAGACGACTGCAAATACAACTACAGAGATATTTTAATATGACCATCAAAACTAGCATCAAATAAAGACGCAACATCATTTGCTTAACATGTTCTATAAAACACTTGGAGGACTGTCCAAAAACTAGACTGCAGCAGTCAGAAACGAGAATGTATGCAGTTTTATCAAAACAATTAATTACCTTGACACTTTGTATTTAACGGTAATAATGTGTTTTCCAGCAATAATGAACTTCCCATGGCAGGTAAAATTTAGTTATAATCTTTCACTGTCGATGTTGTTTATTCTTTTAAGACCTGAAAGAGCTAGTTTTGACGTCCGTTTTTAAAATGATTTAAATACATTTTACTTGCAAGTAAACGAGAAACATGCAGGTAAAATGCATTCATAAGTCATACCATGAGCGTAGATAAAGTTATTAACTGACATAGAAATATATACTTGAATTGACATTGCATTTAGTGCCATCGCCAACAACAAATTCTTACATCTGTAAAATGTAGTGTACATTTTACCTTTGAGTTTTCCTTGCACCTGTCAATTCCCGCCAGGTAACTTGGACCAGGATTACCGTCACTAATTCCACATGGATTGAAATCTACATGCTCGAAATCGGTATCCATCACCACAACACCAACGAATCTTCATTTTTTAAAAATGAAAAACAAGTACGATTTTTGTAAACAAATCTTGATAAAATACGAAAAGTAGAAGAGGATTTGGTATATTTTTGCAATTCTTTATTTTATATATGAATTTGTATACTAAGTCTCTATACATGTATAAGCTCTCATACGTTTTAATCATGGTTTAAAAGGGTAAAAAATATCATAAAGAAAATGAAAACGTAAAAGGTACAACATCAAGCCTAGCTTTTGTTGATCTGTTGATCACTAAGTTGATAACTTTATCATGAAACATATGGAGATAACGAACAATATTCAAGATCAAAAGTCCAAAAAACAATACAAAATAGGAGCAGAGCAAACACGGACCACCTCCAAAACACCATAAATTCTTACCGCGGTCGTCTGAGATGTGTCCAGTTACTGTATCGAGGCATGAAGTCGGCCACAGGAGAAACTGCAGATACCACCCATTTGTTGGATTTTCCACAGTCGAAGTATGGTCTGGTGAAGCGAACGGGTAGTTTTTCTATTGGATCATTAGTCCCAGGATTATTTGGACCAAAGAAATTAAACCCTTCAAATGTATCATGCTTGAAGACCCCTCTAGTGTTGGTAAACTTCAGATTAACACTCCATGTGAATTTTCGAGTCGAATCATAAATTGGATGAGTGTCCGGCAGCCAAAAATCATACCAGGGGTTCATTCGGTATCCATGACTTGTATAGTTTTTATTTAGGCCACTTCCAGCATCTACTACAAGTGTAGTAGTGAGAGTTGGTTCTCGTAGAATATTGACCTGATCAAAGGTATCATCCCATCTCCACGACCGTGGCGCAAAAAGGGGAAGAGTGCGGTTAAAGTCGTAGTTAATCATCCAGTTGGGGTAATAACAGTCCTGATCGAAGTACATGGCGCTGCCATTGACTGTAGGGTGGGCATTGATATCAGCTGCGACAGAAAAATGGAGATAATGAACATCCGGCATAGTTTTAAAGACTTCCGATGTGTTCAGCCTTTGGTATATGTAGCTAAAGTAAAAAGCTCTATTCAGGGCCATATTGTGCAGATGAATGAGATTTGTCCGATTTTTATAGAAGACTTTGGTACGTAGTTCATTATATTTCGGTATTTGTGTTAAAACATCTTCGGGCATTATTAAATCACTTATAGGCTTTGACCTACAGTTTTCGCCATTCACGGTTCGAAACTGCTGTTCAAGTTCATCAAATGCATCCCATTTCATCCAGCCTAGCTCTTCAGCAAAAACTATAGTAAGCAGAAAAGAAACAACCAGAGACTGAACCATTTTGGTACATTTCCTGGACTTGAAAATGTCTAAATAATAGTTCTAATTTTGTAAGTGTTCCTTTTATCTGCCAATCAAAAGAGCACACAGAAATGCTCGATTGATTGCTTTTGTCTGAAGAAGGGGCGTTATATAGGGGAATTGCCAGCTGGAAATATCCGCGCACGTTAACACTTTGAATTATAAACAACAACTCACAGGTTAATGTGTGAATCTCGTTGTCTACATAGGACAAATAAACATTCCTCAAATGTTGATGTTTTCCTTACATTTAATTAATTGCACGACATTGTGAGGATATTCTCTTCTATATCTCAAATATCAGAGTCCTTAGTAGTGCATGGAAATATTCTATTGCTTATTTTATTAGAACAGAGAAATTTATACTTTATTTATTCTTTTATATTTTTGGCAAAAAAGCCAAGAATTGTAAAAAAAAAAATGCAACTAAATAATTTTAACAGTTTACAGCAATTTTGACTATGAAACAAATTAAAACTCTTTATGAAGATATTATTTTGCACAGTATATTTTACTAACATTGAAAAAAAGCATTTTAAAGAAAAAATCTATAACTTAGATACTTTTTTAAAAGAATTTTATTGAATAGAAACCTCATTCCTAAACTATTGGTATAAAGGCAACGATGTCTTTTAACGATGAACGAAAAAATACGATTTCTCTAGATTCTCAAACATAAAAAAAATATATGTCAAACTTGAATTTGTAAAAACAGCATATAAATCCTCGCCAGAAAGAAATACACATACACGTACTAGTATTAGCCATAGACTTTCAGCGCTCTAAGTCTATGTATTAAGCATATTAAAATGGGGAGGGGTGTTTGTGTTATCTACATATATATATTTATAAAACAACTTTCAGCATCTTTCCGTTGCTAGGTATTAATGTGAGCAATCATTAGAAATTAGTAATATAATATTTAACAATATTTTTTATTTAAAGATTGATTACATTGCCTTTCTGTATTTTGCATTATAATAATTTATCATCCAATGTGAAAAGATTTTTAAAAAATTATTATAATATTATCATATTTTAAAAATATTCTTACTAATTTGGATAAGATGTAAACGCGTATGGCTAATGCTTTTTGTTTTGTTTTTGTTTAGTTCTGGACAATTGATTTTTAAAAAGTTTGGTTAGAAGCTACCCGTACAATAAAAAAGAAGCGGACTTCATTGAAGAACGTACAATATTTTCGTTTTAACCTTTTTGATACTAAGTAAACTTGTAATGATATTAAGTTCATTTATTTGACCAGATTTATCTTATATTAAAAACTAAATACATACATATTTCAGTTGATGATCTCCCCTTATCTTCTATGTTAAGTGATTTGTTTATAAAGAAAACAGTAGTAAAATTGATGGAAGTATCTATATGCTACAGATAGATTTGTTTCTCTAATATTCAGATAATTAAGTGCAACTTTGTAAATCATATATCATACCTTGGCATTTCGTATCTAACGGTGATAATTACTTTTGCACAAGAATCCATCTATTTAGCGCGGTCGTTAAATAGTTTATGTTTTTCTTGGTAGTGGAAGGTTATTTACTGTTTTATTTTAACATCTTTTTGTCTAAAAATTTCGGTCAACGTTGTGTCTCCCTCTGCAAGGAACGGAGACTTTAATTATAGGTAAAATTAATTTCAAATCTTTTAAGCTTAAAAAAGGGAACAGATTTTTTTTTTATTTTTGTCCACTACATATGCATATATTTAACAAAACTTACAATTTAGGTAAAATTCTAATTTTTTGTCATTAAGCTTTACTCATATTTTTGATAAACATGAACAGATTTTTTTTTTATTTTCTCCACTTTATATACATATATTTAAGAAGAAAATTAAAATTTGAGTAAAATTCTAATTTTTTTTTAGTACTTTAGTACTTTAGTACTGATATTTTCGATAAACATGAACAAATATTGTGAGCAGAGTATAAAACACAGGTTTTTTGTTTTTTTTTTTTGAAAAACCAGAGGCGGGATCCAGTATATAGTAAAGAAAAAAATATACATCAGTTAAAACATACAGCTTAGCGATATGTTTTATAAGTTAACGAGGTCAATATGATTACATCTGTGTTAACAAAATATGCTGACTTTCAACAAGGTTGTTGAAATCCATTTTTAATCGTATATTGGTCGGTAGACCGGTGTACGTTGAAAAATGGGTTTTTTTCTCAGATCAGGCACTAGATTCTTAAACACTTAAAATTAGGGAATCAAGGTACCAGGCAAGGTCATGAGACCAAAAATGTACCCGAAGAAGGAATATGCGTGTTTTATATGAAAATTCCAAGAGGTAAAATATTTTAATGCCAGAAAATGCCTTCTCGCAAGGTTTAGACAGTTGTTGGAAATGAAGATTTCAATCTCTAAAATATATGTTTAAACTATCAACAAAAACATTTTATTATTTTTCAGCTGAGTGTCGTCCAAGAAGTGATACTAAAAGCTATCTGCAAATAAAGATATTTGGCATCCTCCACGTACATGTATGATTTTTCCTATTTTTATCTTAACAAAACAGCTGTTTGAAATTCTAATGTTCTATCATTCACTACCACAAAGATTGTACAAAAAAAAACATAATACTATTTTTTTTAAACTGTCATTTTGATAAATTAAAGATTTTGTTTCACCAATTCTTTATAGTTTTAAAGATCTTTTCAAAACAAGACCTTATAAAGTATATCAACACACCTGAGATGGATTTTATGTAAGGAAAAACGTATTATGAGCACATTTTGATAAATATCTGTTGTACTGATTTGGAGTAAATGTAATCTTAAACATGTTTTAAGATGACATGTGGAACAGAGTTCATATACGTATCGTATCCAATTTGAGTCGTAGTATAGGTGAACCTTTGAAGTCTATAAAATGTAGGACTTCTCTGTTTAACCATTAATCTACGTTAGAGTTTATCTTATTCTTCACGAGTAACAGAACATCAACCAAACGTAGTTATGTATGGTTTGTTGATAGTTTCCATATGACACGTCTATATTTATAGAGCCAAATGAATTTGAACTACCCTATATATATTGGATTCCGAAACTTCATAAAAATCTTTACAATTGCAGGTTCCAGTGAATGGTTAACCAAGCATCTTTCGTTAATCCTCACTAAGATATTGACAGTAGTAAAAAAAATCAAGCTACTGTGCAGCAATATATTCAAGAAGATGTGTTAATCAGAGTGGATACTCAAAAATTTCAAAGAACTTTTGGACAATTTGAAATCAAAAGAATTTACCAAAATCAACAGCTTAAAAACTTACGACTTTTTAATTTTATACACAACCATTCCCCGAAATAAAAATTAAAGTCCAGGTTTTTTGATATCATTGACAGCTGCATTTTCAATAAAAATGGAATTCGTCAATTTACTTACCTGGTCATTGGTCATTTGCAAAATTATTTTGTTAAAACAAATTCTGATGTACTCTGAAGTTGACATCAAAAAGATGCTTGAGTTTCTGATTGACAATATCTATATATGTGGTTTTTGGAGACTAGGTATTCTAACAATTTATTGGAATTCCCATGGGTACCAATTGCGCTCCGTTATGAGCAGATCTTATTTTATATTCATATGAAGCAGAATTTGTGCAAAATCTAATGCATGAAAAGAAGAACATACTTGCTGTGGCCTTCAACTCGACATTGAGATATATCGATGACGTATTGGCAATGAACAATGGAGCACACGGCGGGTGTGACCGGTCGACAGTAGATACTCACTGGCACCTGATCCCATCTCTGATCTTTCGGGGGTCCGTGTTTGCTCCGCTCTTATTTTGTATAGTTTTATGGACTTTGAGATTGAATACTGTTCGTTATCTCCATGTCCTTCTCATTTCCATTCCTAGGTCGATACGATAAATCCTGGTGAGTTTGAGATAAAAGATACCACAGTGTCTGACACATCTGTTTCATACTTGGATAACTTACTTGAAAAAGACGTTAATGGTAATCTAACGACCAAGCTATTACTTATGCAGCAATATACCTTCATCAAGCAAGTTGATGAAATAAGAATATCAGCAGTCTTGTTTAAAGTCATCATTTCTTAAATTCTATGGTCGATACAATGACCTTGTCAGCAAATACAATTTATCATTGAGACAAATGCTGACTGACGTTTTTCATACTAATTGTTAGTCCATTATTTGTGCACTGAATTGACGACGGATTTTTCCGTTATTTCCCAATCATGACAAGGAGCACACGTCGGGTGTGACAGGTCGGCAGGGGATGCTCACTCCTCCGTGCCACCTGATCCCACCTCTGATGTTTCGGCGGTCCGTGTTTGCCCTGCTCCTATTTTGTATTGTTTTATGGACTTTGATATTGAATACTGTTCGTTATCTCTAAATCCTTCTTATTTCAAATGATGAACATGAAAAATTACAAGCATAAAATTGAGTTGATTCCTCCTCCACGGCACAGGGTTCAACAAGGTTCAACCTCTGACGATTTAGAGGTATGCGTTCCTTCTACACCAATATCATGAAATGAGTTTTTAAACTTAATTAAAATAGGTTTCCTTATATACAACGATTTTAATTAATTCTTTACTTGTTCTCTTTTGAAAAAAAGCATATTTATATTTAATATATTTATGAAATATTTTGAAATATTCAAATCGGTAACAACAAACACATATTTAATACTCAAGCTTATCCTCCTCTTTTATTTCTAACATCATTATCTCACAACTCTAATTAATATAAAATATGGATATGTCCCTGTAAACAATATTTACCAGGAGCAAAGCAAACACGAACCTCCAAAGCATCACAGATAGAATCAGGTGCCATGTAAGAGTGAGCATACCCTGCAAACGGTCACACACGCCGTGTATACTCCTATCGTGATCGAGAGTTATCGGGAAATTGTTCTAATCGGGCAATGTCGGAGGGAATAAATAATGACCGTTAATTTGAGATTTTCTGACACACACACACACACACACACACTCCGTCTGTGTACCATTTTACTTGGTAAAATTTTATACAGACGGAGTGTTTGTATGTCAGAAAATCTCAAATTAATGGTCATTATGAATTGAAGAAAAAAAATTGTCTCAGGAAATCTTTAATACGATGTGCATTCAAACAAATCAATCCTTGCAAAAGCAAATAAAAGCATGCTTTTATAGTTGTATTTTAATAAGAGTAAAAGAAATCTAGAACATATGAAGGATAATAAATTTTCCAGTATATTCGAGTTCAAAATTATGTATCAGTTCATCAATTTTCCAGTCGTAGATTAAGGTCTTTTTTAAGCATACAAATGTAGGACTTCCCGATTTAATCATCACTAATCTATTGTAAAAGTTTATCGTGTTCTTCACGCGTTTGATAACACCAACCAATCGTAATGAAGTATGATTTGTTGATAAATAGTTAACATATTTGATGAGCGCTATGACCAGCTTCATTAGATATGTTATAGTAGTTCACCTGGTCAGACCCCGGTGTATTTTGGGATCATGGCCAGTAACAGTGACAGACACGATGACCCGACAGTAAGTGAACATAATGGTAGTTTTGTCGTAAATTGTTTATCAAAAAATATTTAGGCATATTCAAAATAAGTGTTTGGTTCGTGTTTGCTCCGCTCCTTTTTAGTATTGTTTTATGAACTTTTGAGCTTGAATGCTGCTCCTCATCTCCATATATTTCATTGTCAAGAACTCATATATTTTCTTACCTTTTCCTCCTGAATGATTTTACGTGAATGCGTACAGTTAAAAATTATCATATTTCAAAGGAAAAAACTCAAAAGGGCTAACAATTTTTATTAGATTCAATAGCATCAGCACTTTTAAAATGCTAATTGATATTTCTTGTAATAAATTTGAATGCATATAATTTTATTTTTATTACAAATCATGTATTTTCAAAAATTGTAAAGGAATACATATATGAAAAATATTATTCTTAGAGCTTAAATCATACTGCTTGTGGAAATATCTATACTTCCAATATTTATTGACAGGAAAAATTACAGTCAATGTTTTCTAATGCTAAATACAAAAAATGCCACGAGTTGTATAAAAAGGCTGATGAAGCGTTCACTGAGAGCCAGTTGGATACACTGGAGAAACTTACCCTTCAGTACCATATGATGAAGGACTCACGTGTTACAATCACAGAGGTTTTACAGAGAAGAATGGAGAGCTTAAAGGAAGGGCAGCGTGAACTTCGTGTTTACATAGCAGGTATATAACAAGACATCGTGTCCATATCTTTAAAGTGAAGTAAAAATTAAGTCTAATACTGGCATTGTGGCAACGCACTTTGAAAAAATTGGGCACTTTGAAAACAAATTTCAGAGTGCGTTAAAATTGGGACAAAATCAACGCACTTTGAAAAAAAATTTCAAAATGCGTTAAATTTTGGACACACTCAACGCGCTTTGAAAAAAAAATTTCAAAGTGCCTTAAGAGTATACATAAACATTTTCTTACCATGGGAACATTTAACGCACTTTGAAAAATATATATATGCATAAAACAAAAATTCTAGACTTATAGATTTCAGTATATGAGAAAATCAATTTGTAATAATTATATCTTTCGAAAAACATTTTGATTTACTCATTTAATTCATTGAGAACGAGGAGAAAACGAGTAGAAGGTCTCTCAGCCCAAATCTTTTTTTTTATCTTATACATTGTACATAGCCGTCGGAAGCAAATTGGAAGTGGATCCCCCAAGGGAAGCCCCGATTTTCAATGCCTATATTATGTATATCTTTGCAAAACATTTGTATGATTACCTCTCCCTACCCCCGATACACGTGTCTACGCTACACCCAAATGTATGTATTTGCATAACTGGTATGACGTTGAAAACTTTCAATAATTTTTAGTTTACATAAAATGCATGCAAACTGGAAAAAATTAAGTACAGTAAAACAATTAAGAGAGAAAGAGTTTTCAAAGTATGGAAAAATCACTCCCTTTCACATCCTGAAGTGACCTCGTCACCGATGAGTTATCAAACAGGTTCAATTATACATCATACCTAAGATGTGCAAGAATATTGACTAAGCCATACACATTTTTTTCAAAGTGCATTAATATGGTCGATATTAACGCACTTTGAAAAGAATTTTTTTCAAAGTACGTTGATTTGGTCCCAAATGTAACGCACTTTGAATTTTTTTTTCAAAGTGCGTTGATTTGGTCCCAAATGTAACGCACTTTGAAATTTTTTTTCAAAATGCGTAATTTTTTAAAGTGCGTTGTAACATGGCATGCATATGGGACCTTGTCGCAATCTACACACATTCAATTGTCTGCAGATTAATCCAATACTACAGTCGTTCGTTCAGTCCAGCTTATTAAAAATCAATTGAGTTCTATGTTTAGCGTCCTTGAAACTTTTCAATTTAGTTCATTCACCAAAAAAGAAAAGAAAGGTTCCTTTGTTAAATGATTTTTTTTTCTTTTTTAAACACTTTGTATAAGAAGTGAAGTGTTTCATATAAGTCATGGTATGTTTTTGCAAGCTAGTATAATTAAAGCTAACAGGATTGCAGAGACAAACACAGCTCATATAATGGTAGTATGTTTGTACTTAATTGAAGGAGAGGTGGCGGTGGGTAAGTCGACCTTTCTGAACTTACTGATGGGTGGAGACTATTTACCCACCGACCATGGAAGCTGTACTAACGTTCTCTGCGAGGTTCACAATAACCCAATGAGGTATTTATATCAAGAAAATTCTAATAAAATGTTTTGAAAATCTACAAAGATAACTTTTTGAAAAGAATTTAAGAATATGTTTAAAGTGAAAAAAAACGTTAGAAATAAAGATGTCCAATAGTTTGTAAATCATTTATGATTTGAGCATTTTCTTTATGTCCTTTACTGTTGTGAATCATGACATTACTGTTAAGATCTATGCATTTCTCTGTCATGAAAAGAATTAACTTATCAAACTACTAAGTCTTTTATCATGGTAGACTAGGAATCATACACTACCGGACAGGACAACGTATAGATATTAATTTACCACCTGACTCGACTTCCGACGAATGGAAACGGATTCAGGCCTGTATAAGGGACAAGAATGATTATAAAAACAGAGTTACTAAAGTCGAAATATACTGGCCATTGACTATCTTCAAGGTATTCAATGATTCGCCTTTCGTATAAATCTTATAGGTTAAATTTTTTGACTTTTTTTATACAAACACGAGATGAAGGATGTACATGTATACAGCTCCGAGCATTTTTTTAAACTCACATGATTTTCTCATAAATTAAGGTCACATTCTTCTGGCAAAAAATCTTAACGTTATATAACTTCAGTATGCATGAGAAATAACCCTAATATGTATCAAATATTTCGTGTCGAAGGAATATATTCCTTAAAATCATCATCCTAAGTTTTCAAAGTCGATATTTTAAAAGGGACCTTATTGATTAATTATATGATGTTACATTAGTTTGATTCCATTCCATACCAAAGGTATTCACAGATTAAAGTAATCGAGCTTTCTTTGATACTATTTAATTGCCATTTTCAAACTGACTTATAGATAAGTTTTTTTTCTAACTACTTTTCACATTTTTCATTCTCGTCTGATTTTGTCAAAATGTAGCGCCGAAAAAATGACAACGCTGCATAAAGAAATCATGCCAAAAGATGGATGATAAAGTATTGTTTATCTTTTAAAATAGTAAATTGTAACCATTAGGAATACATTTACGGTCTAAAAATGAGAAATCTTGCTTTTGGACATATCTTTCATGATGCTAGATTTCGGAAAGTAGCCCTGAAGTAATGTAGTCTTTTTTTACATGGAAAGCAGTCGAACAGATGAGAAATACTTTTATCGTTATGCACTTAAGAGTCATGTTATGTACAGGAACAAAAGTTACATGTGTGTCTATGCAAGGCAAAGGAATGCTTTTAAGAAAACGGGTACAAAGTTGGCTGCATTCGACGAGAAACCACGGAAAACCATTGCGGACAGTCATTATCTATCATCCTAGAGCATGTGAAAATCCTTACAAATATTATGTGCAAATTATGTTATTAGCGAAATAAAAGTATAATCAAATTATTAATTATAAATCAATTTTAATATATAGATATATATTTGCCCCGTTACATAATTTTGCATTTTAACAATGTTACATTAAATTGTTCGAAAAACCATGTGAGTTTATAAAGTGCGTGGAACTATAGTTTTCTTTCATAATTTAATCATGTTAATCAAAAGTTTACCTTTCTTAAGCTGTACAATATTTAAATTGTACAGTGCTATGTATTTATTTCAAAATACATCAGTAATAACTGAAGAAAAGAATTTTAGAAATTTCACCAGAGGAAGTTACTTAATTATTGGAGAAGACAAAGTGGATTGAGTCTAGATTTTTTATCCAAAGTAAACAAAAATTAAATTGAACAATTTAAAAGAAAAGAAAGAAATTTCAATATTTTATTTTTCTACAAATCTGTTCCTTTTTCAGAGCATGCATCATACAGACGTGAAAACAGAAGAAGCAGTAAGTGTCACAAGTTTTAGAAGTAGCATAATGGCAGTGTGAATTTTCTTCCTTTGGCTTTTAGAACGACAATCAGATATATTTTATCAATGAACAATGATCGTACGTTTCAATATATATCCAAATAAAATGGACAGAAATGACGCCGCGAAGTATAATGCCCTGTTCACACGGAGAGTTTAATTCGCAGTAAATAAATGCGAAGTAAACTAATGCGAATCAAACTAATGCGAATTAATGCCCTGTTCACACGGAGAGTTTAATTCGAATTAAACGTAAATTTACTGCGAATTAGCTTCGCTTAGCGTTCACACGGAGAATTTAATGCGAATTAGTTTAATTAGAATTAGTTTACTGCGCATTAAATTACTTCGCATTAGCTCCGTGTGAACGCTTAACGAAGCTAATTCGAATTAAATTTTGAGGCATGCGTAATGGCAAATTTAGGTCAAATGCCACATGTCCATGGTCAGCTTGAAGTATTTGTGCTATTTTTGAGTGAAAAACTAAGGAAAATTGTGTTAATCACTAAAATGTGTAAAATCACTATTACATTATGTCACATGCATCTGCCCCTGCATAAGGTGACGTGATTTGTAAATGACGTCATAATAGCCCTACTGACGCCTGGTCGTAGAAGTAAGATTTTTTAAATTCGCATTAGTTTACTTCGCATTAGCTGTCGTGTGAACGCAATTTAATTCGCATTATTTTGATTCGCATTAGTTTACTTCGCATTATTTTACTACGAATTAAACTCGTCGTGTGAACAGGGCATAATGCTCTGTTCACACGGAATGTTTAATTCGAATTAAACGTAAAGTTACTGCGAATTACTGCAGACACTTTGCCATTATGTCCAATGGATCTGCTTCTGCAGAAGGTGACGTGATTTGCAAATGACGTCATAATAGCCGTGCTGACGCCGGGCTGCAGAAGTAAAATTTTAATTCACATTTATTTTCTTCGCATTAGCTGTCGTGTGAACGCAATTTAATTCGCATTAGTTTACTTCGCATTAATTCTCTGCGAATTAAACTCTCCGTGTGAACAGGGCATAAATTGCGTTCACACGACAGCTTATGCGAAGTAAACTAATGTGAATTTTAAAAAAAATTTACTTCTGCAGCCCGGCGTCAGCACGACTATTATGACGTCATTTGCAAATCACGTCACCTTCTGCAGAAGCAGATCCATTGGACATTATGGCAAGGTGTCTGTATTCACATTTTCATGATTAACAAAATTTTTCTCAGTTTTTCACTCAAAAATAGCACAAGTACGTGTAGCTGACCATCGACAAGTGGTATTTGACTAAATTTTGCCATTACGCATGTGTCAGAATTTAATTCGAATTAGCTTCGCTTAGCGTTCATTCTTTATTAATGTAGATATATTCCGCTATCACCTGCATTTGCCGTTTATGTCTCTCAACTTATTCACTACTCAAAAACATGTTAATTAAGTTAGATTAAAGTTTAAACCGAGACATGCTACTTTTAGGCAAATTGATGTTTCAGAGATTTCAACAACTTCGTTTAAAGTCAGCATTTCGTGAATTCTATGGTGGTTTTTAAATTTGTTTTATAGTAATTGCTAGGCTTATTATTATTATAGGGACGACATGCGAGTGGAAGTATTGATATGTCATCTGATTCGTATGACAGTATAACTCCTGTGAGTTATTTCTGAACTTTATCTGATTGATTTACTAGTATTTTTAAATTTGAAAATAAGTTCACAAGAAACAATAATTTGCACTAGTTAAACTGTTTTCAACTGCTATATAAATTCAGTGTTATCTAAAAATATATTTAAAAGGGCCGACTATTGTTTCCATTGCGCAACTTTATCTGATTGATTTACTAGTATTTTTAAATTTGAAAATAAGTTCACAAGAAACAATAATTTGCACTAGTTAAACTGTTTTCAACTGCTATATTAATTCAGAGTTATCTAAAAATATATTTAAGGGGGCCGACTATTGTTTCCATTGCGCAATATTTCGCGCATCATAGTAAAATGAAGCGTATTTACTGTTTTAATGCAACTTTTTTCGCTTAATTATTAAAATTAAACTATTTTAAGAAATTATAGGTATAAAAATGTAATTACAATTTGATATAACTTATTTTTAAACCGATTTTGCAATTAATAGGTAGGTTGACGTCGTTGCAGTTTGTTTTTGACGTTATGATAATCTGTAGTTTTTAATTAAGGGGTAATACAGAGCCGTAGCAACAGGGGGGCCTGGCCCCCCACTTTTTTCCCCAACCTTACTTATACTATAGGAAATATTAAAAGTCTGGCTGC
>PRKT01000071.1:446369-504416 GCA_003671525.1 Saccostrea glomerata
CCCCCCCCCCCTTTTTTTTTTTTGGCTTGTCAACTTTTTCAGGTAAGTAAAAAAATTCTCTGGCTGCCCCCACCCCCACTTTCAAAAACGATGCTACGTGCCTGTAATAAAAATATTATTAAAGAAAGAGTAATAAACATACGCTCTTGAAAATTAAAACATAGAAATTTGAGAATATTTCCAATATTTTTATTATGTTTTCATGTGAATCCATTGTGTACGTCATATTTTGTAATACTCTATAAAAGTAGTAAAATTTGCTAATTTTTTGCATTTTGAGATGCCCCCTCTGGTAACAAGACGGCAGAATATTGTATTTCTTATATTTATTGTATAATATAGTATTACCCATCAAATATTATAGTTTGAACAAAATGTCTATTGTAGTATTTGTATAATTTGCTTTAAAGTGCTAAAAAATGGCATTTTCCTATATAATCCTATAGCAAATGTTCCTGTATTTTAAGACGGTCCCTCAAAAATACCTGGACGGTAGATTTCCCCCAAACTTTGCATGTACACTGAAGTTAATGTAAGTTATATATGGTATAACAATGAAGAATTTCGCTATTGTAGTTTTAACACAATAAAACTGTAGTCGGCCCCCTTAAATGACATGTTCTTGTCAAAAGTGTTTAACAAAGACAAGATCATCCAATGATCGTAACTCCTCTCTGACTTTAAGTACAACTTAAGCACAGCTAGGTTATATTACACTATTAAGGGCTAGTCTTTTGCCAACCTTTGCAGAATTTGATATCTTTTTAGTACGCAGAAAGCCATTTCTAATGCTCTACTTTCAGCGAAGAGGGGCAATGCCAATAGTATTTATGGATTTTCCTGGTGTTGACCCTGACCACCCGGAATCGTTTCAGCCATATCTTCGAAATGTTGACAAGTGTCACACTTTCATATTCATGATTTACATTGCCAAAGATCATGGAATTCACGATCCATCAGTGAGTATTTACATTCATTCGGCTGTGACCGGTCGACAGGGGATGCTCACTCCTCCATGGCACGATTCCACCTCTGATGTTGTTGACGTCCGTGTTTGCTAGCTCCTATTTTTGATCTTGAATAGTGTTCGTTAACTCCATATATGTTTTATTCATTATATTTATATTTCAAATCATATTTTCTTTTCTTTTTTTACCTCTTTTCCTATTTTATCCACTAATGCCAGATACAAAAGTTGATGTCCGATATATCCAACATAATTGCTATGGAAAGTTCAACTTTGGATCCCCAGACAGCACTATTTCTCTGCACACATTGTCCCAAACAAATCAGTGAAAATGAGAGGAAAAAATCAGACCTTATAGACAAGATACTTGCCAGGATCCAGATGATTTGGCCAATGGTAGTGAGAAGTCAGATAGTTTTCGTTGACAATATGAAAGAGGTTGGTACCGTTTCAGTGAAAGATACATAACATAAAGTTAATCTCGCTAGTCAACGCTTTTTAACAAGCATAGATAAACAAAATGGTATTCAGAATTTTAAAAAAAACGCTTTATTATGTTCTATTACATGTATATGAATTTTATCTATTAAACATAAGATATAATTTTGCATATACAACTCATCTTTTCGATCTTATGTTGGAATACAAAATTAGTGATCTTTCAATTTTTCAATAACTGTGTCATTTTTTCCTTTGTACCATGGTTAGACATGAATAAAATTATAGATAAAGTAAGCCTCAGTTTATACCTCAAACATTATTTCAAGTTAATTCAATGCTTTAGTTATCAATAAAAATCAATTATTTTTGAAGAAATATTGAGCATATGTCGGACAACATTCGACTTAACGACAGATGATAATTGACTTCAAGCAAGATACCCTTGTTAAATCAACTTATCTATCAGTAGTAAGTTTTTGTTTAAAGATTGGTCGTTTGCAGAATATACCGGTAATTCTTGAATATCGAATCAACTGGGAGTCAAAACACTAAATGCAGGTGGTTGAGGTTCACTGTGCCAATGTGGCTAATGAGAGAAGTTGACAGCAGAAACATTGATGATGACATTACTTGTTAGTTTGCAATTAATGTCCATCTCAAGTGAAGCAAGATTTGTACAAATTTCTAATTCTTTTTCACTATTCTCGCAATAAATAATTTATTTTTACCGGTATTTTCAGATGAAAGCAAATAGCTTGATGGATCTTCAGAGAGAAATCGTAGATTTCTTAATAAAATCTGAACGCTCAATATTGGAGGAACATTGCATGTAAGTTATCTGGTATTACGAGGAAAAGAGTTGAAGTACTTTGAAAATTCTTACCTAGCGTTAGTACATTGTGTATTATTATCTTAAAAAATGTTTTATTTCTTATTCTACAGTTGGTTCAAAATTAAATAATTTTTTGAAAATGAACTTTGACATAAAGGAAAAAAAATATCTGTCAAGAGAAGATGGGCATGATGTTCCGTATTTTATATAGGATTTAATCATATATTAAAAGCACAAAAGATGGGGAGGTTGTGTCATTTTCCTCAATTCTTGAAAATTTCTTCTAAAATGGCCAAAATGTAAGCTGTTTTATCCAATATTTTGCATAGCGCCAACCTCAGATCTTACATCTTTATTTAAATGATTAAAAAGCTGTTAGATTAATGTTTGCTTGCCCTCTCCCGACTCAGAATAAATTATTTTGTATTACTAACGTGGTAGGGAGGTGTGAATATATTTTTTATTTGAAAACCTCATATATTGACGAGATAAGAGAAATAAAAAGAAAAAATATCTTGTCCTGGATAGAGAAAAAAATTGGGTCGGGTCATTTTTAGAAAGTTGGTCAAGAAAGAGAAACCAAACACTTTTTTGAAGATGGACCAACTGAAAAAATTGAAAATATCTTCTTTATGAACAGGTGGTTAACACGTTTGCTTGAATGTGCGTCTGCCTTTATGAAATTTGGAAACCAATGGAAATCTATGGAAGATATTATTCGGATTGACGCAAAAACACGTGAATCTTTAGAAAAAGTGTTTTCTTTCCTCGATCGTTTGAAAACTGATTCCAGTATAGCAGATAGAATGACAAGCATTCAAATCTTATATGAAGACAAGATCCGTAGATATTTAGATCATGAAATACAAGTGGACGAAGTAACAATCAAAGACGTAATGTCTTTGAGGGATAAGTTAAGCCCGGTCCTTAAAAGTTTCCAACGGGCTTGCGACATAGAGATGGAATATACACTGTCCAGGATGAAGTCAGAAATTCAAGAAAAACTAATGTATGGAGAGTTTCAAGGCACCGTTGCTCAAGATGAGAAATCTTTGATTTATAACGACAAAGTCGTCCTACCTTTTGTGGCTCTATTTCTATGGCCTGTAGGACTTGGAATTGCTGCTTTCGCCGTCTACGAATTTGCCGCGTCCATAATGGAAAATGATAGTATGTCGAAACAAAATCTCATAAAAAAAGTTGTGGCCAAAATCAAAGAACATATGGACAGTAATTTAAATAAGATTGTTCAAGAAATGAATAGACATAGGATTGAGCTTGTAAATATCTTAAACCAAAACAAAAAATATGCTTCCTTAAAGGGTAACACAGATCGCTCGTCCGTTTGTGAGAAATTTAATGATATCGCCAAAAGTCTTTGGGACGTCTATGTTGGTTCCATCATGCAGCACGAATTTTCTTCAGATGAGATAGAAGTACACTATGATCAAGGAATAGGACATCGTAATCAAAAAGTGAATGTTTATAATGCTACGGTAAAGTCGCGAAAGAATGAAATATATGCTGTTAAGGAAATTCGAATGCAACTCCGAGAAACGCGCGCAGAAGATTCGATTAAGGAAAAGGCAGACTATAAAACATCTCTACCTTGTGACTCTTCAATATTTCGGGAAAGATATTTATTAAAGTGGGTATATGTCAAAATCTTAGAATTAATATAAAGTTAATATAAAGCAATATTAAAACATCATTTCTCTCTAAATTGTTTCATGTTTTTAAGAATGTTTTGGATTTAGTCATTTGCTCTGTTTCACATTTGCTTTGCTTTACTATTCGACATTTGTTTTGTTCATTATTAGTCATTTGCTTTGTTTTATTATTAGACATTTGCTTAATTTCGTTATCAGACATTTGCTTTGTTCCTTCTTAAATATTTGCTTTAATTGTTTCACTGTTAGACATTTGTTTCGTTTCACTATTAGCCATGTGCTTTTTTACACTATTAGCCATTTGCTTTGTTTTATTCTTAGACATTTGTTTTGTTTCATTATTAAATATTTGCTTTGTTTTATTATTAGACATTTGTCGTTGAAGAAAGCTGATGAAGACTACCCCTTCTTTGTACAATATGAAGGCTCTGCTGGTCACGTTGAAAAGGGTCATTATCATTTACAGCTTGTTATGAAGAGATATAGGGGTAGCCTTGTAGACGTACTTGACTGTTCTGATCAACAGAGACGAGTCAAATACGCCAAAGCAGCTGCTCGAGGTCTCCGGTTTCTACACAAACATCAAGTTATACACAGAGATGTTAAACTCTCCAACTATTTGGTAAAAATTACTTTATTTGCTTTTATTATTAAAGCTTTTTCATTCTTTTCAACAGTACAAGAAAAAAAACAACTATCACACTGAACAATTGTATAATGTATCCAGACTTATCGGGAATTGTGGACTGATTTTTCACACATTAACTATACCCTTGTTATTACCGTGTTTTTCTGTTACTCAGTATTTGGAATTTTAACAAAAATCTCCAAAATGGTCTTTCATTTCAGATACCAGTATTTTAGACAGATTAAATTGGTAATTTTATCATTATTATTTTTGGTAACTCATTGATTAAGTTTTTGATTGAATGTGCAATTCTTTTAGGTTGATGATGACGATAATGTCGTGATTTGTGACGTAGGCCATTCAAAGCATATTGACAGTGTCCAGACGATTCGTGGTCGAGGAACATTGATATACCTGGCTCCTGAACTTCGAGATTCCTCCATCTTTCCACATACAAAAGCTTCAGACATTTATTCACTCGGACTTACATTATGGGAGTTGATTAATGGTGAGCGAATTGATCTTGAAAGACGTTTTGAAAAGAAGATCTTCAAAGGAAAAGGGGGTGGTGTGGAGAACTTAATTCGAGCATGTTTGAATCCTAACCCCAAACAAAGAACTTCAGTATTTGAAATTGTTGCTCAACTGGAAATCCTCTATCCAACAATATACTTATTGACAGCGATGTAAACTTAGTACATGAATCCTACAGGATTGATGGAGTTGGATTTCATTACGTTTGATGTGGTACTAATATCTCACATCCTGTTATCAATCAATCTACGCGATTTTCATTAAATACTAGTATTCGTTTGAGAAGAAAAAAATTGGAGGATTAATTTTTTTTATGTTTTACGATAATCAGTTACATGCAATAAATTGAAGTCTAGGCTTTTTGACATCATAGACAACTGTCTTTTCGATTTTTCAATAAAAATGGACATCGTGAATGTGCTTACCTTTTCATTGGTCATTTACAATTTTTGTTTCAAAACAATTCTGATTGTACACATTTTCTGAAATCGATATTAAAAGATGCTTGAGTTCATGATCGTCAACAATATACATATGTAGTTTTGGAGATCAACAATCTCTTTGAATTCCGGTGGGTATAAATAACAGCTCCTTATCAGCAAACTTATTTATGTATTCATTTGAAGCAGAATTTATTCATTTTTGCCTCTACTGGTCAGAGACCAAAGAGCTTATGGTGTTCGTCGTCCGTCTAGCTGTCTCTCTTCGTATGTCTGTAAACATTTTTTTTCAAAATGTCACTCCTCCCACAGTTTTGGTCTGATTTCAATATAACTTGGCACACAAGTAGACTACACTAAGATACATAATACGTTTCATCGGAATTTGATTTCGATGAACGGTGTTGCCATGGTTAGTAAAAATAGATATTTCTGTGAAATTTCTTTTAAACGTTACTCCTCCTACAGTTTTGGACTGATTTCAGTATAACTTGACTTACAAGTAGACTACACTAAGATACATAATTTAGTATATCGAATTTTGATTTCGATGAACGGGGTTGCCGTGGTTACAAAAAATAGAAATTTCTGTGAAATTTATTTAAAACATTACTCTTTCTACAGTTTTTGGTCTGATTTCAATATACATGTAACGTGGCACACAAGCACACTACACTAAGATACTTAAGTTAGTGCATCGGTTTTTGATTTCAATGAACAGTGTTGCCATGGTTACTAAAAATAGAATTTTATGTGAAATTCCTTTATAACACCACTCCTTCTACAAATTTGGTCTGAGTTCAATATAACTTGGCACATAAGTAGACTACACTAAGAAACATAATTTTGTGTATCAGTTTTTGATTTCGGTGAACGGGGTTGCCGTGGTTACTAAAGATATATTTTTTTGTTAAATTCCTTTAAAACGCCTTCTATAAATTTGGTCTGATTTCAATATAATATGGCACAAAGTAGACTACACAAAGATAAATAATTCTATTTATTTCTGCCTGTGGAAAAGTCAAATCCAAGTGCTACTTTTCCTTTTATACACGTACAGACACTTTCTGTGGCCTTCAACTTGACATTTACGAATTACCAGTTTATATGCCAGTTCGATCATGAGTTCGATGTATCCCACTGATCTTGAAATAAAAGATACCACAGAGTCTAATACATTTTTTTTCATATTTTTGATACCTAATAATAATACTTGATGGTCTGATGGCGTCGACTTTTCAATCTCCAATTGCAACTTCTCTTATGTATAGTATTATTATACCCTTATCGCCTGCATATTGGGTTTATATTTCCAAGTTGTACAATCAATTTTAAAAAAGCTATTAACCAAGAAGTTGACGAAACAAAGATATCAACAGTCTGGTTTGAAGTCATCATTTTGCAAGTTTTTTGGTTGATACATTATGATTTAATCAGGAAATTCATCTATCACTATGTCAAATACTAACTGACGTTATCCATACAAATTTTTAGCCCATCATTTACACACTGAAATTTTTTAGGCGCCTTTTTTTTTTAATTTTTTAGGTATTTTCTGATATCAAAAAAGAATTTCTTGATATCAATAATTCGAATTCTTGATATCAAAAATCGATTTTCTGATATTCAAAATTCGGATTATTGATATCAAAATAATAATTTTCTGATATCAGAAATTCGAATTTTTTATATCGAAAAATCTTGTTTATTTTCTGATATCAAAAAATTGATTTTGTGATATCAGAAAATGATTTTTTGATACCAAGAAATCACAAAAGAATCCAGAATCTTGATATCGATCAAGAATTCAAATTCTTGATATCATAAAATAACTTGCTATTTTCTGACGTCAAGAAATCGAATTCTTGACATCAAAAATTCATTTTTGGATATCAGAGATTCCCTTTCTTTAATATCAGAAAATGGTTTTTTGATATAAAAAATTATTAGTATTTTCTGATTTAACAAAATCGATTTTTTTATATAAGAAAATAAGGACCAAGTAAAATTACGGTCGACTTAATGAATGCTCTTTGTGATGAACATTCAGCTTCCCGCCGTACAAATGTGTTGGTTCTAATAAGTTTAGGACATGTTTGGATATGTTAGGATGCCGTCGTTCTTTTGCTCTGTTGACAATATTTTTTAAAATTATTTATTTTGCACACATAAATTAAGCACAAATTAACTTTATGGATTGCTCAGACTTCATCTTAAAGAATGGATTTCACACAACGAGTACTTGCTGGTCAGGCTGCTGTGATGTAACGTCACTCTAAACAAATATGCAGTTGGAGAAGTTAGTGAGTGCTGCTGATACGGCTTACAGGGAAACTCTCAGTCTAAGCCCGACTTATTTACTCAGCTTTGTCCCAAAAAGTAATATATTTGAATTCTATGCAAATAAATATGACCAAAAATGTCGACAACATTTTTAAATTTCTTTCATTAAAAAATATTCTTAGAAATCTTGAATCAACAAATTTTAGTGGAAAGCAAATACTGAAGTTCGGGATTTTCTAAAGTTCAATGGAGTATTCATTATTTATGTGAAGATTCTTTGCCATTTTATTTTATTTTCTGATATTAAAAAATATAAAGTGAGATATCAAGAAATATCTGATATCAAAAAATCAGAAAATCGATTTTTTGATATCATAAATGATTTCTTGATATAAGATATTCGAATTTTTGATATCAGAAAATGACATATATTTTTTGATACCAAGAATTCGAATTTTTGATATCAAAAAATTACTTTTTTGATATCATAAAATCCAGAAGATTTTTGATAACAGAAAATGTTTTATTTATATCAAAAATTCGAATCTTTGATATAAAAAATGATTTTATGATATCAGAAATTGGAATTTTTGATATAAAAATATTTTTTTTATTTTCTGATATCAGAAATTCGAATTTTTAGTATCAGAAAATGATTTTTTATATCAAAATATCGAATTTCTGATATCACTAAATGATTTTTGATATCAGAAAATACCTTGAAAATATTAAAACGGCGCCCCATAGAAATTTCCTTGGATTTTTCAGTAGAGCTACAGCCTCATCAGAGACATCTGCTTAAAACATGAAATGGATTTAACATTTACTTTTCCGTCATTTTTATGAAAAGTGGACATTTGACCAATTCATGTACAAAACTCTTTTTTTTTTTTATTATAAACTTTAGAAATTAAGAAAAATACTGTCGTTCAATAAGATAAATAAAACTAAGGTGATACCATTATATTTCCATTTCTAATTTTGTTCTCTGTGATAACTCTTTGAAAGTTGTCGGAGTTTACTTCTTGATAATTCTGCCGGAATGTAAATTAGGCAGGTCGATAGGTCAGGAGCTAAGGAGGCCTAATATGCATGCAAATCTCGTGCGCATCTGTCTCTGTGTCTGACCCTAAGGAGGCCAAATATGCATGTAAATCTCGTGCGGCTGGCAATGTGTTTGGCGTCAGTGGGCGAGGACTATTTGAAATGGGCATGGAAGTCCTCATGTAAATTAAGTCTAATTACTGTCTATGTCTATATTTTTATAGTCTAAATCTACAATTTTATTCCACAATGAAATGGAAATATAAGGAATCACTGTCTAGTTAGTATAGTCTGCCAGAAACATCAACGATAGTGGGAAACATGGGATAATTTATGCATAACGTAATAACGGGCTTCGCCCGTTATGCAAATTATCCCATGTTTCCCACTATCGTTGATGCCCTGGCATACTATACTAACTAGACAGTGATTCCTTAATTTAAAAATATAAACCCGCCGGTATTATATAACTTTTCTGTGAACTTTGAAAATTAAGAAAAATATTGTCTCAGAGCTGGTGATTTTCCTCGCCCTTACGCCCTTTTTCTTTTAAGGAAAGTGTTATCATGCACTTAAATAGACCGTTTTTCTATGGCGGATTTTGCAACAGGGTTATTCCCCAATCTTGTAGGGCAAAGTATTTACTGAATTTTTTCCTCTTTGAGCAATCAATTTTAAACATGCAAGCAAGGAATATATGAGGGTGCGAGCTCACTCCTCCATGGCACCTGGTCCCGCCTATGAAGTTTTGGATGTCCGTGTTTGCTCTGTTCCTATTAAGTATTGTTTTCTCACTAGTCGACAGGGGATGCTCACTTCTCCATGGCACCCGATCCCACATGTTTTGGAGACCCGTGTTTGCTCTGCTCGATAGGCGCTCCCCATGTAATTCTGTAAATGACGAAAGATAAATAGGTTATATAGATACATGTAGGTCTACCCCCTCTAAACTATACATTGATTTTTAGTATAGAGGGGGGAGACCTCTTTAAACTTATCTTCCGTCATTTACAGAATTTCATGGGAAGCGCCTATGGTTTCATTTACAATCTTAAAATTATGGATTAATAAAGGCTTTAACAAACCTATATTAGTAGTAAAAATAGTGCATTTTTTAACTCAGTGACCAGTATAACAAATTTACGAAAGCCGGATAAGCTCATTTCTGAAATGATAAAAAAATATTTAACTCGTTATAACGAGTTAATTATCTCGTTATAACGACTTAGTTATCTCGTTATAACGAGTTAGTATCTCGTTATAACGAGTAAATTATCGCGTTATAACGAGTTAATTTACTCGTTATTACGACTTAGTTTTATCTCGTTATTACGAATTACTTATCTCGTTATAACGAGTTAGCATCTCGTTATAACGACTTAGTTTTCTCGTTATATCAAGTTAATCATCTCGTTATAACGAGCTAGTTATCTCGTTATAACGAGTTTGTTATCTCGTTATAACGAGTTAATTATCTCGTTATAACGAATTAGTTATCTCGTTATATTATATAACTTTGTGAAATCCGGTTATCTGATTGGTCAATACGAAGTACTTATTTTTCAATAACGACCGCTGAAAGCGAATAATGACTCGCACGAGCTGCCTCGTTTTCACTTTCGCTTTAAACAAACATGGAAGGTCGCAAGTTTGTAAGTTGTAGGTAAGGAAAATTTAAAAGATATAGCGAAGAACTATGAGGCTGATAATACAAAAAAATTACAAGGATATCTGTGAATATTTTTCGGAAATACAGTAATACTTAGCACATATCATTTCATGCTTGAGTTCGACTTTTCCACTCGGCGACCAGAGATTTGACGGTGTTTAACCTATTACGGAGACTAAAAAAATGAAGACAAGCATGCCATGTAAGATTGTATCTTATCTTAGAAGACAGGTATTTATGATTTGTCAATGCATTTCCTCTGCAAGTGTAAACGAGAGTGATTCTCAATCGGGGGGAGGGGGTACTCTGTGTTGTTCTGAGATAGATAACTTGGGTTATTATTATGATATGGGTTAAAATTTATTATCGAAACAATTTCCTCTGAATAATATTCAATGAATTCTGAAACATTTACGTTCAACTTATTTATGGTTAATACTATCTCTGTAAACATAAGGAAGATATACATTGTACTATTGAATTTAGGAAATTATTATTTATATAATATAATAAATATGGACTCAATACACGGTCAATATGCATTTATAATGACCCAGGATGTCAGATATTGACCTCAGATACATGAAGTATATCGACCTCGGGCTAGCGCCCTCGGTCGATATACCACATGTATCTTCGGTCAATATCTGTCATCCTGGGTCATTATAAATGCATATTGACCTACATTGAGTCCATATTTGTATAATAACGAGTTAATTATCTCGTTATAACGAGTTAGTTATCTCGTTATAACGAATTAGTTATCTCGTTATAACGAGTTAATTATCTCGTTATAACGAGTAAGTTATTTCGTTATAACGACTTAGTTATCTCGTTATAACGACTTAGTTATCTCGTTATAACGAGTTAATTATCTCGTTATAACGAGTAAGTTATCTCGTTATAACGAGTTAATTATCTCGTTATAACGAATTAATTATCTCGTTATAATGAGTTTATTAACTCGTTATAACGAGTTAATTAACTCGATTTAACGAGTTTGTTATGAATTAAAAATGGCTATAGTTTTAATGCCATTGATGTTTTGTTGATAATTATCAGTCATACTTCACTTTGAAATTGATAAAAAGTTGCAATTTTAATATGCGATATGGTTTAATCTATATTTATCCTGAATTATCTTGCTGTCAATAATCACAATTTGATAAGTATAGCAATCTTTATTTACACATTTATACGTGAACGTCTCCAAGGACACAATATAGAAAAAATCTATTACCAAATGTACTTGCTTCAAAGTTTGGCAATTTATTTATGACAACTTTCTCCGATAAAAGACACGAATTTTTCTGATATGTTTTGGATGACTTATTAGCTTTCACAACCAATGTCTTAGTACCTAAATTAATAGATTATAATAGGAAGCTAACGCAGGCGTTAATGCAACATATATTATATACACAAACAGTGTGATATATATTATTTTGAGAGTAAAATGTTTTGAAGAAGGGGGATATGGAGACATCAGCAATTAGGTCATGGGTGTAAAATTCGGGGGCTACTGCCCACTCATAACACAACATCAAGAGGCAGTCATAAGTTTCCGTATACATGTACATGTATTTGTTTTCGGTCTTTTAAGTATACAATACAAATCAACTGCATCGTTTATACATAAACAGAATACAATCACAGGCACAACCCCTCGAAAGAAAAACTAGTTTGCTGTTTTTCAATAAAAATCTTTATCATACACACTATAAACAAACTTAACAAACTCGGTTTTATATACTATACTACTTAACTTCCTATCACTTAGATATATATACTTTAGATCAGTTTTTAACTCGTTATAACGAGATAACTAAATCGTTATAACGAGATAACTAAGTCGTTATAACGAGATAACTAACTCGTTATAACGAGATAATTAACTCGTTATATAAATAATAATTTTCCAAAAGTATTAGTACTATGTATATCTTCCTAATGTTTACAGAGATGGTGTTTACCAAAAATAAGTTGAATATAAACGTTTCAGAATTTTTTGAATGTTACTCACAGGAACTTGTTTCGGTAATAAATTTTAACCTATAACTAAGCATAATAATAACAAAATTAAGGTATCTATCTCGAATAACACAGAGTACCCCCTCCCGAGACTTAGAATGGCACTCATTTACACTTGCAAAGGAAATGCACTGACAAAATATTAACATCTATAGATGTCGTCTACGCTTATTTATCTAAACAATCGTATATGGGATGCTTGTCTTTATTTACTGTAGTCTCCGAGTTCGTAATCGCGTAAACAGCGTTAAAAATCTGCTCGCCGAGTGGAAAAGTCGAATTCAATAATGAAATGGTATTTGTGGTAAGTATTCCAGAAAAATGCTAAAAGATATCCTTGATAATAGTTTTGTATTCTCACCTTCAGAGTTCTTCACTATATCTTTTAAATTTTCCTCGCCTAAAACTTGCAAACTGTTTGACTAAAGCGAAAGTGAAAACGAGGCAGCTCGTGCGAGTCATTATTCGCTCTCAGCGGTCATTATTAAAATATAAGTACTTCGTATTGACCAATCAGATTATCGGATTTCACAAAGTTATATAATATAACGAGATAACCAAGTCGTTATAACGAGATAACTAAGTCGTTATAACGAGTTAATAAACTCGTTATAACGAGATAACTAAGTCGTTATAACGAGATAACTTACTCGTTATAACGAGATAATCAACTCGTTATAACGAGATTATTAACTCGTTATAACGAGATAATTAACTCGTTTTAACGAGATAACTAACTCGTTATAACGAGATAATTAACTCGTTATAACGAGATACTAACTCGTTATAACGAGATAATTAACTCGTTATAACGAGTTTAAAAAAATGTATCTTCTCAGAAATGAGCCTATCCGGCTTTCGTACAAATTGAACTTTGTTGAATAATGAAGGACAAGGTTCTCGAGAAAAAAGAAAAAAAAAATATAACAACGTTATATTTTATAAATGTAAGATAGTTTGCATTTTTAACTGTTTGCATAAACCTGATGTCAGTGAAAGCTAATGCTAGTACACGTTCAGGAAGAAATCAAGAAAAAGTTCTATGTAAATGTTTAATTCAAGAAATATCAAAGGGAGTCGAAGAATCGTACTATGTGAGTGAGTTTATTTCACCCCGGAATTTTTACCGGGACAGATTTAACTTTTAGACTTTATCAAGATGGCAGCGTCCATGGAATCGTAACATGTTTTGACAGTTTGAGTCTCCAGTGAATATTTCAGGTATTTGGAATGTTTTGGTGTGTAATAAATATAAAATAAAATGCAAATAAAACTGTATAAAAGTAAAACTGGAAGATTTTAACATAATTCTCTAAATTAAAACTTTATTTGTCATTAGTCATTTGCAGAATTATTTTATTTAAAAATCTTCTAAGAACGAGGGCGCTTTTGATTGACATTCGGCAGGAATCTGGGCGTAGTTGAAAAGTGAAAATTTTATCGACACGTCACATGAAATTGTAACATTTTTTTTTATTTATCGGGTTCCTGTGCAACAGGAAAGTAATATTTTTTTCCCGAAATTGAGCTTTGATTTGCTAAAATAACTTGAAAATTGGCCCGATCAGACGTTTGGTACAAAATTGCTGTACTACGAATCACCGGAATGCCCCGTAATCACCGAAATGCCCCAAGAAATCACCGAAATGCCACCGAAAAGCCCCTTATATTGTTAAGAATATACAAAAAATTAATAAATATTGATAAAATGAACTGTTCTAAGTTCAAGATATCAAGTAAAAATTTAATAACTTTAGCGTTTAAGTGTTTTTATTTAAAGATATGTGCATCAAAACACGATAACTCTCGCTGATTAAAGACACGTGCCAAAATACATGTAGTTTTATTT
The DNA here is from genome assembly GCA_003671525.1 of Saccostrea glomerata. NCBI lineage: Eukaryota > Metazoa > Mollusca > Bivalvia > Ostreida > Ostreidae > Saccostrea > Saccostrea glomerata. The sequence continues at coordinate 460,758 of PRKT01000071.1, forward strand.
TTCCCCATTTTTATTAAATATATTCCTTACAATAAGTGATGATTTTTTTCTGAGAAATATCATTTTAATTCTTAGATTCGTTGATTTCACTTCTTAAAAGAATATCACAAAATTTGAGTTATCGCCCTTTGAAGTACGATACGCTCCGAGCACAAAACCTGAAAATAATTAATTTTACCGTCAGTTATGCTTTAATGAAAAAATTAAGCATTAATTTTTATGGAAAACATCATGTAAAAACATATATAAGGGCATTTCGGTGATTTTGTTGGGCATTTCGGTGATTTATAAGGTCATTTCGGTGATTACGGGGCTTTCCGGTGATTCGTGTTACCCACAAAATTGTACATTTTGAAACATGTTTTTCTAAAAATTTTCTATCTCTGGGTCTTCTCTCCATGATTTTGAAACATTATTTGTGTGTATTCTCATTCAAAGAAACAAATACACATTTTAATAAAAATGGAGAGAAGACCCAGAGACCACGAAAAATGAACTTTTTCCAAAAAAAATCCAAATGTGTGAATGTGGTGCTTCTTTGTCCTTTAGAAATCAACTGTATGTCTGTAGCGGTGATAGCTCAGTAAGTTGGGTTGCATGTTCAGTGCACTTGAAACAAAAAGTTTTTGGTTCGAGCCTGGCTAGTTAGAATAATCTAACTGTGTCTCTGTACAAGCCCTCACCACAGTTAGAATATGTCACATATACTTGCAATGTAGCAAATCGGAGCAGATCTGCTCCGAAACGATTTTGAGGAATATAAAATGATTTGCACTGGAAATAACTACCAAAATAATCAAAACAAACCTTTTTGAGATTGCTTATGCCTTTTATCCCATAAAATGATCCATATAAATACGAAAATCCAATTAATTTTCTCAACGTTTTTCTCTCGCTTCGAATTTACCTGCCATGTTTACATTCGGAACTCTCTAGATTGTTCCTAGTAATGCACTTGTACGAGTTATCGTCTGTGTTTCTATTGCTACATTACGAATACACAGAACGAATTCTATCGTTTAACCGGGTCCGTAGGACAATATCATTTAAACGATAGAATGTTCTATCTAGAGCCTGGCATGGGGCATTTTTGTTTTGTTTTTTTTGTTTTTTTTTCATGCAAACAGCCATTTATTTTGTCAGTTTCGTTTTATCTACTGATGTATTAAAATTTTGAATTATTTAAATTCAGTTTGGTTCTCGAGGGAAATCAATTCTGATCTCCTATTCTATAATGTACTGTGACATGTACACGTATCATGCATCTATGCATTAAATATTTTATGTGTTTATTTTTTTTTTCAATCATTACTATGTTTTAGTACCCCTTGGAAAAAACGGACATCAATGTTTCAATCTCACAAGGTCTTTCAAACTAAAAAAAACAAACTATGGACGTGTTTGTAAAATCTGACCAGCTATGTTCAGCCAACCAAATCATGGACATTTAAACCATTAATGTTTCGTACAAATGATTCCTGCAGATCACACGCCAAATGCGCCCATCTTCTGTATTACAGATGTATTAGTTTTGATTGACAGTATCAATATGGTATATATATGTATGTAGGTTTTGGTCTTCCAACTTTCTGTCAGATTCGTACCAATAAATAATGAATTACTCCCCATTATTAGATTTGTAAATTTTAATAGCAAGCGTAGCGAGCGTCGCAAAGCGAAGCTCGTCACTGCGAGCTCTTAAAAGCAACGCCTGTGCGAAGAGAAAATTCGGACTACTGCACATTCATTTGATAGAATTTTTTGACACAGTAATTTGGACCCACAATGAATCACTTGTTAAAGCTACATTCTCGCTAGAATAGCAGCAAATGTTCAACTAAAAGTAAACATGCCCTGATTTAATAAATAAATATTGAAGATAAATAGTAAACGAATTAAACGTATTTCATTTACTTTCAGCACTGTTCAGGCTTCTTTTTGGAAGTGTAACTAACAAACAACATCATGTGACGTCAGAGTCTAGACGCACCAAATGTCACATGCAGTTTGATGAGCCCAATCTAAATTATAACAAAATAAATATTTGCGTTCGCCATTAAGGTTGCTCCGTCAACATATTATTCGTATAAAGCAGATTTTTTTCAAAATCATATGAAGCGAACACTTGCTAGAGCCATTTACCCAATATTTAGACATATCGGCGACTTATTATCAATTAATTATAGGTATGCATAAATTGACTCAATATAAGTTATAACTTAATAGAGAACTTGAAATTATAATGGTTTGGGCCGTGGCAATTGGCCTGGATAGCCTAGTTGATAGAGCACCTGACTGGAAATGCAGGGGTCCCGGTCTTCAACATCATGGTGATGTGGCAAATAATAACAAACTGCATTCATGTGAACCAGTCAAGTGTTAAAACCATGTCACACTGCCAAGATTTATAGCTACGATTCATTACGAAGTCAAAAATCGCAGCAAATCGGGATTTATCGTAGAAGTAGCCGTAGAATATCTTCCTTAATAGTGTTGAATCGCAGCAAATCGCCAAGCGAGGCAATTGTTTTGAACATGTTCAAAACAATCTTGGACACAGTACAGTTTAATTATTCGTAAACAATCACACAGCACTTGCACTCACTCATACTCATATTCTTAGTAAATCTTCGAAGATCATGTGACATTTGTGGAACTTTGTTGTACTCGGGACAATGCGAGTGTCATACGAGTTACTTCGAGTGTCCTTCGAGTTTGTGGGAATAACTTTCGAGTTACAGCAAGCAATTTTCCCGTGAATATGATACAAATAAGGATGATTGGTGGCAAGTGCTGTATGAGTACTGTGCGATTGAACAAAGAGTTAAAATGATGTAGGCAGATGTTGTCTGATGTTAACACTGTCAAAATCAAAATACCTCCTAAAATAAAAAGAGAGAAGCTAAAAAAGTGAAATTCACAGAAAATGCATGTGTTACAGAAACTATTAACACTGTGTTCAATAAATTCATGAAGAGATTGATCATGAGCAAAAGCTCCACACTGTAGATTTTACCCTGATCAAATAACTTAACTATAATGTTTATAAATTTCAGACAACTCTCCCATTAATTTTACATGTATATACATTTCATTACATGTATATTCCTAGAAAATCTTCATTAGTCGTAGGAATATCGTGTATGTAACGTAGCTTATCGTAGTACTTCGTACAAGTATCATATGTAACCGCATGTAATCCTTTATAATTGTAGAAATACCATAACCAGTTCGTAATGCTGTCCCCTCAGTTCGTACTTAAATCATACAAACCTCATACTTTGTTGCACAGACATCGTAGAAACACCGTTCTAGCAGAAAAAATATTCCACACGCTGCAGAACAATTGCAAGAATGACCTGGCGATGAACGGCAATTTTCAACTTTTTTTACATTGTGGGTAATCGTAGCATAAATCCTGATAGTGTGACACGGCCTTATTATAACAATAAAAAAGTGTCAGATTTTTATGTATGTACATGTATTTTAATATCCCAATCAATGTTATTTTCATTCAAAATTACAAGCTAAGTACATTCACTTATATCCCACTTCCCTTTCTGCAGTTATTTATGAACAGAGATCTCATTTTATTGTAGATTTGGTAAACATTTAAAAACCTATTAAATCACTGGAAATGTTGGATGATTTCCTGTAGTTGCTGATCAACATGCTGGAACCAGACTCAGATGAAACGGAAGCTTTGATGAAGAAGCTAATCCTGCAATCAGTAAGTTTTGATTGATTTCAATAGAAAATACATCAAATTCAATAGGACAGTGACCTGTGATTTGTTTATAAATATTTCTACAGGGGAAATAAATGTGATAGTTGTTCTGTTCTTGTAGACAGTTTTTAATGTTTTTCCTCTTATAGGGATTGCAGGATGGAGTGGGGGCTGATCCTGATAAAAAGGTCTCCTGGACAACTGTTGTACCTAAACCAGGTAAAGATTTCTATCCATTTGAAAGTTAAAATGTAAGATTATATAAGTTACATGTAATTCGATTGCAACATTTTACAATGCTTTCCAGGTTTCTGTTTGAAAACAAAGAAAGAAAATGGTGAAAAGGTTTTCATCAATGTCTGCCAAGCAGAAAATGTAAGTGGGAATATACTCATATTCTGTACTAGTAAACAAATTATTAACACAAGGTAATATAATTTAATTTTGTTTTTATTCTCGCCTCTAATTGGTTGATTTCCAAAATGGAATGCAAATTATTTTGTATAATCTGGTTTGGTATGGGGACCCAAACCAGATTATACTTGATAATTTGGCCAAGAATTAGAGTCATTCCTTAATTAAAGTTAATCCATTTTGATTTTAAAGTCAATCAATTTTTATACATTAAAGAAAAACCCTTTCATTGAATTGCATTATATACTTGAAAATTCTACATGTTAAGGACAGATGAGACGTTCCTTAACAATAGATAAAATTTTCCAAGAGTTTGTCATTGAAGTATAGCTACTTAAGCATGGTTACTCACAGAAAATTGAGGTACCTTACCAGGCATTTCTGCAAGATACCAGGGGTAATTTTCTTATATAATCCTTTTGGGGAGAAAAATAATTTTCCAATTTCAAATGTTTAGGTGTTTGGATTTTTTAAAAACGTTTAGATATTGGTTTAAAAATCAGAATACTATTGAAATTTTGAATATTTTTTATACATTACGAAGATATACAAAACAGATATTGAAGAACGTCTCGTCTGACCTTAATTAGATGTTAATGTGCATTTGATTAACAAGATTGTGAATATTTGTATGTTAACAATCAAGAGCAAGAGATATGGAAAGAATAATATGAAAAATAATTACATATGAACCACAGCTATCAGGATATTCCTTGTGATTGATATACTCATGTCCAACATATTAAATTTCAAGTACACCTACAATTTGTCTTTAATTTTAGGTACCCCAACCAAAGGACATTACTGAAGAAGAATTGCTGAAGTTGTTGGAATCTGAGGATCCATTTGGATTCCGAGTTCCAATGAGTATCGGGGAACCACATGCTGAGATAGATAAAAGTTAGTATGCTCTGTGTCATTAAAGAATTGATGAAGTTTTTTTAAGTTTTGATTATTTTTATAAAGCTTACTAAATACTTAAAACTGTAAGGAAATGACATTAAAATAGGAATATACTGAGTTTTTTTAAAACCCTACAATAAAAAAAAAAGATGTTTGATTCTCTTTTCTTAAATTGGAAATTTTTTATCCACCATTTGATTTGATCCATTTCAGGTGGACAAGGGTGTATAGCCTATGATGTTGTGATACACCCAGGCTTTATGGGGAAGATGAAGGACAGTGAAATCTTTAAAACTTTCTTCTTATCTGTAACTTTGGAGGGCCTGGAGGAAAAATACTCTATAGCATTGTCCAGAGGTGAGTATTATGTCTAAAGGCCTGGAGGAAAAATACTCTATAGCATTGTCCAGAGGTAGGTATTATGTCTAAAGGTCTGGAGGAAAAATATTCCATAGCATTGTCCAGAGGTGAGTATTATGTCTAAAGGCCTGTAGGAAAAATACTCTATAGCATTGTCCAGAGGTGAGTATTATGTCTAAAAGACTGAAGGAAAAATACTTTGTAGCATTGTCCAGTCGGGTATTATGTCTAAAGGCCTGGAGGAAAATTACTCTATAGCATTGTCCAGAGGTGGGTATTATGTCTAAAGGCCAGGAGGAAAAATACTCTATAGCATTGTCCAGAGGTGAGTATTATGTCTAAAAGCCTGAAGGAAAAATACTCTATAGCATTGTCAAGAGGTGGGTATTATGTCTAAAGACTTAGAATCAGAATGGAAAATCTATATTTTTGTCTGTAGGTAGGGATTACATATAAATCTTAATAATATTCATTCCTCAGTTGGGAAGATTAGTGAGAAATAAAATAATTTCATGTACATTTCTTTTAGCACATATAAAAGCAATCAAAATACCATGAATATTAAAGTACTAATAATTCTGAGGAATTTGCTAGTCCATACAATATTGTTCACTTGAGACTGTATTATTTCTTGCATTCTTTCTTCAGAATGGGTAATCCTTAAGAACAGGAAAAGTGTAGGGAGACTCCAAGAACAGAATGTCAGGACGCAGTCTAAACCGGTCATCATGGAAATGGGAGAGTAAGGGAAATTAACTATCTCATAGAATACTGAATTTGTCAATGAAGGCAGAGAATCCAGAGTGAAGTTCTTATTGCTACTAGAGCATACCATGTCTTGCAAGTTGTTAGACAGGTGCTTTCTACCTCACTGTGAGAGTTTTAAGTCTTATTTTGTACCTTGGTTTTTGTTGCAGCCAGTCAACATCTGGAATAGGAAAGCCATTAATTCAAGAAATGGATGCACTTAAGCCTCTATCTCAAGAAGAACTCAAAGCCAGGTAACAGCAAAATACTTAATGATATCAAAATGGGTATCAAATTCTTAAACTCTTCTTAACTATCTCTTTTACTTGTTAATTGCTCAAACTATTAAATTCTGCCTACGTGCAGTTTGAAAATACACAGATATAGTCAACTGAATCTCCACACACAGTTTTGGTTTGGTGCAAGCAAATTTTAGTAGAACCCTGAGGTCAGAGAGTTATTGAATATGCTCTATGCTTATAAACATAATTCTCTTCTAGCCTGATCAATAAAAGCTAAAAATATATGTCATATGACATAAAGACAAGTACAGGTCCACATTCGAATGTTAAATACAGTGTCATTTTCAACGAGTTATCTGTTTTCACTTACTCACATGTTCCTGTTTATCTGTCATTGACAGAGGTCAGAAACCAGAATTCAGGATTATACAGGAACCTCCAGAAGGACATCCGGATTTCTTAGTGGCTGAAATCAGTCTTCCACATGTGGTTAGTATTCAATTTTGTACATATTAAGTTGTTTTTTCATGTATATTTTTTGGTTCATCTATAATGTACAAGTAATACTATGTGTATTGCACTTTTTGTGCGCAATAAATTTAAACTTTTTTCAAAGGTTGGCACTGGTTGTCCACCTATTTTAATTTTTTTTTTTGGATCAGCTAGCTACAGATCTGCAGCTAGTGTTTTGTTTTTTTAGGTACACAATTACAGAAAATATGATTACTGTAGAAGCAGAAATAATCGTTAGAAATTAAATTTCATTAGTTCGCAACAACATTAAATGCCCAAGGAAATTTGTGTTTCTACAGTATATCAAACATGCTTATAATGAATTGATGTGTACAATAAAGTGATTTTCATTCCCATGGGCTTTTAAATCAGTTGACATCATTATGTACCAACTCAAATTATCTGATACTTTAGTTAGAAATAGACAATAGCATGTCAATTATTTTGAAACTTTGACAGAAAATGGCCAACACATTAACGATTGACGTAGGAGAGGACAGACTGGTCCTGGAGACGAGATCCAATAAGTACTACCTAGACATCTACCTGCCTTATCTACTGGTACAGGAGGACTGTGTGGCCCAGTTCAACCGTAAAACAAGGGTAAGTTCACTACTGTAAAACAAGGGTATGGTCAAGTCTACTGTAAAACAAGAATAAGTTTAAGTCTACTGTATAACTACTATCTAGAGAAATTCTTTTTTAAAGCAAGGTAATTTAACTGCAAAACAAAATTCCAAGTCCACTGAAGCTGGGAAAGTATGCCAGAGAAAATTATACTTCTGTCCCTTTGAAAAAATCAAGAGGTGCAGACACAGTTTACTACATCTCGTCAAAATCCTAGAGTTACGTACATGTACCAGTATGTCTTGTATCTAGCAGAATAAATCAAAGGTTTTAATGTTCAAAATATTTCTGGAAAGAAATGTTCAAACATGAATAACAATTAATTCTGCAGCATATTCTTATGCATCTTGGTATTTAGCATGCATTTCAGCACTTAACTTGAGGAGACATTGTAATATTGTAATATTGTCCAAAATATTGACTCTGGATGGTTCATTTGAATACTTTGTTGTTGTTTTTTCTTGCAGATTCTTACTTTAACATTACCAGTTCAGCCAGAAAATTGAACTTCCCCTTTTGTTTTGGCCAATCAACTGCTAAAATAAAAGGATTGAATTCTGTGCACAGATCTGCCTCAACAATGAAACTGTGACTTTACATGATGGTGTCCATTGAGTGTCAGTAACCCAAAACAGCAATACCTGTGATGAAAACTTGTCTTACTCATTGATTTTTTCATTTTTCTCAATAAATCTATTTTAGCTCATAAGATATCTTTGTTTTCATTGTCAGAAAAATGCACACCGACAATTCTTTTTTTTAAAACAAGAGTGGCAATGGCAATTTCTGTGGCTCTTTTGACAAGCATTAAATCAACAGTTACTTTGAATGTGTTACATGGTATCAATGACATATACCCCTATTCAAAAACCTTGAAATATATTTATTTTACCTTGCTCTTTTATGTAAAGTATGGAGCTGAGCTTAATAAACAAGAGATGTTTGTAAAACACTTATGCCCCCCTCCCCCCAATTTTCTAAGTCCAAAAGGGCAAAACTCTGTCAAAAATTGTGTGATTGTACCCCAAACAGAACCTGGCCTAGATATTTATATGATAAATCTTCATACTAAATTTCATTTCAGTACGTGCAACCTCTGCAAAGAAAATAAACAGAAGCTGCTTATAAAAGGGATATAACTCTGTCAAAAATGGTGCGATCATACCCAAAACAGAATTTGACCTAGACAGTTATCTGATAAATCTGTATACTAAATTTCATTTCAGTATGTGCAACCTCTGCGAAGGAAATGGACAGAAACTGCAAATAACTGGAATTTTTCTAAGTCGAAGGGGCATAACTCTGTCAAAAACTGCGCACTTGTACTCAAAACAGAACATTACCTAAATATTCATCACATATATCTGTATACCAAATTTCATTTCAGTACGTGCAAGGGTTGTGAAGAAAATGAACGGAAACTGTGGACCGACAGCCAGCAGCAAAGCAATATGCCTTCCCTTCTTCAAAGGGGGGCAAAAAAATAGAAAGTTACCTTACAACCCAAAGCACCTGCAGATGTTACCTATTTTTCTTATATAAAAGAATAACCCCATACAAAAAAATACACAGGCAAACATCAACACCATATTGATTTTTTCTAGGTTAAGGTTATTTTTTTATGTACAGGTACATGTATCAGAAAAATAAGTAATGCCAGGTGCTTGTTCTTGTAACATATGTAATTTATATCCTCTCTTGAAAATAAAAAATAAATGCAAGAAGACTCTATGCTGCAAATATATTTATTTACGTAAAATATTCACTTAAGACATGCTCAGCATGAATTGTTATTTAACATCTTGTACAACAAACATAAGTTAATTAACCATCTCACGCAAATTGAAGATGGACTACATATGCTCATTGAGTATGCAGAAAAAGTGCATTATATAGAAGTTTTAAGTTTCAAAAATCACTCTTTTGGTGTCATTTTGGCATGGTTAGCTTCAATAAATAAATACAAATATTTTAAAGTGTTTTGTCATGTAAAGTCGTGGTATAAATTATGTCACTTCTCCTCCTCAGAAATTTCCTCTTTATAAGCTTTGGCTAAAATAATTCTGTCCCTTAAAAGCTTGAACAGAGTATAATAATTACAAAATAAAACAAGAGCTATGCAGACAATATGGTTCCATTCTGTGCTTTGTAGGAGACAGAAAAACTGGTACCCCACCAGGAGCCATGTTAAAATTAGTAACCAGTTTACCACTCGCATTGGCTGATGAAAAAGAAACTGAAAAGAAGAAAAAATCATGAAATGAAAAGTAAAGACAGTTTCAAAATTTTATTCTAAAGCACTCAATTGAAGAATTGAGGACTCATTTTTTTGTAATTCGAAACAGTTTATCCTTCATATTGGTTTAAGTGATGAAAAATTCTGCAAAAACAGATGTTAATACTTACATAAAATCTCCCGTGCATTCCGTTGCCGGGTTCTGCTGTAACATTGATTCCCTCTGCTTTAAACAACCCCTTAACATGTTTGACTAGAGCACCTTGTGGCCAAACTGTTAACTCTGACCACCTGAAATAAGAATACAACCTCATAATTTAAAAAGCCTCAATCTTGATTAAATATGCATGGAGTTTAAAGATGTGAATAGAATAAAGGCATCCAGTTAAAATAAATTACTGACACACATACAACAGTTGTCAATTCTCTTGGCAGTTTAAGCAGAATATGTAAACCACTTTCACTGTCATTTAACTGGTTACCCCAATATCTGGTCTCCCTAGATAATAAACCTACGCGTTATACGGCACATGGGCGTGTCTCCCCTCCACTTTCTGCCAGCGACCCAGATGAAGAGCTGTCCTGTGTAAGAGATCTAGGTACTTAGGGGGCAGGTAATGTACTATCAGCATCAGAAATGCAGAGAGCCATGTGACCACCACGTGTTGACCCACCCACCATGTGTCATAGTACAAAGTGTTCTGAAAATAGCAAGATTGTATAGGTATTATTTTGTATATCACTGAGAATTAGAGCTATCTGCGAAATACATATACACATACTTTGTTAAAGACAGTAGATTGTATAAAAATATCTGACCATGCATGTGTGCAAAAACTGCATACTGTATAAAAAATTAATTCTCTAATTCTTTTTGAATTATGTCCTCATTTTAAATTTTAGTCTGGAACTTACTTAATCAATATCTGTAAATATTACATTAAACATTTCCTGCCAAAAAAATAGAATCTTTTTGACTATTTTAAAAACACACAGAACTGCCTATAGTCTCTATTAATTAGCTTTACAACATATGAAATAACTGAAGATACATGTAATTAAACAAATATCACACAGAAATATTCCAAAAGATTCTGAGAGTTGAAACAAAACAGTTTTAAATTCATGTAAATGATCTACACATATATATGTACATTTTACCGATATTCTTACATTTAATGCATGCAGTTCTAGAAAATCTGGTAAATGTGTTTTTAACAAAAAATAACTTTACTGTATGCATAAAAGAGAAGAAATGCAATAATTATAAAGCAACATTAAAAGAAATGAAAAAATATTTTTATATTTCTAAAAAGAAAAATAATATGTTTTTTCAAAAAAATAAAAGCTGTAAAAATGAAAGTAGACGACATGACTTATGCAGAGAACCACTCACCCAACACGATTCACACGTGTTTTGTACATGCTAGAGCAAACGAGATCAACACATGGTCATATTCTACATTAAAGTTTATAATCTCATGTCTAATTATTACCTAAAGAATGGTAACTGTTTAGAATCATCTTGTTACTCAACTATTCAAACTTTCTAAATCACTTAATGATCTAATAATAATTTTTTTTAAATTTACCAACATTCTCCATAAACAATTTTTCTAAAATGTTGATCATTTATAAAGCAAATTTCATAACAATCAATATGATCCTCTGAGTCACTGATTTTCCTTCAAGGTATTGAAGGTACATTAATGAAATAAGCAATTTTTTTTCAACTTCACCTGCAAACATATAGAAGTATCACATGAGAGAGAAGATGGTTTATCCTGAAATATTATTCAATGCTATATCAAAAAGTAAAAGGTTGTCAATATAAAATACATCATTTCTATATAGCATTTCCTTATGTTTTCTGTTTATTAACTAAACTTACACAGGGTCTAAATATCAAGTATGTCTTTCAAACCAGATGAAATCTTTTCTACAGTATTTGATAAACTTTTAATCAAGATACTTGTTGGCAGGTTTAAAGGCATAAGCTATCAAAACAATACATAGTATATAGTACATCTTAGAAATATGCATGCTCGAAATTAGTAAATAAACATGATAAAGGCATTAAACTGTTTCATGCTGTATAATAGAAAAGGACAGTTCTTTTCAGTTTGATAAGTATAAATGTATCATGCTATATAAAATATTTTCAGTTTAAAAATTTACATATGACATGCTATCAAATTGACCTGTTCAGCATTTATACCCGTCTCCATTCAGATTCACAATGTATAGCAAAATGAGGACCCAAGATTAGTTTATTGTGCATTTGGCCAGAGATTAATAAAAATTGCTGAGTTTGAAATTGATGATTTTAATTTTTAAAAAAACCCTTCCTTTATTTTTTTTTAAAAAAGAGAAATGAATTTTTGAAATGAGAAGTTACCTCAGGGTTGTTAAGCTGATTCTGTGATTAAAAAATTGAATTGTACTAAAATATTCATTGACAAATAAAATGTATCAATAGCATGTAGCCAGCTTTATAAAACAGTGCATTTTTAATTCTTAACTTTATTTGATAATGAATATTATAACAGGGAATGGTAACATTAAAAACGTGACACTCCTTGTGATCTAAAGAATTCTACTACAGAAAAAAATGTAAAAAGCAAAAGTGTAAATATGGGTGTAAAAAAGCATCACATTCCAAATCCCTATTTATCATTCATAGGTGTCTTTAATGCTTGGTCAATCTTCTACATATCTATTTTATGTTAATAAGGTTGGATAATCATGTATATATATATTAATAAGGGTAGGATAAATCGTGAACAACTGCTTCCCTATTCTCTGTGATGTACCCAGCACTTTTCATTTAGCATCTAGATCATTCATATCTTTGCTAGCTGAAGGGTTTCTTAAAGTTTTGATATTGCACCAAAAAATCACTTGTTCCATGGGTACATGTACTCAATAAAGTACTAGCCCAATGCAAAATTTACCTACCCCAAACCAGCAGGGAAACAATTAATTTGAGCCCTATCTTTATATAAAACTGTTGGTTTTCAATACCAAAACAGATACACTTAGATAGAACAGTATATATTTTCAAAATAGTATAAAAACTCAATGCTCAGGAAGGAAAAAAAAAATGATCTAAAATTTATCAACATATTTGATTTTGTTTTCATTCAATAAGAATATGTTCCATTAGTGCTGTAATTCATCACAGATAACAGGAACTGTTACTATTAGTCAATCAAGGGGATAATTCAGGTGCAGTTACAGGTATAAATATTTTTCATTTGATGTTTCCTCACCTGAGCAAAACAGAGTGGCACAAAAGTCATGTAGTATGCTGTAAGGAGGGAATTGAACAAAACTTGCTTGATCCTGTTATTGAAGTCAGACTTGAATTGGTCGACCTCTGACCTAATTACATCAGGGGTCAATACACAATTATGGTACAATACGACCTCCTCATCCTCCTTCTTGTGTCGTGGTCGATCGCACACAGGTGAAGGCCACACCAGACTTTTATGGTATAAAGGTTTTATGGAAGGACCAAACAGGAACACATATGTAATAGCTCTAGTAAAAGAAGAGGACAATTTTTTTTTTTAATGATAATTGTAACTAAATAAGTATGGTACACATACACGTAAAATTGATTTCTATAGGAATACACACAAAATGATATCCTCATTTCCAAAAACCGTATTTTTTTTTTAGGATAGGTCAATACTTTTTTCTCTTGACTTTGTGAGTCAGAGGTCAGGTTAATAATAATTACATATTTACTAATAGTAATACTTACGGACAGGAAAGAAACAGACAATACAATGCCGAGTGGTTTGTAATGACCTGATACGCTGTGTAGATCAGACCAAGGGCATTAACTGACAAGAGTACTCCTTTTACTAGCTGGACAACCCAATATACTACACTCTTTGTGGACCTAGATCCATATATCTGAAAAACAATTTACAATACAAAATATTTAAGATCATTGATTTCATTTTTGGAAACAATTCCTTATATTTTATATTTCAATGGAAGAACTGGATTATACATATGTTACAATACCATTAATGGGGAAATACAAGTATCAACCTTTCACAGGTTTTCTTTATATTGGTACTGAATGATATTAATCCAACATTGAATTCCAATGACAACTGATTACTGCAAATATGACTTAATACATCAAGAAATAATTAAGATTCAATGTGTAGATTACTAGATTTATACAACACTATTCTACTGTAAATGTGTTACCTCTTGAACAAAGCACCAAACGATTCTTCTGCACATCAGGAAACATAAAAACAGTACGAGATAAACATCAATCAAATAGAAATTCTGTAAAAAAACAAAAAAATCATCAATCATGTTTGCACTTATTGTAATGGTTGCTTGGTTTCTGTGCTAATCTAGATGTCATAAAAATGCTTGAAAAGAAATCTAATTTTTCAAGAATCATTATTATTTAGCAAAATTAAAATGACATTGACAACTTTTCTCCCTGAAACTGAACTTACCAGGGCATAATTTGCATGACTATGAGGGAGCCACCACACAGTGCGATACAGATTAATGTACTGAAGTCCCATAGCTATCACTCCAAAGAAATACAACATGGCCTCAAATGACATATTGGGGTCACTGGGGATTTCTGGGAGATAGCAGTGTTTAGGAAGAACAGCCATCTGTGCCAGGGGCACCATGTTTGAATCTCTATCCTCGGTATGGCTGAAAAAATAAAATAAGTTATTTGGAAACCATTATGAATATGTCATAGATAATAATTTATTGAGAGAAATTAAAATTTAACATTTCTATTTTAGACATAACCTACCCCACCATGGGGTTGTAATTTATTAAAAAAAAATTATTATTATTTATACAAATTTTAATTCACATAAGTGAATGGGATTGGGCAGCAGACAAAGCCTATTTCAGCCCTCTCCCTAAAACTTTCATGAAGGAGGTAAGTTCCCTTCTATTAATAAATGGAACTATGTCCACACAACGTATTTTCCTAAACATGACTACACTCTACAGTATACAGTCTACAGTATGTACACAAATCACTGAAATCAGGTGTTCTATCAAAACAACAGGTCTGCGATTATGTGTTCGTTTTAAAAAAAATTACCCCCCATTCCCTCCTTTACTGCTGTTATTATACGAATTTGACTGTATACGGGATAAAATACGCCGTCCACTTGGCATCTTTATATCTTGTTTTCCATAAAAGTACAAAAATATGGTCTTTGTTTTCGCCAATAAAAATTACGGGAAATTCTAATGTGAACGAAAATACGTGCGGAAAAACCCATCTGAAGGGATAGAATAATTCCGGAAAGAATAATTTTAACGAGCACATACTGATTCACAGCAACACTTGCAATTTTGTATATAGACCAAGGCCAATATTAGTGTATCTTTGCCAGACATTAGAAGTACACTGTTTATCATGGGTCTTCTGGATACAATGAAGCAATATGAGCTGCAACTTTGATGTCAGCTAGAATTTTTTTTTAAGAATTGTAATTACTTATTTTAATAATGGAAAATAAGAACATTTATATACTCCTGTAGTTCAGATTTGCACAGGAGGATCTATTTATGTGTTCAGATTGAAGCAAAATTACATTGATTTTTTTTTTAAAGAATTGTAATTACTTATTTTAATAATGGAAAATAAGAACATTTATATACTCCTGTAGTTCAGATTTGCACAGGAGGATCTATTTATGTGTTCAGATTGAAGCAAAATTACATTGATTTTTTTTTTAAAGAATTGTAATTACTTATTTTAATAATGGAAAATAAGAACATTTATATACTCCTGTAGTTCAGATTTGCACAGGAGGATCTATTTATGTGTTCAGATTGAAGCAAAATTACATTGATTTTTTTTTTAAAGAATTGTAATTACTTATTTTAATAATGGAAAATAAGAACATTTATATACTCCTGTAGTTCAGATTTGCACAGGAGGATCTATTTATGTGTTCAGATTGAAGCAAAATTACATTGATTTTTTTTTTAAAGAATTGTAATTACTTATTTTAATAATGGAAAATAAGAACATTTATATACTCCTGTAGTTCAGATTTGCACAGGAGGATCTATTTATGTGTTCAGATTGAAGCAAAATTACATTGATTTTTTTTTTAAAGAATTGTAATTACTTATTTTAATAATGGAAAATAAGAACATTTATATACTCCTGTAGTTCAGATTTGCACAGGAGGATCTATTTATGTGTTCAGATTGAAGCAAAATTACATTGATTTTTTTTTTAAAGAATTGTAATTACTTATTTTAATAATGGAAAATAAGAACATTTATATACTCCTGTAGTTCAGATTTGCACAGGAGGATCTATTTATGTGTTCAGATTGAAGCAAAATTACATTGATTTTTTTTTTAAAGAATTGTAATTACTTATTTTAATAATGGAAAATAAGAACATTTATATACTCCTGTAGTTCAGATTTGCACAGGAGGATCTATTTATGTGTTCAGTAAAGTGACAAATTTCCTCAAATCTTTTTTTAAAGAAATCCCCTGACACTTCAAAAATACTTTTTTTTCTGTCAGAACTGGTCACCAAAGAGTCAAAATAATATCACATCTACAATATCTGAATAGGACCTATAAAGTGAAGACAGTCTTTGGATTCCTGCATTTGAGAACCTCATTATCCCACTATTAAATAATCACTGTGACTAACTTAAAAATGCAGCCATGATATCAAATATTCAAAGAATATATAAAAATCTCTGCATACATTGAAAATTTCAAAACTAGTAAAGAAAAAAAATAAATATACTTGGGAATACTTAAGTCACTAACAAACATCAGATGATACATAACTGCATTACATTGTACAAAAAATATAGACAATCTGGTTACATTAAGTTACACTTTACAAAATAAATCTACTAAACTTTACATCCCACCCTCCCGAGTTAACTGCTCTAACCTTAATCACTGGAAGAAAAATAAACAATGAAAACTTTGTAACATAAAGCTTGGAAATAGTGATGTATTTTTGTCGCACCATGCTCTCCTGTACAATGCTGTACTAAGTAATTACATGAATGACAAACATTAGACAACCCATAATTCATGTGGTGATACAACGTTCTGGTTAAAAGCAATTCCACCTTAAGTCTGCAGTAATCAAAATTATCTGTTGAATCAATCTGGAAATAATTTTTTGTCCATCTTTGAAGTGTCACCTGTCATTTCAGTATGTAGAGAGACCATAATATACACACTCCCCAGCCCAGGTAAAACCTTGGATTACAGACATGATATGGTCAGTCAAATATATAATTTGTTCCTATTTATGCAGGTTTTCTCTACAAGGCCTCGAACTGATCCACCCGGTGTTTGGTATTGCCGCTGCGAATCTGCTTCAGTGTCTTATACTTGTCACGTCCCTGTTTCACGTTTTGTTCATGCAAGACATCGTTCAATGTGGCCTTCTGGGCATCTTTGGAATCTTCTAGTTCTTTTTGTAATGCCTAAATTAAAGATAATACAAATATTTAATTCTGAAAATGATTAAATCCTAAAATAATTTCAAAATTATCTCTGAAACTTATTTAAGCCAGCCCATCTTTTTCTCTTAAGTTTTCAGCCACAAAAATCTAGAGTCTTATAAGAACTTTTTTTTATAAAGGCAATCTCATCTCATTTAGACTTTAAGTGTAACATTTTAATGAGGCGGCACACCAGAAATTCACTTGCTAAATTTTTCAGCATAAAACTTGATGTGCATTATTTATACAAGCTGCTACACATTTTTTTTGGTAGGAAGTAGTGATTTATAATTCATAAAAGAGAAAAAAAAATTCATAATGCTGATATTAGAAATATTGATAGGGAGGAAATAGAGAGAGCCTGACCTCTAGCTGTTTCTGCAGTGTGATGTTCTTTTCAGCTTCAGTGATTCGTTCCTCCTCAGGTCGAGCCATTTCTGCTGCATTCTCATACTCATCCAAGTCAGCATCTAAAATTAAATAAAATGGTTTACTCTCAACATTTTATCTCTCTGGGTAATGTACTCCAGAAATATTTCTTAAAATATACATGCAATATATAGTCATATCTAAGAGAATTTAAATTTAACCCTAAAAATAGTTTCAACCATCTGAATTATGAATTATTAATATGTAACTGAAAATGTATGTTCATTAAACACATAAAACTATTTATAAGCACATGTAAAAATTATTTCTATTATTTCATGGAAAAATTTAAGTGAACAAGTCATCTCTTCCTATTTTTCAAATTCTAAACCCTAAAGCATGCCAAAGGCCACAACTAGTGAAATCCTCTGTCAAGACAATGCAGCCAAAATGAAGGCACAACAACTAATAGCAATATTTTATGACAAATGAAATTCAACATGTACATGTACAAAATAACAGAAATAAAAAATCTAAGAAAACCTAATGAAGGGAAAGCACACTATGGTTATTTTGGTCCAATTACCTATTGGAATTACTATTAAAAGGGGCATAACTCTGTAAATCCATCCAATGTTTTGCAGTAGAAAATCAAAAAAAAATTCCAATTATTCATGATAGCGTTTAAAATTTAACTTAATTGATTTAACTTATCATTATTTGTATAAATAAAACATATTTCAAGGAAATGACTTATGTTCCGAAAACCATTTTACCATTATGAAGCAGAGAAAAGCAATATTCTCAAATAATTTTTGTGCTTGGCATACAAGGTTTCACTGTATCAACAAATGTTATTTACACAGTTTAATTCACTTCCTTTTTCAAAAATTAAATGAACTAATTACAATTTAACCAAAATTTACCCTGATAAACAAAGAAATTATACTCTTTCTCAAGATTATTTTTTTGTAACCCATAATAATGCTTTCTCTTGGTCAGATTTTGCAAGATTTTATACTACATTTATATTTTGTACATTCTACAGATTATTTATTTCAATAGTCTCAAATATACAGTTTATTGATAACAAATAAACCTTCTTACAATTAGACTGATGCTATAGATTACTCTCCAGTTAGGACCTGATGTTAAGTATAAGACTTGTGAGAATTGTCTTTATCTTTATGGCAGACTTACTGAATTCCTGTCCGTTCTCCCCGATGTCGTTCTCCTCCGTCTCGTGTTCCTTGACGTGGATGTTGGCCATGGCCTCCATCAGGGCCCGCTCTTTCTCCTCCCTCTCCTGCTGGGCTGACTCCAGGTCTGACTGTAACCGCCCCATCTCTGTCTCCTTCTCATTCAGTGTCTCCATACTTCTCTCTATTTCCTGCTGGGCCGCCGCTAACCTCTCGGCCTGCAGGGAAAAACATCATGAATTGTCTTTAATTGTTTCAACTTCAGAAAATTCAAAAAGTTCATGTCAATATAAAAACAACTCCATGTTGATTTTTTTTCTTCTAAATTCATTCTTTGAATTCAATATTTGATTTTTCTCTCCTGAAAAGGTCAAGAACTGTAAATTGTCAATCATGATAATTCCTTCATTTCATAAATGGCTTTCATATTTGTATACTGTATTAAATTGTTAGTTTGTTAATTAGCATGACTTGGGTGTATATAAATAATCACTATTGTATTTGTATTAATCTTCCAATACATTTTATTTAACAATTTATAGTTATATTTATCCATATAAAATTCTATATATATCTGTTAAATGTTAAATAAATAGAAGGTGCTTATGCTGTATCTTATATAAAGTGATGGTGAGACTTTTTTTAAAACAAATTTTCCCTCTTTTTTGTAATTAAAACTACATAGTCTCTGTTCTATGATATATTTATTCCAAGATGTTTTTCCCCTACTGAAACAGTTAGTTTAAGATACATCATATATCATACTGAATCCACAGACATACCATTCTTCTTTTTTCTGCGTATCTGTCTTGCTATAATGATAACGGTCTGGGTACAGCCATGTAACAATAGGATGTACACATTTTATTGGAAACTCACCCCACCCTACACCATAACTGCAGTAATTGCTATAAATTCATGCATGTAGAAAACTTGTCCTGTACTTTCCCTTTATTTGAATAAAATGTGAAAAATGTATGAATTGTTATTATAGAAATGTGTGCTAAAAATTTTTATTAATTCATTTAACTCTTATAAAGGATAATACTGTTGTGGCATTCTTAAAAAAAATTATACTGTATGAAGCAGAATTTTTAGAGCTTTGAGAAATTATGGTGTTATATGACTTTAGACAGCAAGTTATCTAATTATCAGATGAATATAAGCAGCAAACTGAGCATTCGCAGCATTATCTATGTGTAGTTATCCTGGCGTATGTGTGTTTTTCTTATGAACAGAAATAGTCAATTTGTTATCGATTTCATGGCATCAGTTGGCCAATAGCCAGGATGTTTCAACTATGCTAATTCACCTCATGTTCAAGATTTAGTATTGAGATTGACTGAAATGCAATGTCCTGCCCAAATACTAATTTTTCAGTAGAAAAGTTGGAAAGTGGATAATCTGCCTAAGCCTTCAGATTTTAATTTCATGAAAACAAGTCTGTTTAAGCCAATGACCCAAATGTTTTATACCCCATACTATTTGTTTCAGGTGTTATGTTACAGAGTTTGACTTGATCCCCTACCATCTGTGCCTTCATGTTTTGTACAGAGAATGTCTTGACCCCCTACTATTTGTTTTCAGGTGTTATGTTACAGTGTTTGACATGGTCCCCTTCCATCAGAGTCTTTATGTTTTATATACAGAGTTTGACATGGTCCCCTACCATCTGAGCCTTAATGTAATTATACACAGAGTTTGACATGGTCCCCCACCATCTGAGTCTTTATATTCTATAGTTTGACATGGTCCCCTACCATCAGTGCCTTCTCCTCCTCGGAGGCGTGCTTGGTCTCCTCGTACTGTCTCTGGAGCTCGTCAGCTCGGCGCCTCTGTTCCTCCAGCTCCTCCTGCTGAGCTTTGTAGGCTTCCATCTCATCATTGAGCTCGCGGATCTTACTCTGCTGATCCTCCAGTTCTACAAAGAGTGCAAAGACATGAGATGAAGCCTAGAACTATCAGTTCATATTTATTAAAAATAACTTCATATCTATAGACTGAACATCTCAAAAATTGAGATATATGCCATATAGTGACATTCTTTACATACATCTCAATGTATGAGTGTATTGACACATGATTTACAGGTAGTTAGATATAAACATCAAAATTTATAGGACACAAGTTTGCTTTTTAAAAAAAAAATGAAAAATTAAACTGCCTAAGCAACTAATTCATTTAAATGAACGTATCTGGCAATAACTGTACCTTTGGCTCTCCTGGCATTTTCCTCTTCGTACAACTGCAATTTTTCTAGGAGTTCCTGTTGTTTTTTCTCGGCAGACTCGCGTGCATGCCTTTCCTGTTCAAGTCTCTGTCGTTCCATTTGTTTTGCCAGCTTGTCTTCTCGGGCCTGAGCTTTCATTTGTTGGACTTCAATAGTGTCTGGCTTTCTTCTCCTCATGTAAAGTTCATGATTTCCCATACACAGTGCTAGAATTCTCTTGTTTATCCTCAGACGAGGTGCATAGAAAACAAAGTCCTAAAACATACAGAATATTTCTCTCAAGTTCTGATAGTATTATAGGCCAAGGGTTTAAGAGAAGTGCAGTGGAACAAAAACACTTGGTTGACAAAGATGATAGGTATTTAAGATTTGGACTTCTAAAATAAAAGTCTTTATGTTAATTTTGAGTCTGTGAATGACAACTTTTTAGCCTTATCATACTTAACAAATACTTACAGGTGCTTTTTTATCAATGGGCTTAATGACAAATTTCTTATCATTAAATGAAATATTCCTAATTTCACTCCATGGGAAGCCTATTTTAGGTGTTAATCTGCAAAAACAAAAAAAAACCTTGAAATCATTGCCATTCTATAGTAAGTATGGTATAATAAGAAGCTGGCCTTTACTTAAATGGAACTTATTCACATGAGAATTGAATGAATACGCTACTTACTTGTCTTCTTTATCATATACATTCAGACCAAGTGCATCTACTCCTAGTAAAAGTTCTGTGCCTTTCTTGTTTTTGATTTCAAAATAATTCACACCATACATTTCCAAATCTTGTGCTATTTTTAGGTACTCCATCATGGCATCTTCCCTGTAATATGCATTAATTTTAATTACCAACAGGGGTTAAGCAAAAATCTTTTGCTGATAGCTTCATATGTAATATTGTTTTACAAGCATACATATCTTGCATAAAACTTTTCGAAAATTCTTGTATCCTTTAAATTCTAAATTCAGAGGCGTTGCCAAGATTTTCCAAGAGAGAGTTATGTACCTTAACATGCCTCTGTGTTCACTGAACCAGTTTTGTATCCTCTCCTCCCACTGCTCCTTTGATAATTTGTGCTGTTCATATACTCTATAATACAGAAAATGCACTTATCAAACATCTATCATTCATATTTCCATCCCCTTATCATGCTTATCAATATACAGTAATTTATAAAGAGCAAAAATTCTCATTACTTTATCAAATCTACATAGGATATAACTATATTCAGAGTAAGATTTTGACATATCAGAGTTTCCTCCCTTTAGATAGCACTGACAATGTACAGAGATGATATAAATACTTTTTATTGTCAGTGATACATTTGACTGTATAAGACAGAGAGCCTGACCTCTGTGGTAGGAGTCTATCGTTGGACAGGAAGCCAGGTTTGTGTTTTTCAGTGTCGTAGTCACCATATTTGGCCTGGCAAGCATAGGAAGCTAACAACACGGAGGTCTCTGGGGGACAGTAGATTTCATCATTCAAGATGCCCTCCTTCACTTGTAGGAAGAACATTCTCTGTTTAATAAAACAAGATGAAGTCTTTAGCATGTCAATGATAAGAGGATAAAAGCTTCCTCATATAAAATGTCATAACCTAATATAGTGTGTCAGAAAACATGAAATCACAAGCATATCTCGCCATACCAATTAACATAATGCCAGAGGATTTTCCTCAAATTTCTCTTTTTTAAGCATCAATTTTGTTCCATAGTAAGTTTTCACTTTTCTTTTTTTTTCGCTTTTTAAAAAAAAAATATACCTTATATATTTATAGTGGACTAACAGGTGACAGAATGTTTGATTTCTTATGTAGGCATCAGACAAAAAAAACGTGCTGAATTTATGTCAACATTTCTGAAAATCATTGTCTGCAACTTCATACTTGTAACTACTCTAAAAATAGGGCATCTTGACATACTTTCCCATACTATTGTGTAAGTGACTCAATATTTCCTGCTACAAGAGGCAGAGAAAAAACAGAATTATCTTCATTGTGTATATAGTGGGTTAAAAAGTGGGTTGGACAGCTATATTCAATCCTGCTAATGTATATTTCCTATCTCAGACATAATACAATTTCTAGGGAATGTGTATGATTTGATATAAAGTGTTGATTTTATTGTAAATATTTACAGAAGGGAGGAACTATTCAATATAATGAAATTTCTGCTGAGAAGTTTTTATATTGCTGGGTTCCTAAATTATGTATAAGACTCCAAAATTTCCCCCTCTTGGTGCAACAATGGAATCATGTAAACAAGATGTCATTGAGAAATAATCCAATGCATTTTGTGACAAAACTTCAGAAAATTAATGGGGTAGGGCCAACACTTCCATCTGTTTATGTCTCCTTTACTAGGGAAACAAATAAATCGGCCTTTTGTTGCATCAGCCCTTGATTGAGTCATCGGTGCTCTGCATTATAACAGTGTTGTTTCTACTGTTCAAGTACCTGTGTGATTTCCTGTATAAGTTCCTCTGACACATCCTCTGGGAAGAATTTGGCACGGAATTTGAATTGTAGGGGGGTTTCTTTTCTGACATCTTGACTAAGGACCTGCAATATAAAAATTAGATGTGTAAGATGAAGCTCCATCCTAAATAGATGTATTGTAAGGAAGTATATATGAGATGTTTATAAAGAGATTCTTGCAAAGTTAACTTGATCTAGACATTTAAGTGACTGACACGCTGTATAGTCATCAGCTCACAGTTACATCAAATACATGCTTATTATCAGCTTTCCAGCATTAATTACAGTCTACAGGGGTTAATGGCCTTGAATAAATGAGTTTCTCTAAGTTAAGTTCTTGTATTATGTACACACAAAACTAGATATGCAAAATACTAAAAGAAAAATTATGTAATTTCTACATGTACTTGAGAAAACCCTGTTTCGCTCACATTCAAGACTTTTCAAACTTCTCAAAGACCCCATTTACGATGAACTTACAAAAGAACTGCATATAACAAAGGCAAATATTTAAATCTCTGTATACACAAAAACTTGTTTAACCTGACATCAAATAAATCAGTCTAACAGAGAATATAAGGAGCCAACAAAAATTTTGCTACAACTATTCTCATTTTACCATGTGTACTAAATGTTAAATTTATAACCCTGCCTTTTCTATATATCTCTCTGAAGTGTCATAATGTTCTCTTGATCTGCTTATATATGCCCTACATTTCAACCCAAACCTACAATCAGTCACAAGTCATAAGGTGTACCTGCATTTGACAACTTTTATAGACAGATATGTCTCTCTGAACTTCATTTTATGTTGCTTTCATTTTTAAAATGCACTGAAGCACGTCCACCATATACCTGAGTCAGCGGTAAATTTACATTTGATATACATATCCCAGGCAAGTTCCCACCTAGAACATTCAACCATAAACAAGACATTAATAAAAGCTAGAAGCTGAGCTGGAATTCTCTCGGCCATTGACTGGTCATTTCTATTGAAAACCTGCTGTATTCTGGGTCAAGTAACACCTCCACTTGGCTTTATTACAGGTAACACTGAGACCGTTCAGGGAGAATGTCTAAATCATCGTAATAACACGGTACCCTGACAAGTCTATCTATTCTACTTTGAATACCAATCCTGTTAATTCGCAGTAGATATCAAAAGTATGTAAATTTCTGAGATCTCATTTGTAAAACTTAAAACTTGTACACCATAGCATAGAAATGGAGCAACGGGAAATTAAAAGTGTAGCTATGTGTGTTCTCACTATGTAACGTACAAAAACTCTATCTATACTATACAGATAACATCATTTAAGAGTTTAAACACATGTTTAGAATTAAAAGTGCATTTCAATTTTCCCCAAACCTTGGCAGCCGTTTTTACCTTTTTGTTCAGTTTGAGCCATGTGCTGTAACCTTTACTGTCGACATACTGTAGACCAAAGAACCAAATTTCTCGTAGACCAATAGTTTTCACGACCTAGAAAACAGAAGAAATTATTATGTAAAAGATAATAGCATATAACTAAAACTTGTTATCAGATTATTAAGTGCATCAAATCATTGCTATCACTGTAACATCAAAGCATAATTATCAGTACAGATTGTCACTACACAAATACCAATTATACTGCACGTAGGTGCTTCTTGTCAAACTATTTTTAACAGTCACGAATAATTTAATAAAATGAAATTAAATGTATGCAGCACTCAAGCAATTTAATTTTATGGGAACAAGTATTTTTTTCCCAAACCCCACACACCATTCAGATTGAAAAAGTGATTTTAAAAAAAAAGTAATTGTGGTGGATATGAGGTTTGTTACAAAAATTATCAATACAAAAATAGTGTAAATATCCCTTACATCAGTAGAAGAGAGTATATGTAGATGTACATCTCTGAGTCAATAAATTATCCTCCTTAAATTAGTATTCAGTGGCCAGGGGTAATTATAGCAACAGCTGATACAGGCTGGTAGGGACAATTTACTACACATTCAAATGCTTGCTCGCAAATTCACTTTGAATAGTTCATGTTTGGCTGAGATTGGTTGTTAACTGTGTACATGTATATGCACTTCTGTTACATAACGAGGTTCTTAATTTCTTGACAACCTTTCCATTTAATGTAAAAAAGAAACTTCTTTGCTGAAACTAAAAAAATTAATGCCATCTGGACTCTATAATTTTGCTATGTTAATGTTATTTGCATCCAATGTATATATATCCTAGCTGCCTAACAGAAATGTTTGGCAATCCTTAGAAAGAGCCATTTATTTTCTTTTTCCTGTCAAACATCACCAGGATGTAATTATGCAACACTGAGCTGTACGAATTGTAATATAGTTCTGTTTTCTGTCATTTTAAAAGTATGTGGGCAAGAAAAATTACATCATTCAGTTCCAATGTTAATTGGGGAATAAAGTCTATTACAGTTGTTCTAAAACAAAGACTTAATGGTCCAAGGATTGTAAAGAATTCCACAAATTTATTAAAGACAACAGCCATGGATTTGCCAAATCAGAATGAGAGTTCAGAATGTTGTGACATGGGTCATATTTTTGGGTGGGGAAGGTGAAGACTAGATGGGGACATTACCTGATCAAACAGCTGTTTGCCAGTGGTGCTGGTCTGGAAGTTGTGACATGGGTCATGTAGGGGGAGGGGGGAGATAGGGGGGGAGGTACAGACTAGACAGGGATATTACTTGATCAAAGAGCTGTTTGCCAGTGGTGCTGGTCTGGATGTTGTGACATGGGTCATTTTTTCGGGGTGGGGGGGTGGAGATGGGGAGGGTTTTAGACTAGACAGAGATATTACCTGATCAAAAAGCTGTTTGCCAGTGGTGCTGGTCTGGATGGCAAACTCCAGCTCAGC
Source organism: Saccostrea glomerata (assembly GCA_003671525.1). Taxonomy (NCBI): domain Eukaryota; kingdom Metazoa; phylum Mollusca; class Bivalvia; order Ostreida; family Ostreidae; genus Saccostrea; species Saccostrea glomerata. The sequence goes on from PRKT01000071.1 coordinate 487,198, forward strand.
GTCCATAGTCGTGACCCGCACATTGTACTGAAAAATAAAACATGAGGGTATCAGCACATTGAATATAAACATGTAAAAATTACATACATTTACATTTTTAATTTTTTTTCTCCTATAAATGTCAAATTTAACCTTCAACTAAATTTATCGAGTGTCTGCTGGCTCAGCCTTTTTTTTTTATAGCAATCAAGTTTTTTTTTATCAATAAGGAAATACATTTTTTTCCCTTGTCACATTATTGACAGAACAGATTTATCTGTTTTTATCCTGTTGTATGTTTTTATGATCACCAAATCTGTTCAACAAAATCTGACAAGTAACATTTGTCAAAATAGTTTTTCATCAAGGTCTCAAAAAATAACATGCACTTTTGCTTCTGTTTGCATTGATCAGATTTAACATACATCCTTTACTCATCTATGGAGAAGGGTCAGATAAGGTAAACACAGTATATTCTCTCCTGCTTACATAGCATGAAACATTGAACAAATAAATTTTTTGTCATTTTACATTGGTTGACAAAAATAATCAAATTCAAAACCTTTTTGTTCTATCATAGAACCAAATTCTTACAGACATTGTAGCAAAAAAGGATAAAATAAACCCAGTTTTACAAATAAATAAATATATTGCAAATTCTAGGAGCTCTTATTCCTTTTCTGAAGTAAGGCAATTGATTTAAATTTAATATGTATGTGTACATGATTGTCTCTAGCCTTTCAGGATATTGTTAGACTAACATGACTGATGTAGATATAAATACCTAGTCACCCTAACCTACCCAGACCTACACCCCTACACCAGCTGTTATTTCCATTTTTTACTGGTGTGATGTTAAAGAGAACATTCACCTGGCTATAAAATCAACATTGATACAGACATCATAACAATCACACACAAAATGTCAGAAACAGAGGGATCCTGTCTGCCAATAAAATCTGTGACTTCTCCCAGAAAGCATTGTGCAATTTATTCATCAGCATAACTAGGTATAATCTGCCAAGTCTATTATTTTCTCATCAGCTAAACGGGCAAAAGAAAAAACTCCCTGCATTGTGAGTTGGCATTAAGTTTTTTTTGGGTCATATTCATACTTTTATTATAATATTCATTAACTTAATTAAAACACCGAGAAGAAAATTACAGCCACATTATTTATCAACAAAAGTAGACGTGTTTGCACGAGACACGCCTAGAAATTGAATCATGGGATATCTTATTTTTCTAAGCAAATAATGAAGTGGTCTCTCATTGATGACTGGTTCGTACAAAGAATTATCTTTGACAACATTTAAAACTCTGATAAAAATTAAATCAACACACCTTAACAGTTTACCGGTATGTGTGTTATTATCCTCTTGTGAATTAAAATGATCACTTCTGTACACATTTAAATGTAACAACAACTAAGAAATCTTAATAATTAAAATTGACTGAGGGCTAGTCCATATTGGATTTTAAAATTCTTCACGAACATACCAATATACATTTTGTTAACTTTGTTTTCTTAAAATTTGTTACTTCATTGATAAAACATGAACTGACGAATTTACAATGAACTTACCGACTTCATTTTACTTGAACGTTAATCAATTAAATTAAATCCTTCCTGGAATCTCAATAAGAAGTCAATGAAATTTTACAAACACAACGTAACGGGCTCCTACAGAATTTTCACTGCTGTACGTATGACTGAATCTGCCGGCACCTGAAGGGGCTGTTACACAAAAAGTTCTACTGGTACAGAAAGTAACAAACCACAAATATGTGTTCTTCCGCGAATAATTCTGTGTGGGACTTACTGCAGATCCTACAGAAAATAGTGGCTGAAAGTGGCTACACCTTGATTACAGGACTCCTACACAGTTTGTGATTTTAAATGTCATCCATTATTTTTTTGGTCAGATATAACAGTGAAATTATTATATGCTTGTCTGTGCTCTGTCTTCATTCATTCATATATGTATAAATGTATATAAAATAAAAATCAACCATGCAAGACAAGTCATCTTGCTTTTAATGAGTGATTCATACCAAAGGATTGTTAAACAACCCAAGATTTCATTAAATCAAATTGAATTCCTGTTGAAAACTTTCAGTCATGTGCAATGAAATTTCTGCATATAAAATAAGGAATGTAAAATCGAAAGCTATTCCACACACTTATTCTGAAAACTTCCTGTGCACTGCACATTGTTACACATCACAATGATGAGATTTTAATTTCATAAGACAGAAAAAGCAATGTCTAATTTCTTTGCTAGCATGAGGATAAAACCCTTGATATCTTAAGAGTAAAGGCAAACTGTAATGATCGCTACATGTAGCCCTCTGGAAATGCAGAAAACTTGGCAAGGATTACAGCTAGCTTTTTTGGTGGGCGTTTTCTTCATTCTAACTGAGGGTGAAAACCCAATCTGAACCATGACATTCTTGTTTAAACCCTGTGCTCAATTCAAATATATTCAGTCTAGAACTGCCTTTTTATAACTACTCATGAAACCGACCTTTTTAGATACACACTTCAAACTCCTTTTTACAACATACATCATGTATTTACAATTTATCTGTGTATTGTGGCCTTAAGCATGTAAAGAGCAAACATTTTTTTTCCCTTTTTTATCAGATCTGCCTAGATTACTCTTCACTTGCACAACAACAAACATGACTTTAATTGCTCCCTATAACTGCAGACTTTTGTAACCATAATACTGCAACACAATTCATCTCTCCTTCCTACAGCCAACATTTCCCTCTTTACAGAAAGTGAATGCAGGGACTTTCTTTATTGATCAGGGTGGGGCACCTTGTCTTGACAACATGTCTGAACAGGCTTTCTTCACGGTTTCCCAGGATGAATGAATATGTCCCTGTTTGCTTTGAAACATTTTATCTCTGATAAGTGAGCCCCGTAGGAAGAAACATTCCTACCTCTCCACAGTAAGACGACTTCGCTCAGATTTCTACCTTTTAAGGGGTGTGGCACCTGTACCCACCTTGCTATGACTGTGTTTTAATTACAACACCCTGAGCCCTGGGAAGGCCACTGCCCTTGGTCAACAGACATTGTTATTACTATTTATTTACCTCGATAATGGTCTTATAAATAAGACTAGTAGGAAATGCTTTGATTGGGTACAAAAAGACCATATAACTGTCGCAGTGAACATCAATCTTCCATAAAGAGTGCCAGCCATTACTTTTGTCTTTAGTCTGTATATTTCACCATGTTTATTGAATGCAATCAATTTATTATTGGCATTTTATATATTTCATCATGATAGCCTAGATTCAAAAATATTTAAATTACACTGTAGTGAGATATTACAAATTGTAATAATTGTAAGATTGTGAATGCAATTTAAATGTCATATTGTCAGGTCACAAAAACTTTGTGACTAGTAGATATATAAATTTCCAAAAAAGGACATAAAAACTACAAACTACAGTGTCCTCTGAGGCTTTATTTTTGTTTTTCTTTAAAACTTATCAAACAGGGCCTACTTGTGTGTTAAATCTACCTTGGGTCCTCCAAACGGTCAAAAAGAGACACATTTAACACTTTATTGTTTGCTTAACCTTTTACCAACCCACTTTTAACCGTTTAATCGATATACACAGGGCAAAAGTTGCTCTGTATGACTTTCCATACGGATTGGGGTTGTTCAAATCAGTCATCTTGTAATATTTATCAATGAAAAGGGAGTGGTAAACAATTTGATGTTTGTAGCCATGTAAAATGTCATTTTAACTCCAGATATCTTAGATTCTTTGAAATTAGAACATTTTTTGTTTTCATTTACTCTCTTTTCTCTTTCACTTTTGCTAATCAGTGGACTATATGTACTACATGAGATGAACCCATCATGCTTTTCTGGTAACATTTTAAAAGCACACTAACAGTATGTCCATCTTGTTCCAAATTTGAGATATATAGTAAACATTGTAAATCATATCAAGTAGATGAACTATCAAAATTAAGACCAGGGCTCTCTCAAACCACTTTTTGGAATTTTGAACAGGGACCTGATGGTGTTAAAATATCAGGAAACCCAAATCTGACACACAACTGCAGGGCTTGGGAATAAATTTAAATATCCATTAATAATCTTTCTACTCAAAGGTGTAAACTACCTTCCAGTTAAAAAAAATAAAATAATGTCAACATCTTCATTCAAGATCAGTCACCGTGTTCTTCTTAAAAATCATTATGTACATAAAACTGTTTAAAAAGCTGTTTATGGACAAGGCATATGAAGCATGAAGACTTCTAAACATACTAAAGTAAACCAGTTAACCAATACACATGGACCAGTGCACTGAATTTCATTTATGCACTTGTCTCAGGTCTGTCACCTCTAAAACCACTTATCCATTAGTGCTTTGTCCTGACACTTTACTTTTATGCATTCAAACTGCACACCTTTTACCTGTGAAGTGATCAGGTAACAAGAAGCTGGTCAAGTGTCTAACACTATCCCCTGACTAGCTGTTTCTGTGGGTATAAGGTTCCTCCCCCCTCTTAACATCTCTATTTATCCCCATGATTGAAAACATACTTTTTGTAACAGCATGCATAACGACTCCGCAATAAATCATGTCACCAAGTTCTTTGCAATATTCATGAATGAGAAAGTGCCCTGGAGTCCTGGTGTACTAATGCATGGCAGTGTCATCATTGGAATACAGACTACCATTTACAACTTACACATACTTTAAATATTTATTTCTTTAAACCTTTGATGTCATTGAAAATTAAGCATTTTGTGTGACATTTTATGACATTTTTGGCCACTTTTTGGACATTGTTTAATACTTTTGACTTCCATTGAATTTCAATCTGCTACTTAATGTTCCCTGATAATGTGTATTAGTATTGGTCAGTAGTATTGATATTGGTCTGTATCATATAAGAGTATGGCCTTCAGCTGTCCACCAACTGTATAATTGTACTTGATACCCTTATCAGGCAATCATCTGTAACTAACTCTGTGGTGGTTCACTCAGAATAGCCACGTCAGGGCACATCAAATCTTAAATTGCTTCTAAATTAAATACATGTATTCTACTTTATGACTTCACCTGCTTGGGAACTACAGATTAATCTGTTGACCACTTCAGTAGTAAAGCTCTACTAACTTCCACTATGATAATACATTGTGACCTTTACAGATTTGCATATATATATTTGATTGAAATATAATTTTTTTTTCTGTACGTGTATGTTAAACACTTTGATTATCAAAAGCAGTCAACCAATATACACTAGCTGTTACTCCTATGAATTCTGTATACCATATTATTATTAATCACATCATCCCTTAATAATCTGTACAAAGTACAATACAACTATTGAATATGTCATTGTGTACATGATAAACATAGTACAACAGGAAGTAAAACACAAACGATGTATAAAAAAGCCAAGCCTGTATTACCCTATAGGAGGAACAGTGATGATGTTGTTCAAGGAATCGTGCAGTCTAAACAGTTAACAGGGGGCTTTCTGAGGAATGCAGATGACCTCCTTGTCTGTACTTATCTGTAGAGTCTCAATGAGCTATAGCAATGTGACGTTACTAGGTGGTGACAAACCCAGAATGTTCTTGTTCAAAATAGTTTTAACTATTTATTGGGATGATAAATTAAACTTCCAGGGGGAAAAAAATAACACTTTCAACAGTCATTCAATATAAAGATCCACTTTGTGACATTTAAAAATGAGAGAATAACTTATCTATTTGTGCTTGTTCCCATTCACTTTACACATTTTAGAATGCATTACAACAGACAGATATTTTTTTCCACCAGGAACTAATTACACAACAAAAAGCAATACATACAAATGTCACTTTATATCTTAATTCTACAGCATAAAGAACTATCAATATACCTGTCTCAGCTTTGACATCTCTCGACCTTTTGTATCTATCAACCTGAAGTATTTGTAGTCCTATGCTAACAAACTACCAGTATTTCCCAAACTGCAAACCACTCTGTTCAAGGCAATGGAATCCAGCACTTCCACATAGGGCTGGGTTGGTTATTTCCTTGTCGAGTCACATGATTACTGGCATAAAGGAAAGTAAAACCTGAACCCAGTACCATCTGAATACATAGAACCAATGTCAGGAACATACAGCAGAAGGCCTGCGTTCTGTTCTGAAAATGTGTCAAATGTCAGGGGCACCTGTTTACTATATGGTGATAATCAGAGACTGCTGCATAACTACTCAGTTATTTCAATCATGGAAAAAAATCATTACATCATAATGTAATGTTACTATCACCCTATTTAACACAGATGGTGGTGCTAGTGAAAAAGTTGGCTGTAGTGGTGACCAGACTAAAGTCAAATAACAGATGATCTGATCATGTTGATGACGGATTAGTCTACCTATGTACTAATTAAACAACCAAGCACAATATATCTACTCCCTATAACCCACAGATTCACTGATATGATAAAACTCAATGTTATCATGTAATCAGAGAGGCATAGAGAAAGTATACCCCCATGTCTCAATTGACAGTAGGTCACTTGTCCCTAGGCTGTGTACACAGTCTAACAGAATCTATATGAAGTATTGTAGTGATTGAATCAAAGACTCACTGGCTTTGGCATCTTGCTTGGTTAACTGTTGATCAGAGTACAACCAAGAAAATGTTCAGAAACTCTCTTTCTCCACTGGTGGATGCACCTGCAAAGATATTCCAAAACTCAAGGTTAATGCATGTGGTTTACATCAAATGGCCTGTGGGGGACATAGTTAAAATGTAACAAGCTTGTCAAGTCAGCTTGTCAAATATTTTAATGGTGATTCATGATGACATAGTTGTTTCCCTTACTGTTTACAATCATGACTTCATTTTTGCATTCAATGAGGTGCCTTTCTTTCGCCCAAACAAATGACTGACTGATAAGAGGAGAAAATGAAAGTGTGTTTCTACGATTCAGATAAATACACATAATTCAAAGGAATTTCCATGACTATATATAAAACAATATCACACCTTTTTCCCTCACTGTCTTTCAGTTTCTACATAAATGATTATTGAACATTATTTTCTTTCTGTCTGACTTACAATTTAATTCTTTCATTAGCACTTTTAAGTTCCTTGGGCATTATTAAATCGTACTACAGCATTTAAAATACATACCAATTCAGATTATCTAAAACAATTTTCTTTGGGGTTTGGGAGGGGTAGCAAGAGGGGTATGAAATGGTGAGTGATGGTTTGCAGGGTTATTCATAAGACCCATCTATCAAAGATTTTCCTATTTCACAGTAATCCTGGTAATGCCTCTCCCCCTTCAACCCCACCCACCCAATTTTCAAGGGAGGAACATGACATCCTTCAACTTATAGATCTCCTTCGAATTTAGGTCTTATGGACTTCCCAGTTAAAATAAATTGTGCATCAACTTTGCTAACAGTAGATGCAAAAGTACATGTAAACACTCAACTCATCCTTATCTAAACCATGGGCCTTTAATAATCTTACTGGTAAAACTACACACTACTGTACCCACATTAGACAGAACTTAATACATGTCAAAACAGAAACTTTATGATTTAAAAGATTTGTGGTTAAAAAGAAAATTGTGAATAGTTAATATTTGTCATAATTTGCTGTACATGCATTTCAAATATTGCTTGCTGCAGTGAAGTCATTTTCAGACAATTTATGCATTTTAACTTAAACACAGTGACTATGGTATATACATTTATAAAAAGTGAAGCATTACAAAAAATTCCTAATTTATTGTTAAAATATACATAACTTATATATGAGTATGGGCATAAATATCAAATATACGCAGTTATCAATTACAACGTAGACATACTAAACAAAACACACAAGATAACAAGATGATCACCTGTTTGACAGGTCATTTACGAAGATAATCAGTCACTTTTTCATTATGTACAAACATTTGAATACACACTATGAAAGACGATTCCGTCGTATAAAAGCTAGAAGAGATCCTAATCTATGATTATAATTAACATGGCATATTTCAAAACTACAACATACCCTTTACCACATGTTTCAAGAAATTTAATTAAAATTTTAAATACACACAGATTATTTACGAAATCAATTTTGTCAATCAAACAAATAATCTTATGAGTGTGTAACTGAAATTGTTGCATTATGCAGAAATGACAGAGAGCTGAGAACATCGCTTGAACAAGTCCATGTGCTTTGATATACTGCTCACTATGCACTACGGTCAACACAAGTGTCAAGAACCCGCCCAAATGGCCAAAAACATATGAAATATAATGTTGAAATGTCATCGCAGGTTACTTGTGTGGATTAAATTTATCTGCTGTAGAATGCAACACTTTTAAATTATTGTTTCATTCAAAACTTACCTCTAACTAAATTTAAATTCTGCGTACGGTTCACTTTCAGTTCGACCGGTTTTCCAAAATGGCCACCAGGGTGTGACACAAGTCTATTGATCAATACATCTATCCCCCTCTAGTGACTTATGGAAAAGGTCGAATCTCGAACCCGATAGAAATAAAACAAAACCGTCTGCTGAAAGTGCTCAGATAAACAAGGGTACCGTAGAGTTAACATAAATGATTTAGTAACAGCAAAAGAAACAGAACACAAACTAGCTAAATAAACAAATACAAAAACAAACAAAAAAAGGACTGATAGTGAAATATTCATATGCGCTTGGTTTTAGAATGGTATTTTTTGTGTTTCAGTTCTAAGTTTGCCTAAATAACACTCATAAAAATATTTAATTTTTTTTTAAATCGCCAAAATAAGCATTTCCATGACTGCAGCACTCTACATTCACGACATACAGGTATACCTAACAAGAGGCATATGGGCCACATTGCTCACCTGAGCACTGTGTTTAGGAAAAAAGCAGAAATCAGTTTATTTGAAGTTGAAAAGTTTAAACCCAAAAGTGGTTCCAACCAATCCTTAAAGGGTATGATTTGATGAAACTTGAATCTACACTAACTAAGAATGCAAGCTTGCATATTTCTTTGACTACCTGAGGCTTTATTGCCCTTTACACATTAATAATTAAATTATGACCAATCAAGGCTTTGCTATTCTTGAAGCATTTTTCATATACTGATATTCTTAAGTTATACTTTGATCGGCCGTCGTACCCCAACCCTCTTCCCCGAGGTCATGATTTCAACAAATTTAAATCTACACTACCTGAGGAAGCTTCCATATAAATATGATCAATCATGGCTTTGCTATTATTGAGAAGTAGATTTTTAAAGAATTTTCCTATATATTTCTTTGAAAAACTTTGATCGGCCATTGTGGCCCCACCCTACCCCAGGGGTCATGATTTAAACAAACTCAAATCTACACTACCTGCATGGGAATGTTTCCCCATAAGTTTCATTTTTCCTGACACACTGGTTCTTGAGAAAAAGAGTCTTAAAACATGCATACCATCAAATTTTCTCTATTTCTGAATTACATCTCCCATTGAATAATGACTTGGCCCGGTCTTCATTTGAAAAAAAACTTGAATTCCTTTCAACCAAGGATGCTTTGTGGAAAGTTTGGTTGAAATTGGTCCAGTGGTTCTTGAGAAGAAGTCGAAAATGTGAAAAGTTTACAGACAGACGGACGCTGGACAAAATGTTATCAGACAAGAGGTCCACGGGCCTTATAAGTCACCAGAGTATCCGTAACAACTTTCCAACAATTGAATTTGATTCGTCCTTTAAACCAGAAACCACGAACATTAGAGCCCCGCCCTAACACAAGAAGCCCTTACACTGGGGCCATGAAATTCACAAATCTCAAAAAGGCATCCTTCCTCCTCATAACTATGTACATAGTTCATTTGTTTAATACCAAAGCGCAAAAAAAAGATTTAAAAAAAAAATCATATTCACTATTTAATCTTTATAGCCCCGCCCTAGCACTAGAACCCTTACCCTGGGGCCATGAAATTCACAATTTTGGAAGATGCAGCCTTATTCAACATAACCATGTACTTGGTTAGTTTATTCAATGCCCATGAGCAGAGAAGAAGAATTTCAAAGAATTTATGCATTTTCTATATAGCTCCGCCCTAGCACTATGAACCCCTCACCCTGGGGTCATGAAATTCACAATTTTGGAACAGGCAGCTATATTCATCTTAACTATGCACTTTGTTAGGTTATTTAATGCCCTGGAGCAGAAAAGAAGAACATCAAAAAAATAATGCATTTTCACTATATACTCTGTTTAGCCCCATCCTAGCACTAGAACCCCTGACCCTGGGGCCATGAATTAGTTTTGGTAGAGGGCTCAATGCTGATTACAATCATACCAACAGTTTGACTGCTTTATGTCCAGGAGTAAAGAGGATTTTTTTAAAGATTGCACTCATTTTAGTGGTTTTGACCAATTCCCAGCCCCCCCCCCCCGGGGGTGGGGGGTAGGAACCATGAAATTCACAATTTTTGTTCCCCTTCACTAATAGATGCTATATGCCAAAATTGGTTGAAATTGGTTCAGCAGTTTCAGAGAAGCTGAAAATGTTCAAATGTTAACGCAGGACGAACGACGGACGAAAACGAATAGCAGTAGGTGCGTTTACTCAGGTGACCTAAAAAGCTCAGGTGAGCTAAAAACGATAACTCTTGTTTTGTTGAGTTTTTGGAATTTAAAAAAAAAGCAACAAAACATAAAAACATGCACCTTTTCAAGATTTCATTATTTCGTCAGTACTTTTGTTTATAATTATACATTCTATTATATGTCTCTGATTTATACGACAAAATAGTAAAATTCTAGACAATAACAAAACATACTATAGACAAATGCAATGTTATTAATTTCTTGTAACACACGTTTTAGCTCACCTGAGCTGAAACCTAAAGTGCTTTTCTGATCTCATTTTCTCTGTCCGCCTGTCGAGCTGACTGTACGAAAAAAAATTACATTTTCAACTTATCTAGAACCAATATGCCAATTTCAACCAAACTTGCCAAAGGAACATGCCCTTCATGTTTTCATGAGGATTCAGGTTTGTTGAATTTCAGAAATTAATGAAGGACCACATATTATTTCAAGAGGAGATAATTCAGATTTTTTAAAATGCATTTGTTGGCATCTTTTTAATTCTTCTCCAGAACCATGCACTGGATCCAAAAAAGCTGAAAGTTATGTAAACCTTCGTTACATAGTGTTTATTGAAGTTTATCATACCTGACCTCCGGGGGTAGGTGGAGCCACAATAGAGTACATGTATATTTCAAATTTTTACATAGGAATATTTAAGAAAACAAACTTGGAAAAAAAAAGTCTTCTCAAAATTTGTTTAGATCATGATCCCTGGGGGTAAGGTGGAGCTGAGGATCCAAGTTTTTCAGAAGAATATATAGGGAAAAATCTGTTGAAATTTATGGGATCTTATCCGAAGTACCCATCTAAAATCACGCCCTATCGTGGGATTCGACCCCGCGGCGGAAGGATAAACTTATTTTTTTCCTTGAATCTATAGAGAAAACGTTCTATACCTTGCAAAGGTAATATACGTATAATTAAAATTAATTTTATATTGAAACAATGAATAAAATGAAACAGAAGAACAAAAGATGCATACTGCACATGCATGAGCTAGAATCGATCGAACCCAGAAATATCCGCCGACAACCACCAGAGATTAACGACACTTTACCAGTGCACTTTCGCCGTAAAACATTTAAGAATTGAACTACAGTTAAGGCATCCCAATATTTTTGGGGGAACATTTTAAATTTCATACTTCATGGTCTCATGGTTGTCTCCCTATATTTAGAGGAAACCAGTTTTGCTTCTCACTTTTATTCAGTTTGTGAGCACTAAGGCATGAGTTTTTTCACATTGATAAATTCTGAAAAAGAACATTTAATCCTAATGATTTTTTAAAGTGTGACGTCTTATACCGATTAAAAGATCCAGTCATATTTATCAAAAAATAAATATCGTTTGAGGAAAATGTTTGTATTTTTTGCATCACAGGTAGCACGTACGTGACCTGAAAATTTTTCCTTAAAAAGTACGCCAAAATTCCTGCAGAATCCATATCATATGCGCCCACATTCTTGGTTCAAGGGCCACACAAGGGTGACAAATCGGAAAAAAAAAATTACAAGCATATCACAATTTAGTAGGGTCTGTGATTTGAAGAAATAAAATCACACACCTTTGATATATTTACGTGTATACCACTAATGCGTCTGTCGTTTTTTTTTTTTTTGAAACAGGGTTAGGTTATATGTGGCTGATGAGGACAGAATTTTATTTGGGATCCTTTTTAAACAATGACTCTAATTTAGAGTCCCATAGTGCACACCTAAAATGGCATAAGGTGGGGCTAAAAAGGGACTTAAATTTTTACATTATATTACGAAAAAAATCAAGAATAGCAGAATTGCATTATATCAGATCAATATGCAAATGTATTTTTATGGTTGTATATTTTTGTAAATTTAAGATAAATCATATCAACACACAGGCATTTAGAAAGCTTAAATCCGACATACAAAAAATTGGGGGTTTTGACAAAAAAAGTTTTAATACCCCTTTTTGCTAAGTCGGATTTCAGCGTTCCAAAGGCCTGTGTGTCAAAAATGTCAAGCGCCTGCATGTCGCTACTGTGTGTCACATGCATGAAAAGTATGACAACATGCAAGGTCTACATGCTGAAAATTCAATCCCAAGTGGGTTCATTTTTTTTTTTCAAATGATGGACCAATACTTAATCAATTTGAAAATTTTTAAAGATTATATGCATATCAACACGGGGTAAGAGGTTCTCACAAGAAAGAGTAAAGCCATAATTGTTTGTCATTACAAAGCATCTTAAACGTCCGTATTCAAGAGTGGAGCTGAGGTGGTCAGGCATGATGTTGATGAATGTTAATCAGGTTAGCTTTTAGCCCACAGGCCTCACATATTTTATATAAAATTTTTATCTCCTATTATGGTTTTACTCTAACTCTTGGGGCCATGTTTTGAACAAATTGGAATGTGTACTGATCTGATGGTAAAGAAACTTGGATACCTTATCATGACCATTTTCTAACCCAACCCCCTTCCAAATAATGAACGTGTACAGTTGAACTTTTGTATCTCAAACACAATTACTAGTATCTTGAATACCATGGCTATGGAAGTTCCAACCACTTTCTCCTCGAGTATTTTACCCTTGATATCTTAAAGTCTCGAACATCTTGGAGTTTTTTGTCGATCCCATCAAGAATGAGATAACAAGAATTGTCTGTATATTCTCAAAGAAAGCTTTCAAACTTAATTTTTTTTTCTTGTTCAGTGTTTTCTTCTCAATAAGTGTTTAAGAAATGTCATCAAACTTAACACCATTTCTGAATTACCTCCCCTTTATATGAACATATTCCCATGAATCTGGAGATGTTCAAAGTGTGAAGGTATACAGAAAACACATAACAGATGGAAGGCAGCTGGACAATCCTCGCTCAATTTCTGAAAATATTGTTTACCAACATGATGTTTATCAGCAACATGAGTGACGGGAAATTTTCATGTTCTTATCGAGTTTATCAAGCTCCAGCGCATTTATCTAGGTATATGTTTCATCTTTTAGATTATGCAGATTTCAATGGCAATAGGATGATAGATATTATACAATGTATCAAGAATCTGGAGTTATATGTCGATATATTAAAAATATTCTCATTCCTTGCCTGAAAGATTGCCTCTAAAGATATCTGAAAACTTGATTGTACATTTCTTCAAAGCTAGCTACACTATCAACAGGTGATAACACAGTATTCTGCTTTTAATTAATTTGGAAACGTTTATGACCTACAGATTATAAATATGCTAATAATAAACATCTATTGAAATTTTAGCTCTATGGACACCCTCCCCCTATATGTGTATACTAAGGTACGTGTACTGTACATGAAAAATCCAAGCGCAAGTTCCACGGATAAGTTACCCCCCCTTTCAAAGATGGCAAGTTGCACTATTATCAAACTACATTTAACCAAGTAAAGAAAAGTCTTCCTGCCTGAAAGTTTTAAATCTATAAACTCTTTGTGAAATACATCATTACAGTGTACATAAAGCTTAAAAACACCTTCAAATTTAGAGAAAAACTAAGAAAACTGTTGCATTTTGTTAAGTTCATTTTAATAGGAATTCACAAATTACCATGACAACAAGAGATCAAACATATTATATCACTTTTCTGTTCTTGAACAGACTACCATAAAAATAACCATTTTTTCAACCCATAGAGGTTTTGAACATCTGCATTTAAATTCAAATTACATGTATATAAAAATTGAAAAAATTAAAGCCAATGGAAAAAATGTATTCCAACGAAAATTATTCCTTAACCATTCAAAATTTTAGATCTCTATGAACACTTAAAATTATCTAAACTTTGTTTGCCCTCCGAAAACTTAAACAAATCAAATTTGTTCCTTTGTTAATCAATGCAACCCAAAAACTAATTAAAATAAGGCATAATTCTACCTTTTCTTCCATTTTAAATAAAATGCATGCACAAAATTTTCTCTTCTTGGAATGTGAAAAAGCACTTTCACATATCATCCGTTTTTTATCTTTACAGGAGACAGATTTGAAAAAAATGAATGTGGTAATTTTTTTTACACTGTTTGCAGACAAAAAAATATTACATCAACATTAATGTTTTAAGGAAAACTTCCCTTCCAAAATTTTAAATCTTTCCACAAACTCTCTAATAAATGGTAGTTGTCTTACAACATCACTATACTTTGTTCCTGATTTCTAGGAGAAAGTAAAACATTAATAAAATCAACACTTAAACACAAGTAACAAATACTATGAATGGACAATGATTTTTTATCTCTTATTCATAATGCATTATCTGATTGGCAAATGAAATTAAAATTTCATTTTTATATCCAATCAAAAATTGTTTTAAAGAAATAGTACTAAGGATGACAAAAATGACTTTCTGAGCTTGTGACATGGTTGATATTATGCTTCTCCCATTTCTTCCTTTAATGGAGTCCTGTTCACCCCGTTGGGTAATAGATCCCCTGTCCCAGAGTACCCTTTGTCACTGAGGTGGTCCATTTCTGGCGTACTGTCCGATTGGGAGGGGTGTTTGTTTGTTCCATTGATATCGTCTTTGGTTTGAGGGTACGGACTGGACCAGCCGTCTTGCGAGCTCTCGTATTCTGAACACTTAACACCTTCCGCGGCCTGATGAAGTCTGTGAGTTATGTGGTTAACCTCCGGCACATCCCTAGAATCCTGGTCCGTGTCCATCATTTCTTCCTGACTGGACCATCGGTGTAGAGTCCGTTCTGAGGTTTCCTCAAATTCTGTTGTCCGTTCACACTTGATCTCCTGTTTTATAGGGTCTGTGTCCATTTCTTGTTTTATTTCCTTAAGGTCTATAGTGGGACTGCTGCTTGGAATAGCACTATTAGAGGTCTGTGACACAGCACCTGTCTGTACAGAGGATTTCAGTTTACTGTTTTCTTCCTCTAACTTGCTGACCTGTTCTTTAGTCTCTTTCAGTTGCTGCTGTAATGCATAGATCATGCTCTGCATGCCTTCTACATCTTCTTCTAAATCTCCAAGAAATTCATCCAACTCTGTAAACACACAAAACAAAATTATTTCTTTTCTGTGGTATACCATTCAGGCTTAAAAATCTCAATAGCCTATCCTCTTCTTTTCATATTATATTTACAAGATACCTTCGCCTATACAGCTTGGATGGTCTTACACTCTTTCACAGTACAATTCTTCACATCATACAAAATGATCTTTTACATTTTTCCCAACCTTGAAAAATGCATTTCAAAGTGAATTTAAAAAACATAAAATGACAGACTCCTGATTACCTGATTGATTGCCCTTCATTTCCTGTACAAGTTGTTTCTGTACTGCGATTTCTCCTTCTAATTTAGCTGTCCTTCCTGAGGTGATCACCTTTCCTAATTCTTCATTCTCCTGTAGTAACATCCTACATTTGGCCATCAACCGTTTCCCTGTTTGGCTGCAAAACAAAAGAAAAGAACACTTTTGATTTTTCCACCACTGACAATTTGTGCAATTCTGCCATGACATAACCAACCATCACCCTTTTCTAGTAATTCATCATTCAAGGTTTCCAATTATACAAAATATTCCAAAAGCATTTCTATCTCTGCTCCCTGAAATCAGAACATGCATTTTAACGCTGGAGTTTACATAATAAAGCACATAAAATAATTATTTTACTCAGTAATTGTTTGATCCTTTTCAGTTAAGTGCACAAACATATGCATGTGCTTGTTTTTTCTCTGAATGAAGTAATTTTCTGAGAATATTTCTGTGAAAAAGTGCATTCTTTAGCAAGTACAATGTAAATGCTCTAAAAATTAAACATGATGAAAAAAGTGCCAGTAACTAATCAAAATGACTGCATAATTATGTGGAGAAAACAATTAATGAATGTTGGTTTTCTGCACATTTAACACCACAAGCAGTTCTCCTTTTCTAAAACAAAAATTAAAATATATAAAAGAAATTCAGTTTTGTAATCTTCTTTTCTCATATAGGTTCTTGAAAGTGTCAAAAGCGCTTAAAGCATGTTGCGGTGCTCTGTGTGTGTGTTTGTGTTTAAACATAAAATTACATTCAGGAAAAGCATGATAAAAATTTCCAATTCTCAAGGCATTTCAGTTAAGCAGATTTTCTTCATTTTTTGGATTTCCTTGTTAGCACCTGCTTCAGCTATATTACTGCTGCTTGTGACTCAATATCCTCTGATTTTAACAGAGTACATGAATTATTTCATCTTCTTTGCTGCATTAAAGTACTTGACAATTTTCTGTCTCAGCTGGTATACTGTATACAGGGTTATTTTTTGTCTCACATTATTTTGTCTGCTCTGTTTTGAATTTGCCCAGTCACACTAAGTCAATGTTCTGCCTAAGAAATTATACCGACTTCTTTGAATTCACCCCTTTGTTAAAATTGTCTACTTGTGTCTAGGTCAAAAGGCAAATATAAAGTGGAGGCAGACATTTCCCTGCATACAATATTCTTATTGAATATTGGTTGCATCAGCCCTTTATATTTTTTTGATTTCAAAAAGCCATCATGTCCATCTTTGTATATCAATTGTACTCTTAATATTTTGATCAATTTCTTAAATATTTATTTGGTCTCAAAAGTCATGAATCTAAAAATCCAAAAATCAAAGACCCCCC
>PRKT01000071.1:504828-515660 GCA_003671525.1 Saccostrea glomerata
ACCCCCCCCCCCCCCCATGCAACAGAAAAAGTTCTAATGAATAATTATTACATTGGTATTAGGACATGTTGGATATTAAACATAAACACCATGTCTCAAATGTAAATAATTCATGACATCTGCAATACAACTAATTATACATCCACATCATAATGCTAAATACATTTTTTTCTTTTGTTCCTTCTTAGCCATTGCAAATCATATAAAAATAAAAAGCACAAACAGTATTTCCACTTGCATGTTCTAAAGAATATTACAGACTCAGTATAAAAAAATTGCAAATATTCTTTTCTCTCTCTCTCTCTCTCTCTCTCTCAGACTGTCTCTTTTTCAACAAGCACAAAATAGGTTAATGTCAAAATGTATCTGCCAGTTAATTCAAACTTATGGTACATGACCTTCAATTTACGCAACCATTTTACACATTCAAATCAGCAAGTTGGTCATTAAAATAAAAAGTATCTTTTAACAATTTTTATCAAACACTATTTTAAAACAAATTCAAAAACTAAAGCATTCAATTTACAGTCTAAAAATAAAATATTAATCCCCAACTTCCCTTTTTAAGTAAAATGTTCTGCTGACACATATGTTTATGTATATATATATATATATATATATATTTTTTTTTTTGACTGGTTTGAAAGAAACATGCATTTTGTCAGACCAGGGAACCATGTGGTGTTCCTCACGCTGTTAAGCTGAAGGTGAGTTTGTTCGAAGGTTCAGCAAAATTCATTCTACCTGAAGACTTAGTTCATAATATTTTGATAACCTTCAAAACTTTTTCCCCACAAAATCTTTTTTCTGATTTTATGATGCAGATTACATAAAACTTAATCAAATATAGCTTATTGATTTGTTGACCGAAGATGATTCTGCATAAGCGGAATGCAAGTTGATTAACAAACATGTCACTGACATTCAATATTATTTTGGACACCTCACTAAAATCAGTAAATTGGTATGCTTTTCAGTACAATTTTATTAGGAAGCAATTTTCAAAGGTATACTACTCATGATACTGTAAACATACTTTTTTTTAGCAGGATAGTTATTTTGTAGAATCAAAATTCCTGTTCTATCTGACGGTAGAAAATTATTTGGGTTTCTCTCATTGTCATTGTATGTCTTAAATAACTGGTGACTTATTCCTGCAATTCAATTGTGACTGCAGACGTAACAAAAATTAATCCGATGCAGAGAAAAGGTAAGTACTGTAAATCACTTTTTATTTGCGAGAACTTTATTTTCGCGTAATT
This sequence comes from Saccostrea glomerata, assembly GCA_003671525.1. Classification (NCBI taxonomy): domain Eukaryota; kingdom Metazoa; phylum Mollusca; class Bivalvia; order Ostreida; family Ostreidae; genus Saccostrea; species Saccostrea glomerata. Next base: position 506,091 of record PRKT01000071.1, read on the forward strand.
ACGCGAGACAGTGTTCTAGCGAAAATATGATTCTCGTGTATATTAGTACTCCTATGGATTATATAAAGCAATCACCACAGTTCATGAAAATTTTGTCTCGCTCATAAAGAAGCAATGACTATCTCGCAAAAATAAGGTGTCGCGAAAATTTAGTGATCTACAGTAGTATCTGAATGATATTAAAGTTATAATGTAGTGTTTTATCTTTCAGTCTAGGAGGCTGACTTCAGAAACCTTGCTTACTCCTTCAATAATATTATTGCCTTTAAATACACATGTATATTCCTCTGTTTCAAAGTACATATAATATATCTGTGAAACTTAATATTCTTTACATTGTCAATAACATTAAGTTTCACAGATGCCCTGAAGGGCAAATTTCAATAAAAATCTGTATTCTGCTTTTGACTCAATGTAAGACAGCTTTGTAATTGTCTATGACAAAAAAAATTCAAATATCATCACAAAGCTTTACAATTTGGACTTCTGCGCAGGATAAATCAAGTACTATATTCACCTTGACCTAGGTTGTACTTTTGTTTTTGATATGGCTTTTCACATGATTTAAACTATGTAGCAAACAAGTAAATCCTGGTTGCATTTAAATCATTCTTTATGCAGATACTATGGAAGAAATCTGTGAAAAAGCAGATAGGAAGTACATGTAGGTATAGCTCTTATGGAGTGATGACCTGTGCAAAGCATGTTACACATATGGTATTCATAATTCTAACATGTAAAACTGAACTAATTTCAGTTCTGAAAAGACTGAACACATGTACCTGTGCAATTCAGCTGATCAGCAAATATCAATCAAGCGATTGTGATAAATTTAATTTATGCAAAATAAATTAATATATTACAAAAAAAAAAAAAATCCAAAAACAAAGCATTGTTAATTCTATTCATAATATAAAGCAAAATCTTATTTTTAGAGATTACAAAACACCCTGAAATGTGCTTCCTTGTCTTCTCAGAACGCTGCAACAAAAGAATTTTTTATCCTGAAACACAAAGATGCAATAAACATGGTTTTATTCACAAAGAAATAATTACCTGAAGTACACTGACTCAACTTCTGTCTATAAGGTCAAAGTTCACAGTGTCAATCTTCTGAGCCAGCATTCTGTACTTACAGTTTCTGGATATATTTTCACATTAGTATATCTGTCTGTCTTAAATAATAATGTTAAAGCAAAAATCTGAGAAAACCTGAAATGTAAATGTTATCTACAACAACGGTGACAGTTTGGGTAGTCATGGCAGAAAAAAGCTCACACACAATTCATAAATCAACCCGATCTGTGTCCGAGATCAGAAGGACTAACTCCCAACGATGCGACTTGATCAACACTTTTTTGGCTCCCACCGTGAAGTGGAATTCTACTGTTAAAGTGTTACAAGTCTACACACATTGTCTCATCACAATGCAGAATGTAGGGGGCAGGAAGTGTAAGAAATAAAGCAGGGTAACCTAAGAATGTTTCCAAGTCACCCCAACTTTCTTTTCTGACCAGTTTAAGGAAGCCAGGAATCTTAACAACCATGTTCTTACTCGTTTCTCCTTGGCCAAAAATAAATCAGCAAAGAATATGAAAAAACAACATGGTCTGAATGTCAATGTTCTTACTGACATCAGACTTTGGTGAATGTCAAAATGGTCGACATCCAGAAGGGAGATAATTTTTGCCAGGACGGAAAAATACTGAGTCGCGTTAAGTGTTCAAGCCTTAAGTGACAGCGGGATTGCTTTGGACATTTGTTACCAATGAACGAAATAAGCACCTGTCGGGAGTGAACTTCCAAGCACTGAGTTCGTTTTGCGTTTGTTTCAGTTTCTCTTGGCATTCTTCCATTTCCTTTGTCATCCTTTGAAAAACTAAGTTGACTGCAGGATCCAGATGCATTTTTTGTAGCTGGGCTTTGTTCTGTGTCTGTGACTGTTTAAATTCTTGTATTTGATTCTGTAAGAGTATGGAAAGGCCTGTTAAATATCATTTGGAAACTTACGTTTGAATAGCATGCATTATTTAATGAACATTTTCCATCTGTTTCTAAATCTGATCATTTTCATTTTGTTCCACATCAAACATAGTAAAAACTTGAAGGAACCCATTTGGATGGGAAAAAAAGCTAATGACTGCGAGATAATTGTAATTCTTTGTTCTAAGATTATTTAAATAATTTTGGTGACTTACAATGTAATCCTGCAGCTCTTGTTCTTTGGTGGTCAGTCTATGGACAAGTGTATTCTCTCTGCGTGCAGCATCTCTTTGATGCTGTTTTAACTTTGCTTCTACTTCTTTCAAATCTTTATCATCTGAAATATTATATTAAACAATCGGTGAAGGCTATTTAAATAAATTTTTCATAAGAGCTTTCCTTTTCAAATCCTTCTAAATTCTACATAGTAATATATACATGTTATTAGTCAATATTGCTATATATGCAAGTCAAATGATAACAGTAGGTTATGATTATTTGTATTCAGTTAACAATATCATGCAATCACCTGTTTTCATGTTTCTCTGTTTTTCCTCCATTTGACGAATAGTTTTTTCTTGATCTTTGATTCTGTAATAAATGAAAGAAATTCAATCCTTTTTCATGTTAAAAATGAATTGAACAAAAAATAGTTTTGAGTATAATCCATCAAGAGAAAGTGAAGAAAAGAAAGAAAAAGAGCTCCTCACCTAGTTATTAACTCTTCTTTCGATAAATCACTCAAATCAGCATCTGTTCTCGCCTGTGTGACAAAATGAATAATTTAGATATGAAATTAACTTAATTCAACAGATTAAATTTGATTTTCTTTTTTCAAAAAATTAACACCATTTCATAATTTCAATAATCTTACCCTTTTAGGAGAGGACGGAGACTCCATGGTGCAAGATCTGTAATGAAGAACAGCAAAACAAATTTAACAATAGTTAAGCAATGTTCACTGTCATCGCACAACAAGATAAAAATAAGACATAAACTACGTTTGTGATTAGTTAAATCTATACCTGAAAAAAATATTTCACCCAGGAAGTAATAAACCACATTTTCCAAAAATGTATTGATAAGTTAGTTTCATTTTCGTTATGACAATTTTAAGAAAAAATGCAATGCAGGGTTTCATTAATTTTTGTACTTAAGTGTGACACTGCGAGAACTAAAAATATGCAATCATTCTAAAACAATATTTCTACTGTCAAACATTCAGTGCCTTGTCATTCTTATCTTCCTTGCGGCGCGCACCTACATCAAACGACTAAAAATGGCGTCTAAGCCACGCCTTTTGTTTTCACGAATTTATGCACAGTTTTATCTCATACCAACCTAACTTACAAATATTTATCAATTTCAATTCATTATCTTTAGTACTGAAATCATTAAGATGCTTACTTACGTATCCTTATCTATAAAATCAGTAAATCAATTTTTGGCAATGATCAGTCGCTTTGACCAGGAGGCAGCCATATGTAATTACTGCGGAACTCTGGGAAATTGATTTCCAAAGGGAAATCTAGAAATAATTCTGTATAACTATGCCAAGAATGTTTCTAGATATGTTTATTTTTGAAATTTTAGAAAAATTATTCTATTATAATCTAATTTTAACCAGTATCGATCAATTCTAGAGATTTGCTTTTTTCTTTGAGAATATAAGGTCAAGGTCACGTACAATCGACCTAGAAGTTTTGCAGAGAGTCGCAAAAATATGTTGTCTTCAAAGTTTTCAGTGGCAAAATGGTAATGTCATGATAAGAACTTGTGTTTGTTACTACATTGGCATTTGTAGGCAATGCATAATGAGTGTAATCTTTATGAAAATTAATTAATTTTTAAGATTATAGACACAGAATCACTAAGAGTTTGTCCTAAAATATTAAACCAGCATGTCTATCTGCTAATTTTTTGACAGTGTAAATAAAAGGTTTTCATCTAAGAATAATATAATAACTCAAATTATATATAATACGAAATACTTTTCACCAACAACAAGCGAAATAAATTCCAAACTGATGAAAAATGTTGTCCTTTTTCTCAGTGCCCTCACAAAGTCAGCAAGTGCTCTAGGAGCAATGGCCATGAGGATGAAACACACACTGCCCGACCTTCCGTATGATTACAATGCATTGGAACCATTTATCTCAGCTGACATTATGAAACTTCATCACACAAAACATCACCAGACTTATGTCAACAATCTCAATGTAGCAGAGGAAAAACTTGCAGAAGCCATGCAGAAGGGTAAGGAACTGGACAAAGGTTCAACATTCACAAAATAACATAAACATAGCAGACTGGAGGTCCTCTTTTATATATATGCAATATTAAAGTCCAATGTAAACATTCCTTACTGAAATTACTGATTAGATATTGTCCATTATAACTCCAGTCAGTTCCATAAATATAAATATGAATCTAATGATCCCATTTGGTATTCATTATGTGACTAAAGTCCGAAGAAAAAGAAAGGAGTATAAGAAAAGAGAATAGTGGTGTAATTGCCACACCTAAGAAGAAACATTTGGCCGTAATCAAGACACATCTTTAAAAAAAAAAAAAGGAACACATGGTCACCTCTGCCATCTTGCACTGTTTGAGTTTAGAGTCGTATTGCAAATAAAAAAAAGTTTCATTTACTAGTAAGGACTAAAACAAGTTTAATTTGTTTTTAAAACTTCTTAGTTTAATAAATTGTAAAGGTTTTCAATGTTAAAAAAGAAAATTTTTCTTAAAAAACCAAAAAAAAAACCAACTTTAAACAGACAGCTGTAAGAAAACTTGTTTTCTTCTACACAATCCCTAGGAGTAGGGACTTGCAGTGTCAATGCATAGCATTGACTCCCTGAACATGTTGGATTATAGTTTGAGAAATATTCTCATGTTTTTCATTTAACATACTTTCAAGAGATGTACACACAATCATCCTGAACATGTTGGATTGTATACATAGTTCGAGAAATACTCAGATTCTGTTTTCATCCAACATTTTTTCAGGAGATGTCAACTCAATCATCCAGTTGCAGGCAGCCATCAGGTTTAATGGAGGGGGCCACCTGAACCACAGTATTTTTTGGGAGACGCTCTCACCCACAGGGGGAGGCGAACCAGAGGGCGCTCTCAAGGACTTGATTCTTGAGGAGTTTGTAACCTTTGATGCTATGAAGAAATCGATGACCGCTGCCTCTGTTGGAATTCAGGGGTCAGGCTGGGGATGGTTAGGATATGATAAACCAGCTCACTCACTAAGAATAGTTACATGTGCCAATCAAGACCCTCTACAAGCCACTACTGGTAAGATTGCATGCACATGAACAGGGGATAATTTATCTCAATGTTACCTGAAGGTGCAGACATAATAAATTTGAATCCTGGCTCTCTCTTATGTAAGCGCTTTCAGTATGTACTTAGAACAAAAGGTATTCATAAAGAGCATGCATGTACAAAACATTGAATGATCAACAATTTTTAAAATTACTTAAATTAGAGCTGATGTACATATAACTGTAAAGGTACAATCGGAGGGAGGTTGAGAGGAAGAAAACAGGGAAAGCAAGAATCAATTAATTTTTGGTGCATAAACTATATTTATGATATTCAAATAAAGCCACATAATCACATTTTTCTTGACAACTTATTTTGGGTTCTCTAGAAATAAAAAAAAAAGAGATTTTATTTTTCATGCCATTGACTGTTTGAGAGATTTTGGGGCATCATTAAAAGAAAAATGTAGTACACTTAAGTTTAAAATAGGGTGGAAAACAATGGCAATATTTACATTTTTCTAAGCCCTAAGTGCATGCTTGAGTATATCTTGATTGTGTTATTTGAAGATGTATTTCAATTAGGCCATGCAAAGTTAATTCCTTGGTTCTCAGTCCTTTATTTCAAGAAATATGGTGAGGAAGGGAGGCTTTTTTTAAATACTTTTTTATTGCCCCCAAAACATGATGAGGCAGCTTTTCACATTGTACAAAACCTCAAAAAATGATGAGGGAGGTGATGTGTTGTTTTTATTTTATTGATTTAGCAATGAAAAGGGTCAATGAGGCACCCTTGGAAGAGATGAGGGAGGGACTGAGAACCAAGAAATTAATTTTTTATGGCCTTACATGGAATTTGAAATAATAATTTATTAATTTTCTTTCTTATTATTTAGGTCTCTACCCCCTGTTTGGAATTGATGTCTGGGAACATGCCTACTATTTACAATATAAGAATGTCCGACCAGATTATGTGGATGCCATATGGCATATTGTCAACTGGAAAAGTATTACAGAGCGCTTTAAGGCAGCATTGTAAACCATATTCCTAAAGAACAGTAGAGGAATGAATCCTCATTTGAATTGATTTATATTTTTGGTGCATTTGATTGATTTATTAATAAGTAAAATACATGAAGTACAATACAATTGAACATGTTAAAGGGAGAAGTTATTCATTTTGTGTTGAACAAAATTATGTTGCCAACTTCATTGCATGTGTGTTGACACAATCAGGTTATGAATACATGTATTTTTATTGTGTCTATGAATAAAAACTTTTTTTTCAATTTCTTTTTAAAACAATTTTAACAGTTGCATTCAACAACTTACATGTTAACCTAAAAACTTAATTGCAAAGTCTGGCTGATAAAGTATCTCTATGATACACAGTTCTGTAAAATGCATGGAGAGGAGAAACTTTTAGAACAGAGGAGAACAGAGCATCGGTCTTAATAGATGAAATATTTTTCTGGTTCCTAACATTGTGAAGCTTCTATGGTAGATTTCAGTGATACATCCCCCCCCCCAATTCATTGTGTTACCTTAGCCAGAGTCATTTTGTCAAGGTTCTGTTAAATGGTTCCATACAAGAATTATTTTATAGTGAGCAGTAAGTCCTCTAATCTTAATTCATGTGACAGCCACTCTCTGAGCAAAATCATTTTCCGAAGCCTTTTTAGCTCACCTTGACGAAGTCGAGATGAGCTTATGCTATACCCCCGGCGTTGGCATCGGCATCCCAGGTTAAAGTTTTAGAAGCAAGTCCATTCCCAAGTAACTATAAGCCCTACCTGAACTAAACTTGCATTGATTATGCATCTAAGGATGTACACTACCAAACTTGCTTTGGATGCTGGTTCTAGATGAGTGACTAGGTTAAAGTTTTTGGAGCAGGCCCATTCCCAAGGAACTATAAGCCCTACTTGGACCATACTTGCATGGATGATGCATCTAGGGATGGAAACTACCAGACTTGCTTTGGATGCTGGATCTAACCTACATTTTCATTCCCAAGGAACTATAAGACCTACCCGAATCAAACTTGCATGGATGATGCATCTAGGGATGGACACTACCAGACTTGCTTCAGATGCTGGATCTGACCTATATTTTCATTCCCAAGTAACTATAAGTCCTACCTGAACCAAACTTGCATGGATGATGCATCTAGGGATGGACAATACCAGACTTGCTTCGGATGCTGAATCTGATCTATATTTTCCATAAAAGAGACCATGTTAAAGTTTTGGGAACAGATTAACCCCAATGAACTTGAAGTCCTTGATATATCTGCAGTATTAACAAATTTATGAATATTTGTTTACACTATACATGTTTTTCACTCTACATGCATAGAAATGTGTATATGCCCTGTAAGGGGTAAAACACAACTTGCAAGAATATTGTTGTTGGGATAAATACTATATATTATGAAAATATGATGTGAGATTTGCATTACTTACACTGATCGTAGAGGTGAGCTTCGTAATCTTTGATTACCTATGTTTTCTCTTCTAACCCAATCTTCCTCATTAACTTATCCACAGAACTCCTGTATAGAAAGGATGTGCATAGAAGAAATCTCTATATTGAATCATCGTCAAGAACATTTTTTCTTAGACTCCCTTTGGCTCAATCTTCACCCATGGATAGAGTGCTTGTTGGTTGAGTAATGCAGTGACCTTGAACTTTATTTTAAGTGATCGATCAAGGTCAGCAGACCTCTATTTTACATAATACCCTTGTCATGAGCAGTTAGCTATATAGTTTCAGCCCTGTTCCTCCATCTGTCTGTTTGTCTAGCTGTTTTTCTGATTGTCCACTTAAACATATGAAATCTTGCCCATATGCATGTATTTTGATTGGTTGGAGCAATAGCTTTCATATTTCAAATGTATATTCTTAGGAACATGATGGAACATCATGGGGGGGGGGGTTACCAAAGTTATTTGACCTTTTGTCCTTGGAGTTTGATCTTCTTTTGCAGAAAAAATTCAAAATTTTTACCTTGGGCATATGCTTTGAACAGTTGGTGCCTGGGCTGTGTACCTTTACATTTATTATGACAAGACCTTTCTTGGAAATGAATATTTATGTTTTGACCTTGGAGTTTGAATCTATCCATTTTTAAAAAGAACTTGAATCTTGGCACGATATTTTTTAAACAGTTAGTACTAGAGCTTTTGTATTTCACCAGTGTTTTCATGTGACAAGATCTTCCTGGGTACCATTAGTTTTGAGACCATGACCTTGGAATTTGATCTTCTTTTGAAAAACTTTAACCTTTGAACAGTTTTAGCTAGGGTTTTTATATTTCACATTTGTGTTTTATAATGTGACAAGGCCTTCTTGTAGGTACCATTAATTTGATCTTTGGACCTTAAAGTTTGACTCACTCTTTTAGAAGTTTAACCTTGGACATAACTTGAAAACAGTTGCCAATGGTGTTTGGGCTTCATATTTTACAAGCATATTCTCTGAGATAAGTTCTTTCATTTGGTAATATTTCTGATCCTTTGACCTTCTCAGGAGTTAGATTTGCATTTGAGAAACTTAAACCTTTGCCATAAGCTTTACATGCACAAAGACATCTTTTCTATTGCTCAAAGTACTGTAACCAGCTTTCATTTGTGAGCAACCTTATAAATGTATTACATGTAAAACAAGAGGCCTGCATTAGTATTATGTAACAACTAAATTCAGGTCTATGATGAAAAAGGGTGCCTCTTCCAAAATTGTGAATTTCATGACCCAAGGGTCAGGAGTTCTAGAGTTAAAGAGTTCTCGAACTGATTGTTTGTATAGTAAAAATGCTTTAATTCTTTGAACACCTCCTTTGCCCCTAGATATTAAACCGATGAACTAAGTTCATCGATAAGTTATAGTCAATACTGGCCAAGTGGCTCTTGTCAAGTCAAAATGTGTACAGATGTTGGAAAATGGGTTATCAGAAAAGCTTGACCTTTCAGCTCAGCTTAGGTAAAAAAAAATCTTTATAGGTTTACTGTTGCTCAACTTTCCCTAGTTAGAGGCCATAATTTGAGCAGATATGAATCTGCAGCTACATGTTTGATTGATTGATTGATTGTATATTGTTTAACGTCCCTCTCGAGAATTTTTCACTCATATGGAGACGTCACCGTATGCCGGTGAAGGGCTTCAAATTTTGACCTTTACTCGGCACTCAGGGCCATTGAGCAGTGAGGGATCTTTATCGTGCCAACGCCTGCCGCTGACACGGGGCCTCGGTTTTTAAGGTCTCATCCGAAGGACCCGCAACTTTCACTTCAAAGTGCCGAGCGCATGGCGA
>PRKT01000071.1:516698-598940 GCA_003671525.1 Saccostrea glomerata
CATGATTTGAACAAACTTGAATCTACACTACCTGAGGATGATATCACATGAGTTTCATATTTCCTGGCCTAGTGGTTCTTGAGAAGAAGATTTTTAAAGATTTTTCCTATGTATTTCTATGTAAAACTTTGATCGGCCATTTTGGCCCCGCTCTACCCCCAGGGGTCATGAGTTGAACAAATTTGAATCTACACTACCTGAGGATGCTTCCCTATAAGTTTCATCTTTCCTGGCACAGTGGTTCTTGAGAAGAAGATTTTTAAAACATACCATCAAATTTTCATTATTTCTTAATTATCTCCCCTTGAATAAGGGCGTGGCCCTTCATTTGAACAAACTTGAATCCCCTTGACCTAAGGATACTTTGTGCCAAGTTTGGTTGAAATTGGCCCAGTGGTTCTTGAGAAGAAGTCGAAAATGTGAAAAGTTTACAACGACGACGACGACAACGACGACGACAACAACGACAGACAACGGACAAATTTTGATCAGAAAAGCTCACTTGAGCCATTGGCTCAGGTGAGCTAAAAATGCTTTAATTCTTTGAACACCTCCTTTGCCCCTAGATATTAAACCGATGAACTAAGTTCATCGATAAGTTATAGTCAATACTGGCCAAGTGGCTCTTGACAAGTCAAAATGTGTACAGATGTTGGAAAATGGGTTATCAGAAAAGCTTGACCTTTCAGCTCAGCTTAGGTAAAAAAAAAATCTTTATAGGACACATTTTAAAAAATCACTTAAATTAAAGGTCACAGTGACCTTGAAATAGGTCGCGACACACCTTCTATCTAAGATGCATAAACTGGCCAAGTTTGATGATTGTAGGTCTTATGGTTTTCTAGTTATGGGCCGGAAAGGATTTTTCCATATTTGGCTATAACTTCTTAACTAAAGGTCAGAGCGACCTACTTTTTGTGCGCGACACACCTTCTACCCAAGATGCATCAGATGACAAAGTTTGATAATCCTAGGCCTAGTAGTATTTAAGTTATGAGCCGGAAACGAAAAAGCTAACAGACAGACGGACAGATGGACAGACGGACACGAAGCCTATAACATAATACGTCCCGTCTTAAGACGGGCGTATAAAAAGTAACAAATTAATTTTAAACGAACATTTGTTGTATTTTTACGTTAATTTAACAAGGTTAATTTTTTTTTAATCAAATTGTGTCAAAACAATGCACATTTTGGTTTTCCTATAGTATTTAAAATGATATAGTTCCTACTGTGTAATCTAACGCGCGGTGACAAGGTTTCGTGTGTGTTATAGAAATTTGAACGTCGTGGATTTCTAATGGATTTTATAAAGAAAATTACACTGAATGTTAATATTCATCAATTAACTCCCACCAGGGCAAAATTAAACAAGAGATGTTTGTAAAACACTTATGCCCCCCTATTCCAAAATTGGATTCTTTCTAAGTCCAAAGGGCAAAACTTTGTCCAAAATGGTGCAATCCTATACCCAAAACAGAACTTGATCTAGGTATTCAGCTGAAAAATCTGCAGGGGCATAGCTTGACCTAAAGTTCTAGTGAGGCACAATTATTGTGGCCGGGGGTCTGGGACCACCTTAGGCCCCCAGCAGGTCCAGGGCAAAGCCCTGATGGGGGCTTCAGGGGTTCGAGGGCCCCCTACGGAAAATAAATTTGTGGGTTTTAGAATGAAGAAAATGACACTTGTCCTAGACAAAAATTGCGCGATGTTCCCAGTTTTATGACTTTCAGCATTATTATGATACTACATGTACATACCGTGTTTATAGAGTATATAAAAATGTGTATTCAAACATATTTTCGAAAAAAATAATTATATATCTTTTAATTTTTTAAAAAATATTTAAATATAATTGAATTCGGCATTTGGAAAGATAATAAAATTATTCACTAGTTTACAGGGTTTGTGAAATACTCGATTCTAGACTTTCATTTTATCTTTTTAATAGGAAGGGTGTCAACTTTTTCCGCCCCTTTTTCTTGTGGTCCATACATGTACCCGGTAAATATTTTTCAAAAAAATTACTTTTAGATTGTAGAACTAGAGCCCGATCTCTTGAATTTTGACCCAGGACCAGTACAACATTTTATAGATTTGCTTAAATGATAAATAAAACGATTATAGGTTTTAAGAAATAAATAAAATATTGTGATGTATTTTGCGATGTATTATTAATTATGAGAAGAGGATGGTGCTGAAAAATCTAGAATGCAGTTGCCTCATTGCCACAATGTAAGCTACGCCCCTGATCTGTATACTAAATTTCATTTCAATATGTGCAAACTCTGCAAAGAAAATGAACGGAAATTGCAAATAAGTGGAATTTTTCTAAGTCCAAGGTGCATAACTCTAACAAACATAGGTAATCAAAGATTACGAAGCTCACCTCGACGAATGTTATCAGTTTAAGTAATGCAAATCTCACATCATATTTTCTTAATATTTAGTATTCATCCCAACAACAATACTCTTGCAAGTTGTGTTTAACCCCTTACATGGCATATACACATTTCTACGTGTGTAGTGTGAAAAACATGTATAGTGTATCTCTAGATACATCATTCATGCAAGTTTGGTTTAGCTAGGGCTTATAGTTACTTGGGAATGAAAATGTAGGTCAGATCAAGCATCCGAAACAAGTCTGGTAGTGTCCATCCCTAGATACATCATCCATGCAAGTTTGGTTTAGCTAGAGCTTATAGTTACTTGGGAATGAAAAAGTAGGTCAGATCCAGCATCCAAAGCAAGTCTGGTAGTGTCCATCCCTAGATACATCATCCATGCAAGTTTGGTTCAGGTAGAGGCTTATAGTTACTTGGGAATGAAAAATGTAGATCAGATCAAGCATCGAAAGCAAGTCTGGTAGTGTCCATCCCTAGATACATCATCCATGCAATTTTGGTCCAAATAGGGTTTATAGTCACTTGGGAATGAAAATGTAGGTCAGATCCAGCATCTGAAGCTAGTCTGGTAGTGTACATCCTTAGATACATCATCCATGCAAGTTTGGTTCAGGTAGGACTTATAGTTACTTGGGAATGAAAATGTAGGTCAGATCCAGCATCTGAAGCAAGTCTGGTAGTGTACATTCTTAGATGCATCATCCATGCAAGTTTGGTTCAGGTAGGGCTTATAGTTACTTGGGAATGGACTTGCTCCAAAAACTTTAACCTGGGACACCAACGCCAATGCCTGGGATATAGCATAAGCTCATCTCAACTTCGTCGAGGTGAGCTAAAAAGGGTGCGATCATACCCAAAACAGAACTTGACCTAGATATTCAGCTGAAAAATCTGTATACTAAATTTCATTTCAATATGTACAACCTCTGAAAAGAAAATGAAAGGAAACAGCAAATAATTGGAATTATTCTAAGTCCAAGGGGCATAACTCTGTCAAAAATGGTGCGATCATACCCAAAACAGAACTTGACCTAGATATTTACCTGATAAACCTGTATACCATATTTCATTTCAGTATGTGCAACGATTGTGAAGAAAGTGAACGGAAACTAAATGGACCGACAGACAGCAGCAAAGCAATATGCCCTCCCTTCTTCGAAGGGGGGCATAAAAATATATTTAAATCTACATCATTATTGATTTTTAATTTGTCTTTTCTAGCCCTGTGGTTCTGCAAAAAGTTTCAAATAACAGTTGACAACAACAGTACAGAACAAGATGTGTTTGTGAAACACTGATGCCCCTGAAGTTTCTCAAATGCATGTCACACTATAAAGATCAAGGTCAGAAGTGTTGGTAACCCAAAAGAAGGTCTTGTTACAGGGAATACACCTGTGAAACTTTTATGAAAGCCTTAGTTGTAGGTGTTTAAAAGTTCTGGCCAAGGTTTAAAGTTTTTTTTAAGAAGTGAGTCAAACTCTAAGGCCAAGTTCAAAAATAATTATATCCACTGAAAGGTCTTGTGAAGTATGCAAGCCCTAGCTCTGTTTAAAATTTATGGCCAAGTTTAACGTGTGGTATTTTTTTTGTAAAAATAGGTCACACTCCAAGGTCAAGGGTCAAATTCCGTAGTACCCAAAGAAAGGTCTTGTCACAAGGAATATACATCTGTGAATGATGATAGCCACAGCCCCATTTACTCAAAAGTTATGGGCAAGGTTAAAGTTTTGTGTACAAACAGACAGATAGAGGGAAGGATGGACATGACAAAAACCTTTATATATCCCCAAAACTTCGTTAACAGGGGCATAAAAAATTTGATGCGGAACTGAAAAGTCCTTTATCAACTAACTGTAGCTGTAAGCCTTTTTCTCTTTGTGTAAACAAAAGAATGTATACATGTATATGCAAATTAAATCAACAGTATGTTTTATTGAACACAAAAATCAACCTTCTTGAAAGAATTTGTTTGCGGTAGTTAAAGAATACAAGTGAATGAAACTTACAGAATACAAATGAAACCCTATTTTATGCATCAAGTAAGAATTTTCAATAAACAAAAGATAAAAGTTATAACAGCACAATATTAAAGAGGACGATATTAAAATGTTCATACTTGTAAATTATCTTATTCCATTCCAGAAACATTCATAATACTTTTGACTTAAACGTGTTAATAATTATCCTGCGGTGAATAGTAGATGAAACACAAAATCAACAAGCATGGTAAAATAAAATGAAATGGTCTAACAATAAAAAACTACTGAACTAGCACTACTTGTTTACAGGCACATCCAGACACTTAACATTATTTTCTCATCACAAAAAATATCCCCTACTGTACCCAAGGCCCCCTCTCAAAAAAGTGATTTTAAAGCAGGAAGATGGTTTTTGATGAAGAAAAAAATAATGTCAAGCATCTGTTTTATCATGATCATGCAAGTTGTAAAATGCATAAAAGAAAAGATTCAAAGTCTTGAATTTCATCAAATTCTGCTTTCGGTTGAAATCTAACTTCAATTGTTTTCTGAGAATTTCACATGGTCAATAAACGACATTTACATCTTATAATATTTTCGGGATGCTTCGTTACAAGGTGATTGCATTTATTACAGCAATCTGATATCTACTTCAATTTTTCCCCACCTCTTTATGCCTTTCATTCCTTTACCACCAAGCTGAATAGAAACACAACCTCCATACATGTAAATACCACAGTTTCTCTACAAGTCTGGTCCATAATCATGTAGACAAAACCCATTTATTACATCAATTTTCCCATGTCCCTTCATGCCTTTGTATCTCATACCATGCCATAAAGTAAAATTCACTTTTTCAATTCCACAGTTCCTCTACAAGTCTGGTCCATAATCGTGTAGACACATCTCCTTGTGCCCCTGTTTCCAGTGCTCCTTCTGACACTCAGGTGAACAATATCTGGATAATCTGCATTTCCCGCAGTACAGAAACTTCTCCTTCTCTGTCTCAAGCTTCCGGCAGGCTGGTGATGAACAGAAAATGTACACTTCATAGAACTGTTCCAACTCCTCTAACAGCTTCTCTTTTGGATTCCAGTCCTCTGGCTTTAGAGAATTTGTTAGACTCTCATCAATGCACAACATGCGGACACGGTCGTGGTATTCAAATACATCCTCCACTCCATCCCAATCGACCTTTGACTTCTGCAGCTTAACCGCATACACATCCAGTTCATTAATAACATTAGACTTTAAGATGGTTCTTCGAGTATCATTATCACCCAGCTGCAGTAAGGCTGCTAAGATTTTGGCGCAATATGAAACAGCTTCGAGACAATAAATTCCAAATGCTCCTTGACGACATTTAATTTGCTGATACATGTGTCTGACAATCCCATGCTTCATGTATGGCACAACCAGGGATGATTTTCCTACAATAATCATTCTGTACAATACAATGAAGCCCTTCCTCACAAGTTCCGGAAATTCCCTCTGCTCCAGGGCTATGAAAACAACAGGCAGAATTTCGTCCTTGTAAGAGTTAACCCTCTTGATGAGAGCCACTGTTGTTAAACACTCGCTGAATAATTCCATGACGTGAAGCAAGTGGCAGATAGTGTGTTTCTGACAGGATGCTTTTGGACTCTTAACTACCATATAGATAAGTTTATCTGCAGCCACCTCTCCAACACACTGTAGCACCTTCCAATAGTTTAGGAAGTGTTTTGTTTTGAAGCTGGATTTCATTTTCTGCAATGTCTCATAGACTTTGTTCATGTTCTTGTAGTCCCACTTATCAATGTATTTACAGATGTCCTCCACATAGCTTTCTATGCTTCTTGTTCCTGCCATGTCACCTTATACTGAAAAATGATTTTTTAATTATAAGATTTTATCTTTTTTTGCAAAATTGCAGAACTTGTCTTTGATAGCTTCTGTATCATACTTACTAACTTAGGAATTCAAGTACTGTACGCATATGTTATTCATGTAAACAGTGGTAAACAGGTTGGGACCAATCACCAAAATGGGATAAAATAATCTGTTTGGGATATATAATATCCCAAATGGGCTATAAATTTACAGTGCAAAAATTGAAAATTCTTATTTTAGCAATAAATATCATAAATCCGCATCAAAACACTTAAAAAGGAATAACTTTTGGTGAGCAAGTTTTTCTGCAACCCTACCGTTTGTTAGATTGATCCCCAAGAGGGTAAGGAACCTCCAAGGGATCGATCTCCTAAACAAATGACATACAAGAAAACTTGTCAACCAAAAGTTGTTTTTTTTTTAATGCCCTGATGCGAATTTATGATATTTATAGCCAAAATAAAAATTTTCAATATTTGCACTGTAAATTTATAGCACATTTGGGACATTATATCCCAAATGGACTATTATATATATCCCATTTGGGCAA
Organism: Saccostrea glomerata; assembly: GCA_003671525.1. Taxonomy (NCBI): domain Eukaryota; kingdom Metazoa; phylum Mollusca; class Bivalvia; order Ostreida; family Ostreidae; genus Saccostrea; species Saccostrea glomerata. Next base: position 523,505 of record PRKT01000071.1, read on the forward strand.
TATATTGGTCCCAACCTGGTAAAGGAAGAACATAAGTTAACAGTCATGATATTCAATTTATACTGCCATATTTTCATTTGCCAGTGCAATGCCTATTAGGCCTAGTATTATGCCAATTCTATTTAAATTGACATTCAACTTTCCATGACATTAAGTTGGTCATGTGATAAAATTTCCTTGACAGTAACTGAGTACATGAGTAAGGTGCATGAGACATTTGGAAGCCAAAGGCTTTTGGTCATGATTTTTTAAAAAAAACTTTTTTGTTTCAAGAAAAGTTATCAGAAAAAAATTAATTATTTAATAATTTATCAGAACTTAATGAACAACAGTTGTTACAACTGTTACTCACTAGATATAATGATTTATGGTTATACACCATGTTCACGGCCCCGTTCCAAAGAAATGTCTACGATTAGATTATGATGAGAGGCTATATCACGTTAGACATGGCAGAATACAATGCTAACGAATAAAAAACAATGCATTACGTATAAATTATACAAACCATAAAATTCTTCGTAGTTAGTGAGTCGTACAAGTACATAAAAGTTTGACGACGATGGATGTGCTACATTACTGTTTTGATGCTGCTGTAAACCGGAAGTCGGGATATCAAATGTCAACTTTGGCGGGAAAAGGAAGAGTTGGCGGATCCAAATTTTTCCATTGCATAGCTTCGAAAATATTGTCGATGGAGGTAACTGCCATTATTACATCATTAAGGCGCACAACTACACTTTTTTTTATCCAAAAAAAAAAATCATTAAAAAAGTAGAATAAAAAATCAAATTTTTGACAAAATTTAATTAAAATATCCAAAAAAAAAACCATTCTCTTGAGAAAAGTAGACGAGCTTTCGCTTTATCTACACAGTATGTAAGCCTATCTTATTAAAATCTGATCTTTGTTACGCTCCGAAATTCTGATGGTCACTTTGATTAGCAGCCATATGTTGGGGATATATAACAAGTTTTATTAAATTTTATATAGATATTTTGGTGGGTCTTGTGCATTTTTTTAATCTTATTTTCATTGTACATTTAAAGAGCGATTGTTACAATAAGTCCTAGATATAGATGAATTGTGTGTTTCTGGAATACTATAAATATATATTAGTATAGGAGCTGACTCTGAAAAATTTATCCACCAATATCTTTTCGGTAGCAAATAATTCCAGTTTTGCTAAATATAGTTAATCTCAATCACTTCTGTGTACGAAAAATGCATATTATGTGCACATTAAGCAAAAATCTTTTTACAGTGATTTCCAATTAAGGTAAAAATGAATAACAGCCTGCTTTCCAATACTGAAATGTTTAAATTAAATAAAATGCATTATTTATCTACCTACCCTTTTTTCATGAAGTTGGAAAAGGAAACACAATATAATTTATCTTGGCCTAATGCAAGTATATGTCCCCCCCCCCCTGGCCTAATGCAAGTACACCCCGCCCGAGTTACCAAGTACCAAGTAAGTATTACTGTTATGCATGTATCTACAGTTTCTTGTTTAAGCAGAAAATTGGATGAATGAAAGATATGGAGATAACGAATGGTATTCAAGATCAAAAGTCCATAAAACAATACAAAATAGAAGTTCCTGGGATTCACTCATATTGAAAATGGAATGAATATTCCTCTGAAATAATTATTAATTTGAAGTCAAAGAACTCTTGAATACATGTATTCAATCTATTAAAAATTTTTATTATGCATATACTATTAATTATATTTTATTCCATTCATACATATGTATTTGTGGATCTATAAAAAACACAGACTGATATCGAAAAGCCCTGAAATACTCACTCACTCAGTCGACTTCCTTAGACGACCAACGACATGTCCACGCCAGTTCTTCCAATCGGCCATTAGGGAAGCTAGTTCAGTTACATCCCTTGGATTTGTGTCACGCTTGAGTGCATGTGTCCAAAAAGGTGACCTTGGGTCTTCCTCTTCCATAGTGTCCGTGATTTGGCTCCCACAGTACCAATGATGGTGCGTTGGGTTTAGGATGACGGAAGTAATGTTCAGCTAGCTGCGTTCTCCTGGATGCTTTGTATTTTGTCATCGACCTTAGGGAGGTTACCATATAGAATCACGTTGGGAGCGTGGCTTGTCAAACGAATGTCTAGAACCTTAATAAGCATGCATGTATATGTTCCATCCAGTGACTTCTCCTGGGCTACTGTAAGTACTGTTAGAGCCCAGCTCTCGCAACCACACAGCAGAATAGACTTAATTGTGGCTATGAAGAAGCGCAACTTGAAATCTTTTCGCAAGGTTGAGCGCCATATTCTGGACATCTTGTTCAGAGCCTGCCAGGCTAGTGCTTTACGAACAGCTATGTCCTTTTCTGAGCTTTCGACCCAGGAGCCAAGCTATTTAAAATCTTCAACCTATTCGATTTCAGTGCCATCTAAGGTTTCGAGTGGAGAAGGGTTGTCAGTATTGAAGGGGGGGTATTTTGTCTCCTTGGCATTGATACTTAGTCCAACCTTCTTACATTCACGATCTACTCTAGATAAAAGATTCTGAGCTTAGACGATTTCAACTGACAATAAGGAAATGTCGTCGGCAAAATCAAGATCAGCAAGGACTTGTTTTGGGTGTCTGCGGGATTTTCTAGGCAGTATGGTGAAACCCAGTTCCTCTTCATTTCCAGAGATGGCTTTTCTTAGGGCATAGACAAGTACTATAATAAATACGAATGGTGCTAAGGCATCTCCCTGCAAAACTCCAGCATTTATTTCAAACATACCAGTTTCTCTATCAGGTGTTACGATCTTGGCCATGGTATTGGTGTACATCTTTTTGATTGATCGAGGAAGATTAGGTGGAATTCCATATATACCTTGATTATTCGTATCATCTTTCCTCTGTGTATGGAGTCAAAGGTTTTCCAAAATCTACAAAGGTTAAGATTGCTTTCAAGTTATTGGCTTTGACACCTTCGATTATTCGACGGAGGGCAAGAATCTGTGCTACTGTTGTGCTCCCGGGGCGCAAACCATTCTGATTTATTCTGAGACGTAGGTCGATGACACTCCTGATACGAATTAGTATGAGCCGATTGTAAATCTTGGCTACGATGCATATCAAGCTGATGCCTCTGTAGTTATCAGTTTTTGATAGGTCGCCAGACTTGTGCACAATTACAATGTTCATGAATGACCATGTATCTGGTTTATCATTGTTGATGAGTGCATCATTACAGAAATCAAAACAAACTTGATCAAAGTCACTCAGTTTGAAGACTTCCGGTAGAATTTCATCAGGACCTGCTGCCTTGTCTAGCTTCAGGGAGGACTTCACTTTTCTGTATTCAGCCAAAGTGTGGGGTTCATCAATGATGTCGATATCATCAAACATATTTGGAATTTTCTCCTTAGGCTCGTCTACATCAGGTTGATTTCCTGAAATTCTTGAAGTGCGTGAACCATGCGCTGACTCTCTTTCAGGGCTATTTCTAGATACCTGTCCTTCCTTCGCTTACTTTCTACCAGTCTTCTCAATAACAACTTCCCATGCCTCTCCATATCTTTGCTCTCCATGTGCAGTTTCAATATCTTGTATCTGTTCAGCTAGTTCTTCTTGTGCCAGCTTGTATGCTTGATAGAGGTTATTCACTGCTCCAGACCAGAGATCTTTGTCCACATCAGCTTTAGATGACTCATACTGCCTCTGGGCTTCTTTAGCATTCTGGCGAGCTATAGAGACTTTGGCGTCAGATGACCTGAGTGATTTCTTGAATTTAGCTCGGGGCCCAATCTTCCATTGCTTCTTGATTTGCGTTACAAAATGTTCGTATCTTTCGCTGTTACTCTCATCAGCCAGTATCTGAAATGTTTTTTCCTCAGCGACTGTGTATTTTTGCTGAAGCTCAGGGTTGTTGGAGAACTGTTTCCAGTCGATCATACTTGACCTTCGCAGCTGTTTATGAGGTTCTCAGACTGAGCTTGATCTTCGCAGACAATATTCTATGGTCCGCCTTCACTGTGCTGAAGGAGTTGTACGCTTCTGCATTATGAACGCTATTTCTCAATTTTTGATGGACAAGAATGTAGTCAAGTTGTCTCAGTGTGTTGGATGCTTTACATTTGAATGTCCAGAGTTTTCCAAGGCGCTTTTTGAACCGTGCATTTGCTGCTAGTAGTCCGAATTCAACGAGAATTTCACCAAGATAGTTTCCACTTCTGTTTGTTTGCTCATGAAATAGACGAGGTACATTTTCATGGCCCAGTCTAGCATTGAAATCTCCCATGACTGCAAGGAAGTTGTGGGCAGGGATAACCTGGAGTACGATTATTAGCTCTGTGTAGAATTCCTCAAAGACAGATTTCTTTGCACAGTTGGTAGGTGCAAAGATAACTATGATTGTTGTACGATGATTTTCATAAAATTCAGCTACTAGTATTCTTCCACTCTTAGATGGTACCACTTTCAGTAGAGATTTTCTAGCTTTCCTGTCTAAGAGGAGTCCTACTCCACCTTGTGCTGCCTGGGATTTGTTTCTCCATCCAGATGAAGTAAACAGAGTGCTTGTGTCAAACTTGCTATACTCAAAGGGTTGGAATGAATGATGAGATGCTCTTGCACACCGAAAATTCCTATGTGCTGCCTTTGGCTGCAATGCTGTAATTTCCACCTCTTATCCCCATCATGTAGCGCATTGACGTTGTAGGTTGCAATGTTAGTTGTTTCCTTACAACTTAAAATGCCTTTAACGTCAACTGTTCTCAGACGCTATATACCCCCCGAGAGTGCCTGTTTATGGCGACATCTTCATTCCGTCGCTGTGGCGAGCGACTAGCTTCAGTATTGCATGGTGGCAGGGTTCCTGCTCACTCCCGGAGCTGGAAGTAAAGGATTTGGCTTATGAGACGTGTTCATGGTTGGTTTACGAAGCATTGATAGTTCACTTGGGTCCTACTCCTCAAAGAAGGATATGGAGATAACGAACAGTATTCAATATCAAAGTCCTTAAAACAATAAAAAATAGGAGCAGAGCAAACACGGATTTCCGAAACATCAGAGGTGAGATCAGGTGCCATGGAGTCGTGAGCATCCCCTGCTGACCGGTCCCACCCGCCGTGTGCTCCTTGTCATGCATGACCAGAAAATAACGGAAAAATCCGTCGTCAATTCAATGTATAAATAATGGACTTACAATCAGTATGAAAAACGTCAGTAAGCATTTGACTTTATGAAAAAGTTGTATTTGCCGACAAGGTCATTTAATCGACTATAGAACTTACGAAATGATGTCTTTAATCGAGACTCATGATATTCTTGTTTCAACAACTTGCTTGTCAATAATTTACCTTCTTTTAGAAATTAACATGTTCTTGCGTATCGAATCAACTGAAATATATACACTCCATATGCAGGTTATGAAGGTACATTGCTGCATAAGTAAGGGAAGTTAACGATAGAAAAGTTAAAGTCATCACATTTATCATAAAGCTTGAATGTTAGATTACCATATATATATTTAACGTCTTTTTCAAGTAAAATATCCAAGTATGAAACAGATGTGTCAGACTTTGTGGTATCTTTTATCTCAAGCACTCCAGGATATATAGTATCGACGTAGGAATGGAAATTACCATTGTTAATTGACAATACGTCGTCGATATACTGTACATGTATCTAAATATCGAGTTAAAGGCCACAGCAAGTGTTTTCTTCTTTTCACGCATAAGATTTTGCACAAATTCTGCTTCACATGAATACAAAAAAGGTCTGCTTATAACATCATTGTCAATACTCAAATGTATCCTTTAGGCCGAATTGAAATGAGATCCTTTCTTCACCCCCATCCTTTGATTCAAGCAGGATCAGAATATTTTTCCTGTATATATAGGGTAACGTAGAAAACACTACGCCTAGTTTAAGTAATAGGTCACTATTTATTTGTCTTGGCACCAGGGCATATCCACACGCCGGTAGGTCCTGCATGCCATAGACTTTAAGGGATACCTATCCCCGAACATATGACCTCATTATTGAGTCTGCTACTAGCAGACACAGAGCTGCGTTCCCTGGGAGAGCGTCATGCATTTGTGAAGATAGCCTATAATCAGAACGTACTCCGACCGGTGCTCCGAGACAGCTGTGGAGGGAGCCTGATAGAACTGAAAGCTAAAAGCTTATAAGCCACCAACACCAAGCTACTAAAAGCAAAATGTACCAAGCAACTACCTAAAGCAAAAACTAAAGCCAATTAACTACCAAGCACTAATTCTAGCAGCCCCCTAGAATACGTATTAAATGAAATTAGCCAGGGTCCAACGTCAACGTCTTGATTAAGGACCTCTGGTATTGCGGGGATGAGCAAAACATGGACTTTGCCATTATTTATAGTCATATTGGAGGCGGTGATATCATTTTTGAGCTCAGTGATCTAGTTTACAGGCTTTACCTGTTTGCATGATCATGATTATTACAGCACACGCTGGGTGTAACTGGTCGACAATAGGTGCCACTCCTTAAAGGCATCTGATCAGCGCTAGATATCAACCGCTACCCCGTGGCCGACAATGTTCCACATGACCAGGAGGCTCTTAGTAACGCCGCTCACCTTGGAAGGTCCTGGAGTAACGAATCAAGTGGTAGCAGTGCATCAGTTTTGTCAGTTTGTAAGTCTTTTTAAAGTTAGGACTTTCATTGGTAATAGAAGAAAATTCTTTTCGAAAATAAGGTAAAATATTAAAACTATTCAAATTTTGTCTTTCTTTAAATGGAATTGGAATTTCTTCCTATGATTTTAGAACGAGGTATTTCTCACAGAAATTTAGTCGGTTTAATAACTTTTAAGCTAAAGTTTCTTTTGAATAAAAGTCAAAATTTAAATTTAAGAAAGATAACATACTAGTACTTATATACTTACACATGTATATGTGCATAACTGATATCATATGGCATTTTTATAGGTGAAACTTGCAAGCTTTTGAGAAGCAGATTTTTATCCAGAGAAACGGCCGATTTTTGGGACAAAGTACATCGCCGTGGAAATCAATATAGTTGTCAATGTTCCAAAGTAAGAGAACAGATTTTTATTCAATGCATAGTTTTGATGAATAGCAATATACTGTATGTCGTATTTACCTCAAAGTCTTGATTTTCTAAATAGAAATTTATACTTCCTCTAGTTTTGGATCAAATTTATTGAAAAATTAAATGAAGAATTTCCACACGAAGACGGACTTAAAAGTAAACAGACCACATTCCTACTCAAAACCCTCCTTGGTGTCAATAAAAGAGGTAATAAACAGGGAATAGTTAATATTTTAACAGATAGCTATGAAATAATGACTCTGAATTCCACTAAATACAGGTAAAATTGCAAGATATTTGTATGGGCAGAGGAAAGATACATAAGAGAAATAATTGCATGTAGTTGAGTGTAACATTAAAAATTTTCACCCCAAGAAAACCTTTGTCAACCGAGGCGCAGACAATGGTTTTCGAGGGGTGAAAATTTTCGATGTTACACTCAATTACATGTAATATCTATTATATTATACTGAATGTATTATACAAATACATATAACAGTGAACAATGCGCGCATAAATTCTGGGCAGTCGCTATTTTTTGGAATATCACCCGTTGTCAAGCAATGTTGACTGTTGCTACGCTGGAGGGCGTGACTTCTTTATTCAGCGGGTAATAGTGTTTTTTAAACAAATTTTTCTCGACCAATCAGATTCAACTAATTTACACGAAAGATAATTTTGAAAATTGTTACATTTTTGACAGATGATGCAGAAGTTGACCTTGCAGACTTACTGAACGTCGTCAGATTCTTTGGTCCAATAAAGTCTGACAGTAATGGAAGATGTCTTCTCATTCAGCATGTATGAATTGTCAAAAGAAAATGTATTTTACGCATATCTTTTAATGAAATAATTTGTTCTTTGAGAAGTTTTAATGAAAACACAATTTTTAAGGATTTTAAGATTTTTATTTGCATGTAGGAAAATGCTTTCTTTGGTTGATTAAGGAATCAATGTATAGTTAGTCATTTAGAGTATGTCATGACATCAATGATAGTTGGAAACATGGGATTATATTTGCGTATTAAATGGGCAAAAATTTACATTACGGTAGAATTATGAAGAAATCAACTGAACTATTTTTAAAAGAGTTATCCGAGAAATCAAATACCAGGTATTTATTGATAACAACCGTGTTTTTTAAGGAACAAAGATAATATTACGCGGATGTAAACATTTATCGATAAGTTCAAAATGATATGCTTCAATATGAGATAACCCCAGATAAGGAGATAACGTTATCTGCGAACGTATGGTTATCTGGATTTAGAGTTAGACACAATAAAAGATCAAAGTATTTATCATTTCTTTATTATGTCATTTTGAATAAGTCGTTGAGACATTTTATTTTTTTGTTTACGTATGTGGGAGTTTTTTTTTTAAAAGATATTCTTGACATTGCACATTTCGCATTTATCCGTTATCAGTGGGCAATAGTGACTAAATTCCCTTCCAATAAACACAGAAATAAAATTATCTGTACAATCATGTAATCAGCAATACTTGAATTTCTTTCATAGCCGATTATAACTTTTAAGACGTTGCTTCTAAAATGGTGCTTACATCTCCAAACTTATTCAATACTCAAGCGCCTCCTCTGAGTATACTGAATACCGACTACTGACAGATAAGTTCATGTCAGAGGAATTTCAATTACCTCGTTTATAAAGTCAGCATTTCTTAAAATCTTTGGTCAACATAATGACCTCGTTAGCAAATATACTAGTAACCTATCATTTATTGGGTCGTATTTTGGCTGCAATATGTCTTACCTATTGTAAGGCCTTTGTGTATATATACTGAATTAGACTACGGAATGCCCCGTCTACCTGATCAACATATATGGTTCAATGATGGCGTGACGATTAGCAGAGGATGCTTATCCCTCCAAGGCACCTGATTCCACCTCAGCAATTACCAGGGGTCCGTGTTTTATGCCCCCTTATCTTTTTACAGATTTATACTGTTTTTAGTTTTTTTTTTAGATTGGTTACTGTTTGCTTCACTTTTTCATTCTATCCTAGCAAACACCATGTGCTTCAGTATTTTTTTTTAAAATGAAAATACTTGAAGTCTATTTCAAAATCCAAATATAAACAGTTGGGTATGTAACAGTAACTCCGTAGTTCCAAATTCCAATTGCAAAATAATGTTGAACAACAAGTTCTCTATTTGTCTCTAAGAAATCAAATGCTTTTGATTATATTGGGTAAATATTTTAAGAGCTTTAATTAAAGATAACTTTATTTCTTTAAAGCTGCAAGAAATAATCAAAAGCTCTGTGTCTAAGGGAAAGAAAAATCAAAAAGTCAGGTACGTATATGCATATAGCACTTACATTTCTAAATTAGGTTCACGTTCTTTGATTGTATATAATCGATTCTAAGGATACAATTTGATACGTGCTTATATTTTTTCTAATGTAGATATTCAATTAGCTATTGGCATTAGTGGAAAACTGGACCTAGAGTTTTCTGTTGTCTATTTCCTTTATTTATGATTTTCTTGACAAATTACCGACATTTGAATTATATTACAGTTCTTTTCAAAGTCTAATCTGATGTAACACAGAAAAATAGGACTTAATAACTCTTCAAGAAAAATATTCTAGGCAATCGAATAAATTGCCGAACAAGGGTTTAATGTTGAGGTCTATTATAATAATTCATTTACATCAAATATGAACTGTGTTACAATATTGATTTCTATTTTCTAATGCCAATATTTTTGCTCTTTACTTACGCTATACAATGATGTACTTCAAACATTTGCATTCAGTTCCTTTGAAATATTAAGATTGAGATCTTTCTTTTCAATGTCTGAAATTATCTTCATATCCATTATAAGACATAATATTCATTTCTAAAAAAGTTTGCTTAACTTCATATTTTAAACTATTTTTCGTCAGATTCTATTGCTGTTGTTGATGATGAAAATGAATGTTTGGGATAACTCACCTTCAATCACAATTTTGGTTATTCTAAACTTTAAAAAAAGAAAATTATATAACTTTTAAAAACAAATTAAATTGTTTCTATATTTTCGATATTTAAAACAACGAGAAGTTGGTTTGTCGGTGAAATGTCAAGAGACAAGGCAAATGAAATCCTACAGAGCCAGACTGATAATACCTACCTCGTAAGGTATGAAAACAATAATATCATCTGCACGACATTCAACTGCAAAAAACATAGATACTGCATATATGATAATGTTAATATTTGTTATTTTGAAGATCAAAAATAAATAGACCTGATTTTTGTTTGCTCTCTACTTTGATTTTCTAAATGTAAAAGTACTGTTAAATTTCTATGACCTCTCTTTTGAATGGATTTGTTTATAAAACCTTAGAGTGTAGTCTTTTTTAAGAATGAGTGAAAGCAAAGCAGAGAGTGGTTCATTTGTTGTGTCAGTGAAAAGTGAGAATGGTTGCCATCACTTTGAAATTGAAGTAAGTTTAAGAGAAATTCAAATTCATGCACTGTTTGAAATACCAGTAAAAACTAAAACAGAATAAACTCTTTCCTTTACACAGGGCGATCCTTTGAAATCAGCTAATAGCCCAACCCTTGATTGTCACCTTCGTTTCATGGGAAGGAGTTATAAGACACTTCCTACAGGCATTGAGGACTTAAGATATAATTCTCTATATGATGAAGAGAATGATGAGGAAATCATGTGTACACGAATATGTCCCAATCTTCCATTTAACAAGGTCATCACTTCATATAAGTAAAGAAAGAGAAGATGGGGTGTTCTTTATATAACAGACCTTTTGTCAACTTTATCTACTGGTATATAATAAGCGAATAGATTACCAACAGATATGAATTTATTTTATGTTTCCACCTGATCCCACCTCTGATGTTTTGGGGGCCCGTGTTTGCTCTGCTCCTATTTTGTATTGTTTTATTGACTTTGAAATTGAATACTGTTCGTTATCTCCATTTCTTTCATGTTTCAAATCCCTTTATTTTATGCATAATGTTGATTTAAATGGTATTTTTCAATATTTGTATATCATATATTTCACAGTATTTTTAACAATGTTCAGCGTCTTAAAGTAATGTATTTTATATAAGACGCTATGTAAATGTTTTATTATTACTCTTATTTATCATTATTAAGTTGATGTAAGTAAGTGAACCTATTTAACCTCATTCATCTAGAAAATATAGGTTGCCAACAGTATCATAAGTATTACTGAGAGTGTCGGGGTGCATTCTCGGATGTTAATTAACGGTATTCAAATTAGGACCTGTAGTAACCGGGAAAAGAAATATAAAATTCACAAAAAAATATAACCAATCTATAATTTGAAAACATACAGAAACAGGATTTTGAGTAGACTTTTTTGTATAATAAGAAACGCAAGGTTTAAATTGAATCATAACAACATAAGAATGATCCCCTGATTTACTAGTATTTCAACCTGAACTCTAACTTCCCTTGCTTATGCAGCAATATAACTTTATCATCTGCATACGGGGTTTATACCTCTCAGTTGATTCGATACACTAAAGCATGCTTTTATGCATTAACAATTTCTTAAACGAGGTAAGTTATTGATTAACATATTGATGAAACAAGAGCATGAAAAGTCTAATTTAAAGTCATAATTTCATAATTCTATGGTCGATCCAATAACCTTGTCAGAAAATACAATCTATCATAACTATACCTTCATCACCTGCGTACAGAGTTTATATCTCATTTGATTCGATATGCAAGAGCATACTCTACGTATGTAAAACGAGGTAAATTATTGACAGACAAGTTGATGAAACAAAAAGATCAGCCGTTTAGGATAAAGTCATCATTTGGTAAGTTCTGTGGTAGATACATTGACCTTGTCAGCAAATACAATTTATCTTTGAGTCAATTACAGACTGACGTTTTTCATATTTATTGTAAGGCCATTATTTACTTTGAATATTGTCGATGGATTTACCTGTTATTTCCCGATCATGGCAAGGAGCACACGGCGGGTGTGATCGGTCAGCAGGGGATGCTAACTCTTTTATGGCACCTTATCCCACTTCTTGAATTATTTTTTACAGGTCCATGCTTGCTCTGCTCCTGATTTGTATTGTTTTAAAGGATTTCGAGCTTTAATGCTGTTCATTACCTCCATATTACTATTATATTGCAAATTATTCCTTCCTTTGGCATCCTTGACCTAGTTCTTCTTCTGCAACATTACCACCACTATTATGCATTTATAACTGCATTCAAACCCAAATATGTAGAAATATTATTAGCCTCCAAGCGTTCTAGGATAAGGATCAATATTCCAAAACCTTTTTTGTATGTACATGACTTGGTTAATTGCATGCAAAAAATTAAGTTTTAAATGTGGGAGAAGTTCAAACGACAAGCTTTTTCTTTTTAAAATCAAAACCATATTTAAGTCTTTAGGGACCTCATGAGGCAAAATTGATTCATAAAATGGCTAAAGATTATAACATATTAGTTACTTGCAAACTTTTAGAGGAATTATTATAACACGGAAGTGGACAGACGGAAAGACAAATATCAAAGCAGTTGATAAAATGAGAAAAAGCATACCCTTTTATTATCATTGACAATGTTAAAAAATGTGTCTCTGTACATGTTGTATTTTTATCTTCTAGAACGTTCTAGGTACTAGTATTATAATATAAAATCTAGTAAGAGTATACGCAATCTCATAAAATGTGTCTTATATGACAAGTAATCATGGTATTAGGCCTAATAATAAATTAATCAAGAAAATAGATATTTTAAAGATGTCACATCTACAAAATCTTATTGAGGAAATTGATCATATTTCTACTTTTCTTGGTTTAAAAATTTAAAAAAAATTATTTTTATTTTATAGTGATAGATGGATAGAGTATTTTTTATGACTTAGTACAATCGATCGTAAATAAAACTGTCATATTAGATCGCGCCCCATCTGCAGTATGCCCTGTTCTTGTGAAGTCTGAAATGCGAGTATTATATTAAACCTTTAGCTTAAACATGGAAAAACGTTTTTGCATATTTCGGTCAAAACATTAAACCCAAAAAATTGTTCTAAACTTACTCAGGGTAATAGATGATGATAATTATAATTTGGAAATGTGTACACCAGTAATGAGTAACATTCGTCAGGCGTGATAACAGTTACATGTGTTACTACAGCTAGAACATTTCTCATTAATCAAGCTAGACTTAAAAATAATTACGCTAATTAATGAAATCACTTACAATAGATTAACCTTCGACCTAAGACTGCTTGACAGGTTTTAAAACGCGCACATTCACACGTGGTAGAACCATATTTTAAAAGTTGTTTGTTTTAGATACATCTACACCTCAACTAAATGGAAAATTTGTTTGCTCATCAGAAACTGACACAAAGCTTGAATGGTTTTGAAGAAATATTTGAAATACTGTATGATTCACTTCATATTCAATAAAAATTGCATATACACATGTATATTAAATAGAAAATTTCTTTAAAAAAAACGATTTCACTTTGTAATGAATAAAGCCTCTCGCATGATTTTCGGGAATTTGATTGGGAAATCTTATGCTCATTATAAATTGAGTTCTTAAAGTTAATGCATTTTTCACTTTCAACAATTATTAGGGCAACCATATCAGAAACACCGATTCTAAGGGCTCTGAAACTCTCAATCTTAAAAGAAGCACCCTTGTTCATCAAGACCATGCACATATTACATGTAGTAGTAAAATTTCGAAAGAAATTTGGAGAGGAGAAGAAGGTTAAGAAAATATTACATTTCTTTATGTGTTACAAAATAGGAGTTGTGCAAATACGGAATTCCTAAACATCAGAGGTATGTGCCCCCCGTGTGATCCTTGTGAAAAACCCGGATAAATCCGTGGACAACTCCGGGTGAAAATAATGGACAACAATTTCATATTGTATTGTAATTATCAAAATTTTGACAAGGCTTTCATAGAGGAAATTCACAAATCATTTGAGCAGAATACTGATTTTAATTCGTCTACCCGGGAGTTGCGTAACCTTTTTCAACTCTAAATTTATAGTATATAAAATAGCGAGATAAAAGGCATTTTAAACGTCCTTTATTTTGGCGTTTTGTTTCTCTTAAAGAATATAATTAATATAGCAAAATTGATATGGCCATTCAACTTTATATGTAGATTTAATGGGGTTTTTTTTTAATATAAACAATATTTATGAACGATTGAAAAAGCCCATGGAACAGAATGACATATAACTTCATGACGTATAAGAAGTGATTTCTTTTTGTATATTGAAAATATTCCTAGTATATACGTATTTGTAGTATTTATTTTTAGCTGACTACAACATATATTTTCTTCTTGTGCATATCAAAACAGTATTTTAGCATTTCATTCATTATGAAAAATATATCGCATATATATATGTTTGTTTTATTTATGGCCAGATCCTTCTTACAAGATAAAATCATCTCTTTAAGATGCTTCATACAATAGAGTAAGTTTTGTAAAATTCCAGAGGTGAGATCAGGTGACTTATAGGAGAAAGCATCCCCAGTGACCCGTCTTAAACTCTCTGTCATGATAGGGAATTTTAAATAATCTGTAGTCAACTGTAGCAGGCAGTTACAGACCAAATCAGAATCTTCAATAACGGCACATTCACATGTGTTAGTGTTTATGTTTTATTATTGTCAAATAATTAGAAAAGCATTTAATAATCAGCAAGAATTTTTCATGCATTATAAAGCAGTGATAAGCATTGTTTTCTTAGCCAAAAATCTCAAAATTGACAAAAATCTGGAAAAAAAACCTTTGGTGTATCCTCAAGTTAAAAGATTAGCCTAATTAAATTTTATATAAAAAAAACCTGTCATTAAGAACTTACTAAATGTTGACTGTAAAGGAGACTGTCGATATCCTTAACTTGTACCTGTATATTTAACTAATTTATCAATGTGCTGTGTTTTTAAGTAGATGTTCTGTTTCGAAAGTACCCAGTTCTCAGAATTAACTATAAATTCATTCAAAATTTGCTTTAGGAAAGACGATACGTTCCTAAATATTTTATAATTTATTTTTCAATATTTTATCATTGAAGTAATTGCTACTTTTACAAATTAACTCACAAAAAATAAGGTACCTTACTTACCAAACATTTGTGCAAGATACCAGAGGATGGTGTTGCCGATATAAACCCTTTGGAAATACCTTAAATTGCCAAAATCAAAAATTTTAGCATTGTTAATTTTCAAAGACAATAAGGGACCAGTTTAGATTTAACAAGCAAAATTATAATTTCAAACGTTTTTTTTAATTATTATTACGAAGATTTACAAAAAGTTATCTTAGGAACATATCTCCTGACCCTAATATCTTAAAAGGTTCATGTGCCTTATGAAAATGAAATACAGTGTTGAAAATACTAGTAAGTGATTTTCTTAAAGAGTAAGAAAACGAAATAGATATTTAAAATACGCACTTCAGCTAAAAAAATATTTTTTAATGGTTTGCTATGAATCAAATGACTGAAAAAGTAATTATGTCAAAAAATGGCACGTTCATTATTAGAATTGAAATGTCCAACACGTTTTCTTGTTTATTGAGAAGAAGCCATTTTTCACTCTGCAAGGCCATTGAATAAAACCAGAGGAGTCCCTAAGTAATCTGCACACTTTTCACAAGAACCGGAGACCATGAAAAGTCTTGTAAGTTTATTTATATGAAATGTATATACATGTATTTATATAAGCAATTAACCCAGCAAAATAGCTAATTTTGCAAAAACTCTATGTTACTGCAATAGAAAATATGGTACATATAGTTACAATAATTGATATTTTCATATAATATATCTAAAGGTAATTTTTTCAATTAATTTTTTTTCAGAGTGCCCTGTTGACGATACTCGGGTTGTTTTTCAATTTAACATACGGGTCACCCGAACACTTCTCGGATGACTGCGAGGATTACTGTCATAAAGATCGTATTCAGTGCAGTACTTCCTGTAAAACGATTTATCTGTTTAATAAAGCGCGTTTTCTAGACTGCTCAAGATCATGCAAGTCTTCCTACACAACGTGTTGTGATGAGCTTGATCTAAGAACAACAAGCAAATCCAAAGAAATGTGGTCACCCGCTTTCTGTGTCTTTGTGGGTGAGACGTCAATTTTTATGGCATATTGTGTCAAATATGAACGCCCTTTCATATGTCTTTCAGAAATCATCATCGAATTAGATTTTTTAGAAAATGAGGTCGATTGCGATTGTCAAAGTCAAGGGTTCAGAAATCATAGCATGCTCGAAAATATCTCTTCACAGGAGGAAATACTCATGTCAGATATTAAAGCCCTATCTCTTCTAAATCAAAAGTTATAAGGAAAAATTAACATTTTCGAGAAAAAAAAGCAAACTTCATGGTCAAGGTCACAAGATGAAAATCATAGTATATTTAGAAAAGTCTTGTCACAAGCAATACACAGTTTAATATGAAAGCCCTATGTCTTCTCATTCAAAAGTTTTGACCAAGGTTAAAGTTTCTGAAAAGTAGGTTAAATTTAAGGTCAAGAGGTCAAAAACTATGGTGTATTTAGTAAGGACTTGTCACAGATAATACAAATGTTTAATATGAAAGCCCTACTGTATACAGGGAAATTTTCGCCCCCGTTTTATTTTCGCCCCTTTCGCCCTTCTTTCATTTGGGCGAATTTAAAACGGGGTGAATTCAAAGAATACAGTATAATTACTTAAACAAAACTATGACTGGGCGAATTTAAAACGGGGCAAAATTGTCACGATTGTCATTAATATATATTTTACTTTGTCATAACTGTCTTTTCCCAGTAAAATAAATTCAATATGCCAACGTGAAAGTCGAGTTCAGATAAAAAATATTTAAACCAATTTATCAAAATTAAAGTATTCAAGATAAATTTAGAAATTCTAGAAAAAAAACAATCTTAATGTTTACGAGGGGCGATCAGAAAATAATGCAAGTAATGTTATTCCATAGATATTCTTCGTAAATGACCAAAACCAATGTCACGCACGGGTAAATACATTCATTACCTATGTCTGTCTAAAATTTCTTATCGTTTTATACACTATTTCAAAAGTTACATACAAAAGAAGAAGGGGTAGTCGTACACACTGACCATTTTCTCCCAGTGATATGAAATCTACAGTGAAGGCTGAAATAAGAACCTATATAAATGTGAGGGGCATTCTTGATATACCTGCAAAAATAATTTTGAATGAAATTTGTCAGATCTATGGAGATTCTGCAGTTTCGTTAAGCGCAGTTTGTCGTTGGTTGAAAAAGTTTAAGAGTGGCGTTGACGTCGTTAAAGATTCTTCAAGAACAGGGCGACCAAAGACAGCTGTTACTGATGGAAACTTGGCTGCAGTAAAAAAAATGGTAGAGGAAGATGGAAGATATACTCTAAAATATATTGCTAGTGTTGTTGGTATCTCTTCAGCAAAGGTACATGAAATTTTGACCAAGTACCTCCACCTACGTAAGGTATGTGCACGATGGGTACCGCATCTCTTGACACCTGAACAAAAGACAACGCGTTTGAAATTTGCAAGAAAACTGTTGAAAATCTATAAAAACTGTGACAGGAGAAAATTTGCTGACTTACTAACAGGTGATGAAACTTGGATTTACTTTTTTGAGCCGCAAAGAAAAATTAACAATATGATGTTGGTAAGGAAGAATAGCTAGCATCCTGTCATTGCAAAAAGGTGTCAGAGTGCAAAGAAAATTTTATATGCTATTTTCTTTAATTCTAGTTGTCCAGTTGTGCAAATTCCAACTCCGCAAGGTAGAGGTATCTCAGGACAGTTTTACAAAAATAATGAACTGAAAAAAATTAAGAAAGTATATTAAAAAAAAGACCAAAGACAGGCTTGAAGAACATAAAGCGCATTCATGACAATGCCTCAGCTCATAAAAGTAAAACAGTTCAAAGTTTTTTGACGGAAGAAAAGGTTGTTCAGCTCCCACACACCCCGTTTTCTCCTGACTTAAGTTCTTGTGACTTTTTCCTATTTCCTAGACTAAAACAAATGTTATCTGGACGTCGCTATACTTCGCGCAGTGCAGTTGGTAGTGCTATTTATCAGTGCTTAGACAGTATTCTAAAGGAAGACTACCTCGGGGCTTTCAAATCATGGGTATGCAGATTGCAAAAGTGTGTGAATGTAAAAGGAGCTTATTTGGAAGGATTAAACTAGTTTACATTTTGATAAATATTGTTTTCATTATTTTATAGATATACTTGCAGAATTTTCTGATCGTCCCTCGTATTTGGAATATCACATGTAGGTCAAAATATCGTAGATTTTTGACATAGAATTTTCTAGTATATTTTCTTACATGAGGTCTTGGTCAAGTAGAGATCTAGAATTTTTATATTTAATGAAATAAAATCCTATAACCTTATAAACAAGAAGTTTTCTTCATTTTTTTAAAAATAAGATAAAGTTATCCTAGTAAGATACATAAATACGCCTTTCAACGCGATTGTGACTTAATTTTCTCAATAATGAATTTCAAGTACCAATTTCACAGTCTCGGTTTTGCCTCGTTAAGATGCAAGCGAATCTTAGTACAGCTATCAAGCCGCTCTTTGTTAATAGATTTTCTCCCGTAAAAATTCGTGTGTCTTTAGATTCACTTTAAAATTCAAAATATTGATATGTTTATAATTCTATTTGTGTCTAGGTCATCTGAACCCAAAGCCATATACCTGTTCTGATTTCCTTAAAGCCGTAGAAACTATTATTTTCAATAGAAATAATCTCTTGCACTTTACAAAGAATTGAATCTCTCATTTTGTACATTCTTTCAAACTTGTTAAAATGTATACGTAGGGCATTTGGTACAATAAAAATTTTCCCCAATTACCTCCATTTAAAATGAAATAAATAAAATTCGAACATTTACATGACTTTACAAGTTTTTCATAACTCAAGGATATGACATTGGACTAGTGTACTTTTATTCTGGATGTTCCAGGTTACTTATATAACGATGAAAAACGACAGAGAAAATATAGAAGCTTTAAATACTAGGCTTAGAGGACTAAAAAAAGATTTTACAAAGAAACAAATTCAAAATTGTTGCATAATATTAAACAAAAAGTTGAAATCGAAGGAAAAGCTAAACGATTTGCTATATTGTGTTTAATCTGTGTCATCTCTCAAGCTAAGAAAAGAAAAAAAGAAGCTCTCATTTTCTACACAAACACAATCATCATAAATGACTTATGTGGATATAGAACAGTATTCACGATCAAAAGTCCGTTTAAAAAATTACAAAAAGAAAAAGAAAAAAAGAAGCAACTAGAGCATCAAAGGTAGGATAAGGTGCCACAGAGGAATTAGCATCCCCTGCCAACCGGTCATACCCGCCGTGTGCCCCATGCAATTGTCATGTTCGGGAAATTACAAAAAAAAAATCGTCAACAATTCAGTTTGTAAATAATACAATTAGTATGAAAAACGTCACTCAACATTTGGCTTAATGATAGAATGTATTTGCTGACAAGGTCATTGTATCAACCAAAGAAATTACAACATGATGACTTTAAAACGAGTCTGTTGATATTCTTGTTTCATTAACTTGTTGTTGAATAACCTACCTCGTTTTTAGACATTGTTAATGCGTAGTGTAAGCACATGCATTTCGAATAAACTGAGGGATATAAACCCTGTATGCAGGTGATAAGGACATAAGTTGACGACTGAAATGTTAATTTCATCACGTTTATCATGGAAAATAAAAAAAATTAAAGACCCTGAAGTGCTGGTAAACAGAAATCACCGTTGTTTACTTAAGTGGGCAAAATATGTGCACATGAAATATTAGATATATTCGTATGGGCCAATCAAAGTGCTATGTACGTTTGATTTGATCACAAATTAAGTAATAATTGATTTATTCTAGATCAAAGGGCAGATTACTGTATGGCATAAAAATATCACAGATTCAGAAATACTTAAGGGTGTACAGTTAGAGGGCTCTAAATATATCTTATGATTTGGCATATATAGAAAAGAGAATATTAAACCCTCAAGCCAATCATATTCCATATATATTTTTCACAAAAGAAGCATATATTGAAATGAAATACATTTCGACCACAAAACAAATTTTATGGAAACAAATTAACATATTTCTGTGAAATTTCAAATAGGTAGAAAAAGTAAAGAAACATAACTTTTAAATCTACATCTTATTTCAATGATAGTATGGCAATAATAATAGAATAAGAAATAAAGTTTAAGATGGAAGTCATGAAAAATAAGGAAAAACATATTTTGTTTGATCCTTGTACAGAAATTCAAATCATTTTCAGGTAATGATTTTACAGTCTAGAGGGACAAATGAGACACTAAATATATAATTATGATAAAATAAAAAGGAATAATTTAAAAGGCTGAAATGTTAAAATTAAAGATGACGACATAATACTCGTAATTGACACGTCTGTAACTAACTTCTTGTTGAAATATGAAATTTATTACATGTTCATTATTAGACAGAAAACCTTGAACTTTATTGGAATTTAAATTTTCTTTGCAACATTTTAAATTGCATCTCTCGGATGACTTAGTTTTACATACTGTGTGAAAGAAAAATTACAAAATTTTCACATTTTGGAAATTAAAATTATATCTAATGTTCGTAACTTTTTGGGGGAATGCTACTTGTGCGAAGCTTGTAAAGAAAATTGACATTATGCAATTGTGAAGACATAACCTTGTGGAACTCTTACTTTAATTTAAAAATACATAGAAAGATAGATGTCATCGAAAACAATTATGGAAAAAGACATTGAAGGTAAGAATAACTTTGGCACCAGGATTCTTTTCCATTGACTTTGTTTTCTCTTTGAATTTCTACTACTTACTTTAATCATCTCGTTTAAAAACGTTTTAAATTGAAAATTCTGATGATTTAAAAACTATTATTAGAAATCTATTAAAAAACACAAGTGGCAGAATCTGATCTATTGATACATTAGGGTGTTGATGTTTGATATATTTTTGTGTTTTCCTATGCAAGCAATTGTCTTCACTTCTTTATAAATGCCACATTATACCATTAAAAATGTGAACCGAAAAGGAAAGAAAACAAATTCATCTAACTACTAGTATTAAATGTACAAATGAAAATGCTGAATAATTTTTTGTCAAACTTATTCATTCGTTATCTTTAAATCTATATTTTTAATATAATTTTTAATCAATAATCTGGATTATTTAAATATCTTTAGGAACTTTTGTATCAGCCAAAGCCAAACGTCTATTCACTGTGATTTATTTTTAAAAATAGTTGTTTAAATTTTGTATACAAAATAAGTTCCATGTCAATTTTGCAATAAATAAATAAATAATTGAATGAATAATTAAATGATAAAATAAAAATCATTCGTACGATTTAAAAAATAATTTGTACGATTTCAAAGATCGTTTGAACGATTTTTTAATTTGTTTGAATTATTAAGAAAATCGTTTGTAAAATTTATAAAATCATTAGACGATTTTGTAATCGTTTGAACTATCTAGTATAAAAATCATTTGCGCTTCCACTATTTCTACAATCGTTCAAACTGTTTAGATATTTGTTTGAACAATTAAGAAAAAATATTGTTTCACTTACAATTTGATACAATTTATAAAAAAAATGTTAATAAGAATAAAAAATTTCGTTTTTCCTATTCAATCTATACTCCCAAAACCATGTAAATGGTACATGAGGTACAGAAACATATCAAACATACATGTATATACATACACTACAGTGAGTCAAGCAGAATGTGCTAGGTAAGGAGAACAGACCATAATATTAAATTAGTAAATGTACTTATTTTTTGCAAAGAATAAACATCATTTAGACACATGACCTCACAAACTTGATAACATTTGGATAAGAACAAAATTTTTGGTTCAAATAATCTTTCCTTTATTGTTTTAATGCAAAATTGGTAAAATTGATTTTGTTCGATTTAGGATACGTTTGTGCAATTAAACTAATCTTAAAAATCGTTCGTTAGATTTGGAAATCATTTGACTGAATAAAAAAGCAATGTTTATATTATTTAGAGATACCGTACAAGTGGAAATTTTAGCGAGACGCAATTTTAGCAATTCCTCCTTTAAAGTTGGTATTTAATTCTTACCGAGAAGTAATTTTAATGAATTAATAATGACCACTAAAGAAGCTTTTACAAATAAAACACAATTGATTTTAAGCTATCTCGGCACCCTCAGCTCGCTTATGATGTCAAAATTAAATCCTCGCTAAAAATGCTGCATATACGGTAGTGCTTCTATGATTTAGAAATCCTTTCGTATGATTTTTTATAAACATATCCTTGTGAAAAATTGAATGGAATGACAAATTATCATTAACGTGTATATTTTTTTTACAATATCAGAAGGAAATAATGCTGTTGATTTTAAAGGAAACAATATCGATCATTTTTGCATGTACACTAGTCAAAATCTCAATTTTTTCACAAAAATATCATTAAAACCTGATTTTTGTATTTGAAGTGGTAATAGTTTTTTTTACGATCCAGCCAGAATTAATTTACAGTATTAACAAAGTATATCCTTTTTGGGGAAGAGAACATATGTCATCTTCATCTTTCAATTCAGTTAATGCTTACATTTTATGCTTAGAAATTCCTTTTGGAACTACAAATCAGGCAGACAAACTTTCAATATGTTTATTGTTTCTCATAATCACAAAAGCCACTATGAATATAATAAACATACGTAACCATTAGCAATTTATGAAAAATACTTAATAAAGTCTATAATTAATCACAAGCATAAATTTGAGTTACATGTAGTCTTAACGATATTGTAGGCGGTACCACCTTATTGGAGAAAATGAAGTGGACAATTCTTCCATTTATATTTGGCTGCTTTTTTACAATGGTTTTGACAGGGATTGCTGTTTTATCAACATTGTACTTTACAGGTGACAATTCGATGATTTGTTTTTCATCAATTAAGCTGATGATTAAATTTTAAAGGATGAAAGATAAAGAAAGAATTTTTAAAAATTACTTAATTCCTTTAGTTTTTAAAATTTTCGAATGGATAACATACCAATAGGTAAAATAAGTGAATGTGTAGCTTTTTGTTATTTAGCATGACAGTTAAGTTAAAAAAATCAAGTAGCATATTTTTTTCAGATACGAGGATATCGCCAACCACATATGCCTATGAAACCACCTCTCCTAAAGGTAAATTAAACGTTAAACAGAATTTTAATTTCATTGTTGACAGATATCAAATTTAGAATTTTATGGTCAGATAGATAAATTCATACTTATGATAACTTGTATTCTTTAAAGAAACTTTCATTTGGATTAATAAGCATCGTCACAGTTTTAAAACTAACAATGTTCCTTCAAATCTTGTCTATGAATCGGTCATAAATATTAATCAGTCTTTTGAACAGAATACGGATGTTCAATTATATAATATGTTGAAGCATTTTCATAAAAATATGCATTTACATGTAAATATCTTCAAAGCATAATCGCCACTGATGAGTTCATAGGGTTTGACAAACATTTTAAAAAGAAATAAATAAATGAATTCGTTGGATATATTCAAGAACCTTTCAAGGTTACATTCCATGTAAAGAGAGGCAAATATTTTACATTAATTTTTATCAAATCATCGCTTGATACATATATGGAATAAATCATAAATGTTATATTTGATGAAATTTTTTTTTGCGGGGGGGGGGGGGGTGTTATAGTAGTCTTTATAATGAAATATGGAGAAAAAGACTAGTTATCAAGCTCAAAAGTTCATTTCTACAATACAAATCAGGAGCAGACTAAACATGGACCCCTCAAGCATCAGAGTTGTGATCTGTCCCAGGGATCATGAAACATCTTAGGTTTAAGTCAAAATTTCTATTTGATAATAATATTTTGTAGAAGTCAAGCAGACCAAAATTAAAATATTTTTCAATATTGCTTCCTAGAAGTGTTGTTATCCGCAAAATTCGAAATAGATTCCATAATTCATGAATATTTCATAGGAGATTGAAAATTTGACTCAAGTCTCCGTTTGTTTCATGATCCTAGGGCCAGGTGACATAGAAGCGAAAGTCTGCCCTGCCTGTCGGTCACATTGCTAATAATAAAACGCCGTTTATCGATAGAAATATCAGTAAGTGTTGCAATGCAACGCTCAAATTGTAACGCTTAATGTCGCAAATTGTTGCATTTATAGTTCTCAACCGATTAATGATGTAATTGTTTATTAGGCGACAATTTATCAGTAACAGTTGTAACAGCCTACTTTTCTAGTGCATTGATCCCTCCTCTGATGTTTCAAGGTTCCTTATTTTGCTCTGCTCATGAATTATTTTCTTTTATGGACTGATGTGTTTTTATTTCTATATGTCAAGGTTCACTCTAATATTTGGCTTATTTTGCTATAATTAACATGTACATGTATATTGAAATGTCACGCACAATTTAGCCTGAAATTATGTTATTCGGATAACGCTGCAAACATCATCAAAGATCAAAGATTTTTATTTTCTCAGGAATCACTGACGTTCCAAAAACTCAATGCAAACCAATTTCATGGGTGGATACCTGCGAGACGTGTCTAGGCCTAATACAGGAAGATATCTGAAAGCATGATGATACATGTATTAGGAAAAAAACAAAGTTCACATTTTTTTTATTGCATGCTTAGAATTTTTTTCAGCGAGGATGAAATCTTTCGCTATAGCCAAAAAATCATGGTAAAATTGACTTTTCACTTTATGTAGCAAAAAATAAATTTATGTTCAACGTAAATAATTGCTAATATTCATAAAATAAGAAAAATACTATTGTTGTAAATTCTTGCAAAAAAGTGTAGCATTGACTACAATTAAATTTTACGAAATGATATTTTTAAAAATAAAAGTTACGTTATAGGTAACATTTTATCATCAATCTTTAATAATATTTTTGAATATAGATTATAGTGATTTTATCTTTTCTGTCACATCTTTTTTCTTTTCAATTTTATATGGTATATTTTTGTATGATTGCAAAAGTGTTCGTTTTTAAAATTCTAAAAAGATAGTGTACAAAAGGTTTAATTTGTGTAATATAATGTTATTATCATTTCGTGTGTTGTATTTATTGAAATAGAGTAGCAGTTTCTTCTGCTTCCTGCTTGCCCTACCTACAGAATAGCGATACATAGATGTCATACATGTATATTTCATAATTACTTTTTACACGGTTTAAAATTTAGTAATGTACATGAGCATTAAGCATATGTATTTTTCCTAAAGTACTGAATATTTTTCAGTGTTTTAATGAAAAATGTCTTTATTAATTCCATTTAATCACATATTAAGGCCAGCAACAAATAATGCCACATTCAGCCCAAATCATGTAGGACTTATCTTTCTTAGGACCAAGTCTGAAAGTTCAAATCAACAAGGCAGTTTTTTTAATATGTTAACGACATATTTTACTTGAATTGTATTATATGATTATTTTAAAGAATTTAGATACATGTAGGTTGTTAACGTTCATGGATTAAATATATATTTTAAATTTGACGCTATTTATGATTTTATTTGCTTTTGCAAAAGATTCACCATAACTAATAATTAAGGGTTTTAAATGGTAATATTTAAATTATATATAATAACTTTTTAGCTAATAATATGAGATTAAAGGCAATATTCAACAATATATAATAGGAAAAGTGTTTTATGGACATAAACACATCTAGAAAAGTTTTTTTTCCGTCAGCTTAAATATATATAGTATATTTTATTCATTTCAAATTATTTTTTCTGTCTATTTACCGTCTACTAAATGGAGACATATAAAATGATTTAATTTATAATAAATAAAATTACAACACTTCAACAAAGTTTTTCTCACGATTAATTTATATGTGAAAAGTCAAAATAAACACAGTTCGTTGGCATATTTAATGCTTAGTAGAAATAATCAAAATTAAGTGATCTACAAATTATACTGTAGGTTTAAAGCGTTGCATTTCATATGATGAACACGATAATGATAAATTCTTACATGTATTATTGTCGTAATGTATGATTTATCAACGAATCATTTACAATGTATATAATTATTCAACTGTTATAAATAATGACATAATATATAGTTTTATTCAAATAACTACGTATTCAATCTTGCCTAAGATGTATGAAATAACTTAACCAAATAATAAATAATCGATCAAGCATAATTGAATGACTTATTTTGATTTTCTGTAATTAAATTTGAAACGAATTGCGTCGACTTTATTATAAAATTTATGTTAAATGTTGACTCTTTATTTTAAACTAATTTATTTGAAGACACATTTTTTTTCTGGAACAATTTGTTTGAAGTTAAAATATAACTGATTATGATTTAAAATCAATAAATATAACTACCATACATTCAAACTCGTGATCACAGATCAAAAAGATCGAGAGAAAAAAAACTAATGTAAAAAATTAAATTCAATGTGACATATATTTCTTGTATGTGATGAATTGTGGCAACTTGGCATGGTGAGTCAAACTACTAAACATATTTCGTCAATATTAATGCACGGCTATTTAAAAAAAAAAATAAAATTTCATTTATCTCCATGTAAACATATACTTCTTTATATAGTCTCTTGTAGAATCTTATTATTAAACTTTATCGATACGATATATCCCGGTGAGTTTGAAATAAAAGATACCACAGAGGCTAATATAACTTTTTCATATTTAGATATTTTACCTGAAAGAGACATTAATTGTAATCTAACAACCAAGCTTTATGACAAACGAGATGACTTAAACTTTTCAATAACTTTCCTTACTTATGCAGCAATATATCTTAATCATCTACATATGGGTTCATATCTCTCAGTTGATTCGATATGCAATTTTTAAAATAAGGTAAGTTATTGTCAAAACAAGATGCTGAAAAAAGAATATAAGCAGTCTCGTTTAAAATAATCATTCTATGGTTCTATTGTTAGGCCAATATATACACTCTGTTTTATCGACAGATTTCTCCGTTATTTCTCGATCATGACAAGGAGCGCCCGACGGGTGTGACCGGTCGGCAGGATATGCTCATTCCTCCATGGCACCTGGTCCCACCTCTGATGTTTGTAGTTACGTAGGTTTTCCCTGCTCCTACATGTGTCTTGCATTGTTTAATGGATTTTTGAGCTTGAATACTATTCGTTATTTCCATATTAATGTCATTTCAATAATTAAGGATTTATGCCAATATTAATATGTTTTCCGATGGCTATTCTGACTTATGACCCACTTGACCATGATTTTTTTTATATTGATAATCATTTAATTTTATTGTTGATAAAAACATCTTGTAGCGCAATTATACATACAGTATACAAACATAGTCACATAGATTTTTTTACGTTAATTTATAACGTATGAAGTTGCAAATATTTCAGTTGATAGAACGTCTGGTAGATTAAGAATTTTACGCGATTTACATATATTGTTAAAAAGTTACAATATTCACTTAGCAGATTTCGTGGCTTTTCACTAGCTGGTATGAATACAACGGTCAAAAAACCTATTTGGCGCCAATTAATCTATCTTCATGCATCTATTCTGTGACTCTATGTTCAATTCAAATGCAAAAAGGATGATGCACAAAATGCGCAATCAATTTATTTTTTGAAAAGGGGCTTTTAAAACTTACATTTGTACATAACATCTTTAAAAAAACAATCAGACAATGCTAAATATGACATATGATTATGTAAGTTTAAAATTGATCACACCCCTCTATGGATTTTCCCGTTTACAGTTATTTTATGGCTTTCTTTTCGCATTTCTTTTCTTACGCTAATGAGTTGTTTTTATTTACATATTAAACGTGGAATCCTACACACACATTAAAAACCAACTATTTAAAAATTTTATGTCTTTTTTGGATTGTTGACAATCTTTGTGTATATTTTGAAGGTTTCTTTATTATCCATGATTCTCAAAATGCGTAGTATGGAATTTAAAGTAAAAAACATTTCACTCTTTCAAATACTTGTTGACAAATTCAGAAAGCTAATATAAATTTATTAAAAAGCCACCTATTCTTCCTGCTATTAATGATAGTTGCAAAAAATAACCTTCATCTCGCAGTCTTAAGAAAAAAATTTTATTCACCTGTCTTAAAACTAGTTAAGGTGTTTGTTTACCAAGAGCGTCTAGTATCATTAAATCGTCCAAATATGAAAGAGACGTGGCAGACTGCATTGTGTCATTCATTTATAGTTAGGATTAAGATCTGTAAAAATATAAGGACAGTCTGTTAATTAATATAAAAACTTCTTCGATATCAAAAATTCATTTGAAGGCAATATCAAAATATATAAATAGAGTGTAATTTGAAAAAAAAAATATACCGACGAATAAATAAGCAAGCTGTCCGATGAACGACATACATTTTCAAAAGCAGAAACGTAACTGCTTTTCCCCATTATGTACAAAAACAAACATGACACAAGAGCTTAATACCCAGAATGAATGTATCATTCAAAATTTTGCATTGATATAACAGACATTTGTGTGTCTAAAAATAATTATTCGGAACATACTAGTACTTGTACGTAGATTTTAAATATAACTTCTGTCTTACAGTAAAATGTAGATGCTATTCCCTTGTCCGCCTACAAAATTGTTCATGCATGGAGATGGTTTATTAACGATCAGTATTCAAGCTCAACAGTTCATTTAATAATATGAATCAGGGGCGGAATTCATAAAACTTCTTAATGTAATCTGAAGTTTAAAAAATCACTTAAGCTATGTATTTTTACTTAACTTCCCTAAGTTTTACTTAAATTTTGTAGAAATACCTAAGTGTAATTCATAAACATACTTAGTGCTTAAGTATTGACTTAAAGTTAACTTCAGGAGGTATCTTCATGTTAAGTAGATAAAAAAAATTCTTAAGTTTTCTTTATCAATCCAAATCAACAGTGAACAGAAGAAATTTCGTCTTTTACATAGAAACAATGCTATAACATCTAATTAGGAACTCTTTATGACAATGAAATATTTATCAACTGGTAAGATGCAAATATGCAATGTTTATTACATAGCTTTACATAAGTTGTGATGTAATACATATAGAACTAAATACCTCCTTCACAAAAGAGTACAATTTCCATGCGTTGCTATGGTGACTTAACTTTATTGCTATGTTTATCTTAGAATAGAAGCAGAGCATACACTGACCTCGAAAACATCAGGTGGGATCAATTGCCATGGAGGTGCAATGACCATCCCCCTGCCGAACGGTCGCATCCGCAGTATGTCATACTATATCATGTTTTCTTTGCAAACATTCCTTGATTTTTTTCAAATACATGTAATTTAAAACTCTCAGTACTATGAAATTGAGTAAATATACATCAGGCTCTTTCTCCAATAGATATATTCTCAAAAGAATTTTGAAAAATACAGATATTGTTGAACATTTTAATTCATTTGAATTCATAAAGAAATGCGTATTTACCCATTGTATTACAAAATTCAATTATAGTTTATGGGGAAAGTTCAAATATATTTCTAGAAAATCACCACCTACACATTTTCTGATTTTTAAAATTATCAATCAACATATATACTTTAAAATAACAAATTATACATCTATTAAGTATCCATCTTAATCTATAAATGCTCTTCTTTCTACTTTATTTATATTACTTAATTATATAGTGAATTAAATTGTGCTTATTGTGAGTCTACAGTTATTGCACTTTAAATTTTGAATTCTTTGTATTCCGTTTATCGGATCAGGTCCTATTGATAATTTCCTGGAATATATTCTTGACATGCATTTTATAACCATAACTACTTTAGCATTTCAAAGGTAGCATTATTCGTTTCTCACAAAAAAAACTCCAAAACCCAACCAACCAAGCAAACAAACAAACAAAAAAAACGAACGAAATTCAAAATGTACATCAAGTTTATGACAAGGCATACGATGAGAAAATTTTCACGTATGCTTTAAATTATGTCATGCATTTGTTGTACATGTATACATTTCGTATGCTTTATACCAAAATATGAAAGGGAAAATACCTAAAATTTTAATTTCATAATTTGTGTTTTATTTTGGATTAAACCGTCATTTGTTCCTGACTAACTCAACATATTTATATCATTTATGACCGCTTATCTAATAATTTACCAAATTAAAGTTTCTTATTTATTGCAAAACCGTAGGCTTAAAACACGAGAAAAATCTAATTTAAATGCTATAATTTGGATTTTTCGAGATATAACGCCCATATATATTGAAAGACGTTTCTCCCTTCACATGACGTCATATTTTAAAAAGTAAAAGCTATATATTTTATATAAATTTTATCATATTATTGTGACAATGAAGACTATGCATTTTAATATGAGACACAGTAAAGTTAGTTTCTTTTAAATTAATCAATTATTTCATAAAACAAGATGATGACAAGACCAGTATCTTTCATTTTCTTTCTCATTCTTTCATTTTCTCAAGTATCTGTATTTCATAAATATGCATTCTGATGTGAAAATTATGATATATTTATCAAGCTACATATTATTTTTCGTACCTATTCAATTAAAACTTAAGTATCATGATTTGAATCAGTGTTGTTTACGGAAAAAACTCAATTTCCTTAGTTTATTTTTACTGAATACATTTATCTATTTTTGACATGAACAAAATTGGCAGTCTAGGATTTTTGTGTTCAATAATTGTGTCTTTATTTATAGATAAAGTTCAATTAATGTGCACTAGAAAATAATTGTTGTCCTTGCATTATAATAATATAAGAATTTCCAACAAGCTTCTGCTTTTGTTAAAAGAATTATTCAATGATGTCTAACAACACCGATGACAGTTTTTAATCAAAGCTCACACGTGGTAATTATTTCCCATTTATATGATTTTGTGCAGTTTTGTTAATTATTTATTGAGGGTGGACCCTCTTTTAACATCACGTTTGTGATCCCCTTGTGTCAAGTACATTTATATTACGATCTAACGCCATAAGTCAAGTCCTAGGCTTCACATTAGGGGCTGTTTTCAAAGAAGTTAATTCAGAAATCATTCATAAGACAGCCATATTTGTCTCTTTGTCTTAAAATATGTGTTTAATGGTACATGTATCATATAACAAAATATAAACATGCGTATTCTATACGTTTTGGTGACATAATGAATGAAAACTTTACAAATTTTTTATTAACTTTTTTGTAAAACTATCTGAAAAGAAACTTTTTATTTTTTTTTTGCATTTTGACAAAAAACTTTATGTGTTTAAAATTAGTTTTTAGCATGTCAATGTCTCATAGTCCTCTGGAAAGTGAAACGTAAATTGTAGCTGTTTTGTGATTCAGTCCTGACACCATATTATTTTACCTGTTAAAAAGAAGCTAGATTTTTAAAAATTTTGTAAATAAACTGCTTATAACTTAATAAAAATAAATTTAAAAAATAATTGTTTATAATTTACTATTACAATAGTTGTTCAGAAGCAGCTTTTTCAGCTTCACTTGCTATGCTTGCTATAAAACTGTTACGATCTTTCTTTGTTGCTTTCTTCACGTCTCTATTGGTTTGGAATATTGCTCTCCTAATCTCTCTTTTATTCTTCCAGAGTGGGTGTTACATAGCTTAGTTTTAAGGTCTTTCCTTCTGTCAATGATATTCCAAGTATCTGGTGTAATCCATTCCTTATGCACCTGCCTCTAAAACCCTAGACACTTCTTGCTTGATACACTGAACAGGTCGCAGATTTCACTCCAGTGTGCGTCAACCGCTTTATTATCAACAACACCACATTGCAAGGCTTGAAATCTGTTCTTTAGCTCTAATCTAAAGTCCTGCCTCACTTTATTTTCTCTCAGCTGGCCAGTATCTATTCGCCTGATGTTGCTTTTTGGCGCTACCTTCATCAGCTTAAGCTTTATGCTGGCAGTAACAAGGTGGTGATCACTTCCAACATCAGCCCCACGCTCCACTCTTACATCCTGTAAAGATCTTATCCATTGATGGCAATATGGTCAATTTGGTTTTTATCTCTCCCTCCAGGTGACACCCATGTAAGTTTGTGTATCTCTTTATGTTGGAACAGTGTTCCACCAATGACCAAGTTGTTGTTTCCACAGAATTCTGTGAAGTATTCACCGTTCTCATTCATACTTCCACAGCCATTCCTCCCCATAACTCCTTCATAACCAACATTATCGCTTCCAACTTTCGCATTGAGATCTCCCATGATGATCGTCAGATCTTGCTTTGGAACTTTTTGAAATTCTGCCTGTAGAGCTTCATAGAATTCCTCTTTAATCTCATTTTCTGCTTCATTTTTAGGGGCATAGACCTGTATTATAGATGTCTGAACAGGTTTTGGTCTCAGTCTTACTCTGATGATTCTTTCGTTTACAGGATGGTATTCTATTAATGCTTTTGCTGCGTTTTTACTTAGGATGACTGCTACTCCCTCATGATGTTGATTGTCCCTTCTTCCAGAGTACACAATAACTTCCTCTGTACTGGCAATATTCTTCCCACAATCTGTCCATCTTCACTCACTTATGCCTAGTACATGTAGCCTGTTTTCCTTCATCTCTCTCAGAGCTTGAGCCTTTTTTCCTGTTTCATACATGGTTCGTATATTCCAGAAACCGACTCTCATTTTTGTTCGTGTGTTCAGTATACTTCTCGTGTGGACAGCTTCCTGTCGGCTTTCACTGTGCACAGTCAAACATGCAGTATTCTGCTGGTATGCTGAAGACTCGACGCTAGTAGAAATATTTCTAGTCCTTGTTTCCGTAATCGCTATGATTTAATGGAAGGGGAGATTACCCCCTTGCCCAACCCCCAACCTGGAGGACCAGAGTAATTTGTTTATGGTTTCCTTCCACTAGATCTATGGCTTTCGATGGCTAACGAGACTAGATCTGCCCGTGTTTTTAAATTAGAGTTTATCTTCTCCTAGGTAACTGCTTTACCCAGCTAACGCCCTTACCTGAGCGGATTTCTGTAGGGTTTACTCCTTAGCCTTTCCTTCTCCAAAAGGTAACCACAAGGCAGCGGTTTGTTGCTACTTACCAATAGCTGGGGATTAGGATTGCAGGCATCAGGGCATATCCACACGCCGGTGGACCATGCATGCCGTGCATTTAGGGGCCTAATCGCCTCCAAGACCTTGTAGTTCTGCTTGGGACCGCAAGGTACCCAATTTCCATCTGCTACCTCGAGGAGGATCCCATATCTGGGCCACAAAGGTCTAACTGTGGAGAGGCTATACCTGGCAGGGAAGACTTACGTATTTTGCTTCCTTTTCACAGCAAACTGTTAGCCAGGGGTGGTGCTGAAAGCGAGAGCGACAAGCACAGACACAGACAAACACACACACTGTACGCATCACACAGCCATTATATATATAGATCTATATCAAATAACAAAAAAGTTGAGTGGAAGGAAAAGAAAAACAAATATGCCTGTAAAAGACAAGCAAGGCAACCTCATTACATCCGAAAGGGAACAAGATGAAAGATGGAGAGAACATTTTGAAGAAGTGTTGAATCGCCCGGAGCCTAACGAACTGGCACACATACCAGAAGCTGACACTGATTTAGAAATTGAAACAGAGGAACCATCTAAAGCTGAAATACTCAAAGCAATAACAGCCCTTAAGAACAACAAAACACCTGAAAATGAAAAACTGCCAGCAGAGCTATTCAAAGCAGATCCAAACCTTGCAGCAGGCATTTTACACTCATTATTCACCAAGGTCTGGAATAATAATATAATACCAACGACATGGTCCAAAGGAAATATCATTAAAGTGCCAAAGAAGGGAGATCTTACTAACTGCGATAACTGGAGGGGCATAACATTGCTATCAATACCTAGTAAGATTTTCAGCAGAATAATTATTGACAGAATTAAAACTGCAATAGATGCCAAACTGAGACAAGAACAAGCAGGTTTTAGGAAAGGGATAAGTTGTTGCGACCAGGTGTTTACGAAATATTATAGTGCAATGTACAGAGTGGCAAAGGCAGCTTATAATAAACTTTATATATTTCGAAAAAGCCTTTAACAGTATCCTCAGGGAAAGTCTAATGAAGATCTTAAGACATTTTGGAATACCATCAAAGATAGTAGAACTGATAAAAGCTTTTTACGTGGAGTTTACTTGCTCTATAGGCAGCTCATCAGATGCATGCTTCATAGTAAAATCTGGCGTGATGCAGGGATGTGTAATGTCAGCTCTCCTTTTTATACTTGCAATTGACTGGGTAATGAAATCAACCCTAAATGGAAATAAAACAGGAAGAAGGTGGACACTCTTTACCAATCTTGAAGACCTAGACTACGCAGATGACTTGGCCCTACTAATCACATCTGGAAAAGCATATGCAAAGTAAAACATTAAAATTATAGAGAAATGCAGAAAAAATTGGACTAAAAATCAATACCAGGAAAACTGAAGTTAAGTCATTAAACACCAAACAACCAGCAAGAATACGGGTTGATGGAAACGACCTGGGCAACACAACAACATTTACCTATCTTGGCTGCATATTTACATCAGATGGGGGTGCAGACAAAGATATAAAGGCCAGATTAAGTAAAGCCAGAGGTGCCTTTATCAGCCTCAAGAACATCTGGAAAACAAACGCCATAAGTAGAAGGACAAAGATAAGAATATATAACAGCTGCATACTGTCTGTCCTACTCTATGGGACAGAATGCTGGAGAATGACAGGAGACATATGCAAACTCTCTAGTTTCCACAATGGATGCCTCAGAAAGATCATGAGGATTTTCTGGCCAAACAAAATTACAAATGTGGAACTGCATGAGAAGGCCATCACAGACAACATACGAACTTTGTTGACAAAACGGAGATGGCGATGGATAGGGCATGTTTTGAGGAAACCAGCCGACTGCATCACCAAAGTAGCCCTTAGATGGACACCGGAAGGGAAGAGGAAACCTTGTCAACCAAAGAACACCTGGCGAGGGACGGTTGAAAAAGAAATGAGGGACCACAAGCTAACGTGGGGAGAGCTGGAAATGAATGCTAAAGATAGAGAGAAGTGGAGAAATCTAATCCTTGCCCTATGTGCCCAGGGGCATAACAAGGACTAGGTAGGTAGGTATTACAATAGTTGAGCATAGTAACTCAAAAATTAAATGATTAATTTTATATTAGTAAATCAGAATATTTGAATAAAATATGGATATTACAGAAGAAAATAAAAAACTATAGAGGTGGAATCTAGGACCCTGAAGGAGTAACCATCCCCTGCCGACCCACGATGTCACCTGGCGCGCGTGTAAGTAAGAAACAAATGGTTTATTTTAGTGACATCTTATCCAATACAATGAGAAACATTTGAAACAAATTATATATTTTCACACCTGGTCCATCGGAACCATGCATGTCACTTTTAACATAAAAAAATATTAAATGTATAAATAAAAGCCTGTGTAATAGAATGAAAAACTTAAGTCCGAAATCGACGTAATGATAGATTTTGTTTGCTGATGATGTCATTTCATCGACCATAGAACTTTCGAAATGATGTCTTTAAACTAGACTTGATAGTCTTGTTTCAGTAGCTTGTTTGCCAATAGATAAGGTCTTTGTAGATAATGGTCGTGCGTAGAAAATGCCTTTGCATACCAAATCAATTGGGGGATATAAACCCGATATAAACAAGTGATAGTTTATTACTACATGATCATCAGTCACGGGATGTGTTGTAAACACCATTGACGTTTTTTTCTTTCAAAAAAATATAGAAAAAAGAAAACGAATGTGTCAGACTCTGTTGAATGTATTAATCTTTCCAAGTTCCACTCGGTATGTCGACCGAGTCGATTTATTTTTTTTAATTGATAATACATCATCGATATATTTAAACTTTAAGATGAAGGCCTGAGCAAATACTTTCTTTTCAAATATAACTTTTAAAAATAAATTCTGTACCATATGAATATAAATAAAATTAGGTCTTCTTATAAAGGGATGCAAATGATACTCAATGGAATGTTAAAAATTTACTATAACGAATCAAGGTTGTGAAAGTTTTTACTTTACTGTGAAAGTTTTTACTTTACTGGAACGAAGTATTTCTATACTCTTTTTTAAAAGTGTCATACCATTCATATGAGTAAATGAATTTTTTTCAGTTTTTGTGTAGAAAATAAAACTTAATTATATTTGTCAGTTGGGAATCGAATTTCAGATTTTTAACAATTGTTAATCAGAGGCCATTAAAATGTACTATGTAAAAAGGCAAAGCACTATAATATTAAACTATGATTACTATTTTTAACTGTTGATTCTAAAATATATATTTATAATGACTTATCAAAATTCAACTACATTTGATATAACGAATAAAATCATCGTTAATACTTTAATTTTTTTTTAATACATGAAGTATATAAACACTGAAATTGGCTTCTGTCATCTCGTCATAGTTGCTTTGATTTACTACTCAGTATATATAAAGGGAAAACTATGACACTTTGATTTACCGTTGTTAATAACTGTATGATTTTTTTTGTAGATAGAGGGTCGAAGAATTTTTGCTCTAAAGCTAATGAGCCCCTTGATTGCGATAAGCTATACGAAGTGTAAAGACAGATGCATGTGAAGTTTTTAAGAGGACACTGTAACCTTTAATATCAGATGAACACTGTACTTCTCAATCTCATAAACATCGACATACTTAAGTTTAATCATGCAAAATGTAGACAGGGCTTCATCATTTAACAAATTTTATAACCCATTGTAATTAAGATGTATTTTCATTTTATTTGAATGTTTTATCTGTCCATGAATCAAAACCTGACTCGATGCGGCTTACCGCAATCCATGAATATATCAAATTAACACATGTTTGGAGGAAGAGACTTCTGTTTTATCCAGAGTTGCTAGTTATAATATATGTCAGCGAATGCATACATGCATCTATAATAAATATTTATCGATGAAGTTTTTTTAACATATGATATTAATAAAAACTTATGATTCCATCTTAGGAATGCTCTTTTTTTTAAATCCTCTTAATTTGAAAGATAAGTCACATATACTTTTTTACTGTCTATTAATTTGAAAGATAAGTCACATGGTTAGACATGTGCTTTGAGAAGCTTAACAAATTCCAACACTTCTCATCCCGCCCCCAAAAAGTTCCTTTTAACACATATAATTTTGTTTTTCAGATTGTTTAATTGTAATTTTTACCTAATATTGCATATTTTAATTATCAAACAAATTATTTCGTTTTGTTACGTGCACTAAAACATATTTATGAATTTACCTACTTGATTGAATGTTGCAGGAAATTCTTTAAAATCAATTGTCCTTTGTCAGAACATGCGGTTCATCCCACACGATTTAAAATTGATTGAATACTGTAAGTTTATGTATTGGCGGTTATTTAGACTTGATATATTACTTGAATAAATATCTAACGTGCATGTACTTGTTTCATAACGAATAGTCATCAAACTCAACAGTTAAGTAAAACAATGCAAATGGGGGCAGACCAAAAACGAACCTCTAAAAATATCAAGGGCTGGATCATGTGCAATAGATAAGTAAGCATCCCCTGCCAAACTGACTCATCCGCCGTGTTGCACCTTATCATGATCGAAAAATAACAAAAAATTCGTCGAAAATCCAATGTGTTAATCAAGTTCAATATTCCAATCATACAATACAAATCAGGAGCAGAGTAATCACTAAGTTCTAAAATATCAGAACTGGGATCAGGTGCCATGGTGCAGTAAGCAACCTCTATCCACCATACACAATCATCCTGTGCTCCTTATCAAGATAGGGCACATGGAAAAATCCGTAGGCAATTCGTGGTGAAAATAATTGCTTAACTATGTACAGTGTATATGAAAACCGTCAGTCAATATCTGACTTTAATTTACTTCAGATTGTATTTGCTAACAAGGTTGTTACATCAACCATAGTATTGAAAACGGTTGTATTTAAACTAAACTATAAATATTCTTTATCATCAACTTGTTTTTCAATAGCTTATATCGTTTCAAATATTGTCGTTCGTAGAGGACGCTCTGTTACAACGCACTTTGAAAAATTACGCACTTTGAAAAAAAAATTTCAAAGTGCGTTGAGTTGGTCCCAAATTTAACGCACATTGAAAAATTTTTTCAAAGTGCGCTGATTTTGTCCCAATTTTAACGCACTTTGAAATTTTTTTTCAAAGTGCGTAATTTTTTCAAAGTGCGTTGCCACAGTGCTCTTGTCTTCCGTATCAAAAGGATGACATAAACTCCATATGCAGGTGTTGATGGTCTATCACTACATGCACAAATAAAGGGAGTTAAAGATAGAAAAGTTCACGGTTGTTATGAAATTTTGTTGTTGCCATTAAGATACAATTTTTAAATGTAAGATATCTAAATAAAAAACAGAAATATTATTTTAAATTAATTGCACATTTTCGTCAAAAAAAAAAGGATATAAACATGCATTTTAAAAATGTCGTTTGAAGGCAAAAGGGAGATACTTTTTCTTTGCATACAGAGGTTTAAAAAAAAAATGAATGAAACGAAAACTGAAGAAAATGTTAAGACAATTATTACCCCTGGAATTCCAACAGTAAGAAAAACTCCTTTTTAAATAATGGATCTAGTTTTTACGCCTTAAATGTCCGCATATATACTAGTACATATTTTTCAAAATTACCGCACGTAATCAAATATACCA
Source organism: Saccostrea glomerata (assembly GCA_003671525.1). Taxonomy (NCBI): domain Eukaryota; kingdom Metazoa; phylum Mollusca; class Bivalvia; order Ostreida; family Ostreidae; genus Saccostrea; species Saccostrea glomerata. The sequence goes on from PRKT01000071.1 coordinate 562,361, forward strand.
ATAGCGACGAAAATGAAATAACTTTAAAGAAGATGGGCGGATAAGGCGGGCAGAATGCCTATAGCGTCAGATATTAAGAAATCACATTTGATATATAAATTGAGTATTTAAATTTACATCTCATCATTGAATTTTATGAAATTATGAGAAAAAAAAACATTTTCTGAGAAAAAATAAATCTCTTTAAAAAATTTCATTCATAAAAATATTCCATGGTATTCGTGGGATTCGAACCCCCAGCAATAAAATACCGATGAATCAGACTGCTTTGAGACTAACGCGCTAACCACTATGCTACATGGCTCATGTGTTGTAGTGGCATTTAAATCATGTTTGTGATATGACCCTTGACTTTATGGACTTGACGTATTTCTCTGAAAGATGCGAATGTTTTGTTATAAAAGTGTATTTTTAAGGTATAGTGGGTCTTCCCTCCATTTTTTTGTAAACCAAAAAATATGTATTTTATCGTAAACTTTTAGGATTATCTTTCAAAAAAATGGAGCGAAGACCCACTCACATTGAAAATTTTTGTTAAAGTATGAAAAAATGATCGTTTTTGTTCTTTTAAGTCTGTGTATGCTTTTTCATGGGCAAATATTTTCAGTTTTTGTGAGATTTTTGCAAATTACAGAGATTTTACATTAAGTATACTTTAATATCAGATGAAAAATGACATAAAATTTGGATATAATTGAGATAAAAAATTTTCACTTCTTATCTGTCGCGCTATAGGCATTCTGTCCGCCTTATACGCCCATCTTCTTTATAAAGTTTCTTTTAATATCTTTTGAAATAAAGAGATGAAAGAATTTGTACTTTTATTCTACAAGATTGCATATTAAATATTCAGAAAAAACAGGATTGCATATTAAATATTAAAAAAAAACATGTCACAACATAATTCAAATACGGAAAACAGCAGTTAACCGACAGCTTTGTGACAAAAAAATATGCGTATGATATTTGTAACATTTGACAGTTTCTGATGCCAATCATGTAAACTGTTTATTTCATTGCATATATTTATAAGAAAATCTGTGAAACGTCGAAACGGTCGACCAATGGCAGAGAGCGCGCACTGACGCATGACTGGCTCGCGCCACTCGTCATGCATGACCACCCTCTCTTTGACCAAGCATCCGCCCTCCTTATATTACTAAGTAATATAACAGACGTATTCAGATAATTAAGTCGTGTCAGTGTTAATGTGTGGAGAGTGAAGGTGTGACCATTTCTAATATCTGATGATGGGGCATTGTAAGGATCCTGAGTTAGCATTAGCCAAGGTGCGTCTTCTTCTGAAATTTAATATAATCTTATTTTTTCTTCATTTAACTAAAAACTACTTATTTAGATATAAATATAAATACAAATATAAATTCTTATCTTGAAAAATTAACAATATGAGAAATGGAAAGAAATCTGAAAAAAGACAAATACTAATAAAAACATGTTTTAAAATTAATTGCATCTGAATTATTTATCAAATAATTTTAGTTTTTCAATCATTATATCAAAGATGTTAAACTAAGATAAAATATCATTGCATAGTATTCATTGTATCATATATAACATAGATTTCTATGGTGGTCTCTGCCACTTGCTTATTCACAATTAAAAAAAGACATAGTGTATCTATGAGTCTGCATGTGTGGCATCAGTAGTTGAAAAGCATACTAAATTATGATTTGGCTAGGTATTTCTTTCTTCATGAGGAATATTTCGAAAAACTGTAATCTATTTCAGCAAGTTTTTATCAAGGTTTTCATGCATCCACGAATGCTTCATTTAGTTATTTTGCACATTTTCAATTATTTATAATTACCTACTTTTAATGCATCGATCCGTCTTCTTTAATTCTTTGTTTTTACATTTTGTGCTGTGAAGAAAACCAGACAATTGTGTAATATTTGATTCTATTTTCATGTTCGCAAAAAAGAGAAACATAATAGGTCTTGCTGGGATGTAATCTAACACCTATTCTTTCTTCGCCTTTGTCTCCATACAAACTATTTTTGAGTACACCAGTTTCCGAAATTCTAGACGCTTGTCTTGTTAGCAGCATAAAAAATTATAAGACGGACTTGTTGGGAGGAACTTTTGTTCCTTTCTCCTGTAGGAGATGGTGAGGAATCCGTCACCTTCCGTGTCGGATATTGCAGAAAGAACTGTTTGTGGTAGAATGACATAATTCATCTACCTGTAAAACAGAAAGGTAACGAAATTCACATCAAAGGTGTGCAAGCACAATTGCATGTGAAACAAAGGTGACCTATGTTGAAACTAAATGTGCGAGGGCAGGAGTAATTACATTAGCGGGAGTTCGCTACTGATTAACTGTCCTTAACATCAAATTACCATTATGATTCAATTAGTTCTAACCGCAATAAGTATCGATGATGAAGGTGTTTCTTCTTATTTTGGTCATCAACCAGATGCACAAATGATGAAAAAGGAATTTTTTAAATTACATAGTCTGAGTAAGTTGAAACAAAACTGAAAAGTGCATCCAATATATGACCTTCAGCTCCCTATGTCCAAGATGGAATAATTCCGTCTTTGCAAATTAATTCAATTCCTGCATTAATTTATTTGCAATTTTGCAAATAAATTAATACAGGAATTGAATTAACTTGCAAAGCCTTCATAACTTCTACACTATTTATCAAGATATTTATAAATTGATGCAAGACATACGCATTGATGACAATACTAAACAAATACTAGTACAAATAAATTAGGGCTTTCAAAAATTCCACAGAGCTTGGAAGTTTTAAGAAACATAAACGTTAATTTCTGATTTGCAGCAAAAATGAAACAGTATACGTCAAATACTACATCCGCCGTAGGAGCGTTTAGCATACATGTATTTAAACCTAAGGATGCGGTTTTCAATTTAATTTCAATAATCTCCATAATGTTTTTTTTCAAGTTTCTTTAACTTTCTTTTGTAAAAGAAGTGAGATCTAACATAAAGTTTTCAAAGCAATATCTCAATTATCTCTGTTTTACAGGAAGCGATTCTTCAGGCACAAGCTCAGACGACGAAATGGGTCACAATGACAGTAGTGATTTCCTGTGTGGGGGTGATGGGGGTCACGGGGATAATGATGGGGGTCTATCTGTCTGGGAACCTCGGGAGCAAAGATGATGCCGACGACAGGGTAAGTACAATACTTATCTCACCTAAGTTTGAGAACACGGCGGGTCAGGTCGGCAGGGGATGCTTACTCCTCTATGGCACTTGATCCTTCTGGGATGTTTAAGTGGTCCGTGTTTGCTCTGCTCAAAATGTGCATTGTTTAAACGAACCTTTAGCTTATTCACTGTTCAATTTCTCATTCAAGAGGTTAAGAATAAATCTAGGATTTAGAAAGCATATAAAACTTAAATTATGCTAGATTATCTTATTATTTTTTTACATTTTGAGACGCTTTTAAACATTTTATTTCGTTTAAACTGAAATGTGCGTGTGAGGTCCTAGGGAATATCATTAAATCTGAATGATTTAATATTAATGCCTATAAAAAGGTTATGAAATAATTAGTAATCTGTTTAAGAACAAATGGCGGTAAGAATATTGTTGATAGCTCGTCTTTGATTATTTTATTTTGTAATGTTTATATATCAGGATATTCAAATATATTCCAGGCACTGGTTTCTGCGATTGTAATAATTAAATCAGCTTCCTCAATAGTCTATCTCCTTAAGAATAAATTTTAATAATTTGTTCTATTTAATACTTAAAATGAATGCTAATTATAAAAGATGTAGAGTTTTTATGGCAGCCTCATAAGCGAATACCGGATTGGGCAAAAAAGTTCGGATTCCTGTTCTCTCATAGGCAGATTACAACAGCAATAGTCAAAATATATATGATATAAAACATACAAACTATCGAACAGTGTCTCTGGTCAAGCGTCATCATCTATTTATAATCTAAGGAAGTGACCTTGCATGCCCCTGCACGTCCAGTCCGGGCGTGGAGCATTGTGTCTGTCACCATGTGCATAAAACAGATGGAAATATTGTACTACACCTGTATATAATGCGCAAACTGTCCTTATTGTATATACATGTATGTATAAAAAGGAAAGTTCTAAACAAATGTATAATATACTTCATGTTGTTCAAAATAAAATTGATTCATAAAAAACATATGAAATGATTTTTTAAAAAAATTGAGTCAAATAAAAAAAATCAGCTCATTTCCATTTTTTGATAACAACATTTTTAAAACTTTACCAATGAGCTTCACTATAAGATGTCCATTTCATGTTTACCATCAATTCAAATTACTGAATTACAGAATCCATGAAATGCGTTTTACATAAGAATGTTAGTTAATTTTTACTGCATGCGTAATTCTAAAATGTTAAAAAGAATCAACCAAAAGTTGTAAAAAAAAAATGTAAAATGCAAACATGGGAAAATTAGTACGACAATTTATAGATTAAGAAGTTCTCAGGATGTAGTGCTGTCGTACAAATTCTTTTGATAACTTTTTTTTTTTTATTTTTCCATGGAGGGGGGAAACATCACGACGATTATAAAAACAGATCATATTGCATAATTTTATTTGACTTGTATTTCAAAAATACTATAAAAGGATGAACATTATCTAATTCTAAACCGTGATCCTCATACATATAAAAGAAAATATCAATTTATAACTTAAGGTGTTTAAAGAGTAAATGTCTCTAATTTGTCCACAAAATGTTGACTTTGACGCATGCATTAACTTATAATTGCATTTAATAAATGTTACATTCATAATATTCCTATTCTGTTTAATTAATGTTTTTTATCGTGTATCACTGCATAAGATAAGAATACAAAAGCCGATGAAAAGTGGAACGTTAGCCAGGTGTGTTTACTCTGCTAATTTTTGGGAGGGTTACAAAGCAACAATCAAGTATTAATGCTGAACTTTTCATAATTAATTAACATTCTGAATTATCCTCATAAAGTAGATGAGTTAGTTACAGATAAAGTAATATGGAAATTAGGTATTTAATACATGAAACACCGAAGAAGTAGAATTTGTAAATTTGTGTTTTTCTTAATATCATATTGACACTGACAAAGCATTTTTGCTTTAGTATCATGTGTGGATAATTAACCTAGATATAAGTAAAATCCACCACTTTAGTTACGTATTAACATGCTTTCACAATCAGCCCCCGTATGTATTTAATTAGAAATCCTGGTATTTCTGTATATGAGTATTAACTGTAAAAGGTGACACGAAATGTGCATTACCTATCACTTCCGAGCCCTTTCAATAAAAAGCATTTTACAAACGATTAGTTAATAAACAATAATTCACCCGTTTCCTTAAATAAACCGTTATTTTTAATATTACCTTGATCATTTCCTATAAATGTAGATGAAACAGGCAATGATTATTATTTATCGAGTAACAACTGACCCAGAGAACACTAAATGCGCTTTTTCCACGACAAACTTGTGTGTATTAGGCATAAACATGACAAGTACACCAAACGGTAGACGCACTATCGCTGTTAGTCCAATGAATGTTCTTCTTGTACCTTGAATGCGAAGTCTACATATATACAATAAAGCGACGATTGTAAAAAAAAAACAACTTTGTATTGATTCCTGTACTTCCTTTATAATATTATTATAATTTTGATTAATACATTGACAGTTTTAGTTTTCCAACTTTTTCTGATGTTAACAAAATTTGAAATCTTTAAAATCGATATTTTCTGATTCAGGTTAACGTTCCTGCGATGTCACAAGCCATGAGAGGAGCAAACCTTGAGGATGACGTGTCTCAAAATCATCTCGATCTCAGCTTAGCAGACCCCGTAAGACCGAGTTTTTATCATTACTTTGTTGATGAACAGTGGAAAGAAATGTATACAAATAATGATATTGAAATCTCCACTACTTGAACAAAATACAATACTTAAAGTGTATACAAAATGTATCATAAAATTTTCATTTCTTATTTTGTCACTTTTTATTTTATTTAGAAAAAGTCATCCATAATGCCATCATCCATCACACGAAGTAAAAATGATGATGACGATGTTCTGACAACCATCACCGATAATAATCTCCCAGCTGTTTCGAAGAACCTCGACAGAATAAGAGACTTTGTAGCGAGTGGCATGCATAGTTTGAATACAATTGGAAAAGAAATGCTGGCCATGAAACCTTTTCCAAAGAAACTGTTCGCTAAACCTATTGTATCAAGACCGAAAAGGCCTCTGAAAACAACGAATGTACTTCTTGCAAAGCAAGATGAGGCAAAGGTCGACCAAGGAGTCAGAGATGTTATACTTGGATCAAGTATAAGTTCTTTTACTAACACTTTTGGAATGAATGATATGAGTAACAATGTCGTTTACCATAGTTCTGAAGTCGAAAAGAGCGACGAAAGCTTTGAGTTTGAAAGTTCTAAGGTGGACGACAAAACTTCAACTGAAGACAAGAAGATATCTTTAGAGAAAAGCGATGTAGAATCGAACGAGCTTTCTATAGAGCAAATTGATGAAAATCTTTCGACATCAATAGGAAATCAACAAAGTAACCAACCATCGCAAGAAACACAAAGCGATGAAAATCGATCGTCAGAAAATAGCAATGACGAACAAATATCGTCCGAGGAAGACACACTGGATCCTAAGGTTCAGACTTCTGAAGAGAAAAATGATGACCAGTCTGAAGAAAGCAAAGAAGAAAATCAGTCTTCTGAGGAACAGACTGAAGAATCCTCCCCAGAAAATAAGACAAGTGAAGAAAAAGAGAAAGATTCTTCTTCTGAAGTTAGTAATGAAGAGGTGACTGATGACAACAAGTCGGCTGAAAAGATAGACACGTCAACAAAAAGCGAGAGTACTTCAAATGAAATGGAAATCATCAAAGAAACAGATAATGATTATGATTACAATTTTGAGTATGACAATTCTCACAGCGAAAGTGAATTTATACCAATTGTCGCTACGTCATTAAACCTACATTACAAATTGGGTTCAAAAGAGTCTTCTCAAGCTTCAGTCAGCAACTCAAACTCTGAAGAAACTGGTAACAGCAATGATTTGGAAGTTACTGTTGATGACTCAAAAGAAAGTGTTTCAGCTAAGGAGGTGAAAGATAAAACTGACAGTGACGAAAAAGAGGAAAGCCTTTCAATTAGCCGGGACGAAATACACAGTACCGATGTAACATCTTCAAAATCAGACTCTTCTGATGAATCTGATAGCAGCAATGATTCATCCGAAAATAACACACCCACGCAAGATGAAAATAAGGCAACAAGTAACGAGCAGAACGATTCGATTGTGACCTCAAGTGGAGATATTTTAGATCAGGCGAAATTCTCTCTTAGCAGCAAGGTGAAAGATCATAACTCCAGAGAGGAGATAGATACAGTTGTGATAGCTCTTGGCAATTCTTTAAGATTCATTGAACCCAATAAAGAAACATCTTTCGAAAGTTCGCATGAAAATGGAAAAGATTCAACACCAGAGATTACAGATAATTCAAATTCAGTTGAAAGTGCTGAAAATTCAGAGGACGATGATACAAATAATAGCAACATTGGAACTGGGAATGACTATCAATCGGCACAAAATGATAAGGATTCAAGTTTACACGAAAGTAACTCAAAGCAAAGCAAAGAAAATATGGTAAAGAATGGTAAAGAAAGTGTGGAACACATTAATGAGAGCAATGAATCATATGAATACGACAATGCAGGTGCAAGTACAAAGTCTGCTGACAGTAGCAAATCAAATAGTGAAAATGACCAGAGCTCGGAAGGTACAAAGTCTGCTGAATCATACGAATATAACAATGTTGCGAGTACAAATTCTGGTGACAGTAGCAAATCAAGTAGTGAAAATGATCAAAGTTCGGAGAGTAACATGGCTTCAGAACAGGAGAACAGTTCTTCAGAAGAAAAGACCGACATCACAAAAGCAGAAAGCACATCAAATTCAAATGAAGTCAGTGACGAAGCAAGGAATAATGCAGCTTCCTTATCAATAAAAGACAAATTAATCAATCTCCAAAATTTAATATTTGCTGAGAGATCAAACGAAAAAACTACTGTTTCAAAAAATGATGATGCGTCAAAAAGCAGCAGCAACAAATCAACGGAATCTCTAAAGGACAGCAGTCAGAAATCAGACGAAAATGAAGAGAACTCAAAAGAAGACGATGATTCTCAGCAGAGTGAAGAATCATCTGAAAATTCAAAAGACAGCAATGAAAGTTCAGAGACTGGAAGTAATGAAAGGCAGGAAAATGATGTCTCGGACCAAAGTGATTATAAATCTAAGAGCATTTCAGAATCAGACAGTGACGAGGAATCAAATGATAAAGACAATAGCAAAACATCAGACTCAAGCAGTGATGCTGTCGATAACAAAGACTCACAAGAAACTAGAAACGATGAATCGAATGAATCCTCGAATAAAGAAAGAAGTTCAGAATCAGACGAAAATGAAAGTGTTTCAGTGGAAGACAATGCTTCACAGAATAGTAAAGATGAATCGTCTGATAGTTCTGAAGACGTCAGTAAATCTTCAGAAAACAAAAGTGACAGTGCTGATGAATCAGATGATGAAGATAACAACACGTCATCTGAAGAGAGCAACAATAATTCAGAGAATAAAGACAGATCAAAAGAAAGTAATGATGGAACTAGTGAGTCTTCTGAAGAAGACCGCAGTAATCAATCAGAAGAAGAAAATAATTCAAAGAAAGACTCTTCTTCAAAAGAGAGTGAAGACATTTCCGAGAATTCAAAAGAGGATGATTCAGAAGAATCAAAAGATATTTCAAAAGAAGATAACTCAGTGGAAGGTTCAATTGCAGACAGCAGCGAAGAATCATATACACAAGACAACAGTGAAACATCTGAAGAAAACAGTAGTGAATCTAAGAACAGTGATGAGTCAGTGGAAAGCATAGACAAGTCTACTGAATCTTCTAACCAAAACAGCATTGATAAATCGGACGAAAGTAATAGTAATACAGAGGTACGACATGTATCAAAAGAAAGTAAAGATGGATCAAATGAAAATTCCAAAGACAGTAACAAAAGTGTAGAAGATCAAAGCAGTGAAATGATAAAAGAAAAGAATATTGATTCAGACAGCGATGATACGTCAAAAGAAAGCACAAATAAGTCGAATGAATCTTCTAAACGTGAAAGCATTGAAAAGTCAGTTGAAACTAGTGCAAATGATGAAACTATCGATGAAGAGTCAAAAGAAAATTCAAAAACTGTCAGTAGTGATAGCTCTTTGTTAGATGAGGATGGAAGTTCAAATGGCGCTTCAGAAAAAGATACACATAACAGCATTGAAAACTCAGGCCTTTCAAATAACGATAATTTACAGAATAGTGATGATCTCATCTCTTCAGATGAAAGCGGCATTAAAGCAGATGGTAAAGAAAATATAGATAAAGATAGCGGCGACTCCAGTTCTGATGAAGTTAAGGAACGAATATCAGATGAAATTCTCGAGAAAACTTCCATTTCATCTGAAGATTCAAATGATAGAAGCAACGATAAATCCGATGATACTCAACCTAAAAACGATGATGCGTCAAATGAAAAGGACTTTAACACAGACTATTATTCTGGTCTTACGGAATTCAAATCTCCGGATTATGAAGATTTATACAATTTGTATTCATACCATGATGACATGCACAAGAGTAACAACAATGAAGAAACTGATTCAAAAGAACGCCGTGAATTTCAAGAAAGCTCTCCGTATAAAAGCCTGACAAAGTCTCAAAAACACAACTCTGAAGAAGACAAGGAATCAAAAAATTCGAAAGAAAGAAAAGATAATTCCTTTTCCGAAACCATGAAAAAAATTTCAGAGATCATGAGCGATAAAAATAGCCAAGAAAACAATGACGAATATTCTAAAACATTACCACAAACAGGTTTTTCAGAAAGCCTTTATGATGATAACATGTATGTCGACTTCCTAGGCGGTTTCGTTAATAAAGCAAAAGATAACGTAGACCACAGTTCTTCAGAGGTATTTAGCGTTGATATGTTTAATAAACCCGTGAAACAAGCATCTGAAGAAATTTCGGAGAATAAAAACGACGATGATGAAAGTGAGGAAACACATGATTCAACAAATCAAAATTCTGGAAAAACAGTAATCGTAAATAACCCTTGGGTAACAAAAGACGACAATAATGATGACCACTTTATGCAGCCAAGCTTCTTCCGTTTTGGGGAGATCAGAAATCCTTCAGAAGGTGGACATCATATACTCACAACTCAAAATAGTCTGATGATGACAACTCAACCAACTGTCTCTGCTGGTGCTTACTACGATAATTATGGCAACTCACAACAAGGGAGCTCCTTCAGCTTTGTTGGAGTGTCAGATGTTCCACAAGGAGGCCATCTTTCTTCTTGGAATAACGCTGGCAACTGGGTCACGGACGATCAAACTAAACTGAATAAGCAACAAAACCAATATACTAACGAAAATTTACATACAGAAGTTTTCGCAGATACTTTAAATGGGGTCACCCAGAATAATGCAGACACCTTTGGTTTTCAAGCAACACACTTGAACCACCAACAACCAGTGCAGACGTTCAATCCTGCTAACACTTTTTCTATCCATGATGGTTCTTTTCAGCAATATGAAAATACACGTATAAATAACGATTTTTCGCAAGACCTCCTGACTCATGGAGATGTTCCAAGTAATCAAGCCACGGATCAGAACTCAGAATGGTTATCTTTTAGTTCTGACATTGGTCAGAATCACTTTTCGTCTAATACTGAACCCACATCTCAATGGAATTCTGTATCAATAGGAAACGAACCTTCACCGGCTACTTCGACACATCTTCAACAATCTGCTAACGAACATTGGTTAACAGGAAACATGCAGGCTTCTCCAGATGAAAACACAAGACAAGATAAAAACATATTTATAGACCCCGTCAGCAATTACTTCATCAATCAAGCTCACATGAACACATTTAATGGACACAATGACCAAACAAACCTAAACATAAACATGGTGACGGATAATTTAGACTTTCAACCACAATTTAATACTCACGCAGTTACCCAGCCAAATCTACATAATAATGCAGTTCATGATAGTAATAACCAACAGTCAAATATCTATCACAATCCATATCATAACACAAATAACCAACAATATCTTAACAGTCCCCATTTGTCTACAACGCCAGATGAAAGTGCGACTTTTGGTGCCATTCAAAATCTGCATGGTTCTTATCGGAGTACTGATGAAAGTAGTGATGAACAACATGACGATTCCTCTACAAGACAATACACACTTTCAAGTATGTCATCATTAACGCAGCCATCTCAAGTGTACAGAAATCCTCATATTTCTGATGACAGCAGTAATGATGATGCTAGTGACAATAATCATCAAACTGTCCATCATTTCAATAACCATAATGATAACAGTGATAATGAAAATAACGATGATAGAGATGACAGTAATAATAATGAAGATGACGAAGACAAGAGATAAGGATGTTGTGAAATGCTGTAGTGGTTTCTTTTACAAAAAGACGTGATTGTTATTGCTAATTAATTAGGTTACTGCGACGTATAGTTACAAGACTGACTTTGTTAGAATCCCTGATTAACAAAAAGTTAAAGTGCAACTAAATGTACTAAAACTCGCGCAGGGCCAAGATGCGTACTTTGCTGCAAAACGAACGTGTATTTGAAAGGGTTTCAATATTAACACATTCAGACGTCTTGTGATAAATTAATAAATAAAATTACAACAGAAAACCAAGCAAATTCTACCTATTCGATATACAAAGCTGTTGGAGAAACCTTTTTGATGGGGTTGGGTGGGGGATTGCAGACTTTTCCGCCTTTAGTGGAAATGGATTCGTTATTATTTATCTACGGTTTTTAAAATACAATAACAATTATCTATTTTAAGACAATCAAAGAATGCAAACCCACACATAAATTTTTCAAAAATATTACGCAAAAGTTTAAGAAGATCAACAATGTCCATAAAACCTTCTCTTTTATTTGGATAAATTATTATTTGTTAAGCTGGATTTATGTATCACAAAAGTTATGCAAAACTATTCAAATTTATTGTGCTTCAGATATTAGGTGACTTTAATATAAATTCATTAAGCATTCGTGAAACATAATTCAGGAAATGCTACAATAGTTCAAAATGTGGCTGAAATGTATGAAGACGCCGGCGTATTAATATGCAAAGTAGGCTAACCAATACTGTGTTCTAGTTTTTTGATTTGTGGGCATTTGTGGACACTCTATAAACATTGCTCATGTATATCTGAATGTCAGTTATTCGACAGAAGAATTTATCTCCATGTACATCCTTTTATTTTTCACCAATTTTGAATATGTATGAAGTTTTTCCTATTGGAGGAGTAAATGATTTATTTTAAGCATTTCATCTAGACTTGAACTTTATTATAAGAAAATTAACTTCATTAGATTTATGAGAAGTTTGTGTTAATTGTTACAAATCATCATTAAGAGTTAAAAAAAACAGAAAATAAGAATCATTAGAGTTGTTATATTGCTGTCTTCCTTTTATTTTATCTTTTTCTTTGCAAATAAATGTTACTTTAATATTTGTATTTGTCATATATACTATAGTGTGCTGGACACAAACAATGTAGATAAAATGAGCTGGATTTGTTTTATCTACAAACTTTTTCTCATATATTTATTTACACTTACAATAAAATGTTATTTTAAATAAATCTGCTTTTATTATTTTTATCAAACCAACAATAATGAATTGTATTTTATCAGCATAATAATCAGACATGTAAAATTAATCGAAAAAAGAAAAATAGAGAATATTGGTTTTTAAATAATCATCACTGAACTTAAAATGAATTGCATTTTATTAAGCTTACTCATAAAATTGTTTTTAATCAATCAATTTTAAAGTTTCTTTTTTTTACTATCCTTCAATCGCCTAACCAGGTGTAATATTGATCAATATTACCAAATCAAAATAACAATGACAATGAAATGGAATAAATCAACTTTATTGCCTAATAATAGCAATATACCATATGCATCAAATTCCTATAAAACTTAATATACAAACTGATTTCCAATCCAAACATCAAATTTCCACACACAGAAACAAAAAAAATCAGTTTTATTGATTGATGCCCCCTAAATTTGCAGTACTACATAAAAATGAGACTTGTTCTATGGGAAATGTTTCTTCTTCATCTTCATTGTATGACCTAGTATGAAAATCATATCAATCTTGGTCTAAAGCAAAAATTGAATGGCACACTAGAATACATGAATGAAAAGTATGATATTGAATCTTTCACCTTCCAAGTCAGAAAATCAGATTTAAAATAGAATTTTGAGCCATAGCATAAATTCTAGAACATTAAGGTTCTGAAATTGGACAAGAACGTTGCAAAAAATGATAAAAATCATTACCTTCTTCTTGCTTTTTACAGTAGCAAAATAAAACTTTGAAATGTTAATAACATTTCTTTCTCTCTGGTCAGAGATACTATTTATTGACCTTGTCACTTACTGTGGAATAATTATTGTTCATTAGGGGCTAATATTTGTGGATATCGTGGGTCACCCTTATCCTTTAATCAACATTCTCTTGAACATTTACTTTGTTAACATATCAATTCAATGAACCTACTGTAAAAATGAGTAACCCACAAAATAACTTCCCAAAAAATTTACCCCCCCCCCCTCAAATTAGAATGATTCCACAGTGCTGGACAAATGGCCATAAACTGTTCATACACAACATTGCATCATGTGTGTTTAGAAATCATATATAAAAAATCTTACATTTTTCCTCCATCTAATAAAAATATTTTTTTGAAAAAACACACCTCCTTTACATGTTTAAAACAACAATCTTTAAATCATATTATTCAAACATTTAACAGCTTTCTTTTTTTAATACGATCCTATTGCATTTACCAACAAAAATTATTGAAGGGCAAAAAAATTAAATGACATAAACTCCATTAATAATATTTTTTGAGTTTAAAGTACATGTAGAATTAAATATCTGAAGTGTTATTTATGAGAACTATAAATTCTTTGCTCAATTTTCATTCCTTGACAAATTCACCAATACCACGCTGATGTCAACATGTAATATGAATGTTAATGAATATGGCCTTAACTAAAAAAAGATCATCTGGCAGTGTCAACAAAAACAATCAATTTGGCACAACAATCTAATCCAACATTAATACTCCTAGAGGCTATTGTGTGTCAGGAAGGCTTGCCTCCCTTTGTAGAATCTGGAAAGACCTGCACCTGCTTAGAACTGCTGGCGTAATACACCTGGCCCCGGGAGAACCCCTGGTAGGGGCTGCTCTCCTCATCTGGGGATACATCAGAGGGGGGATCCGATTTTCTGTTGTTATCAGATGTTGTCCAAGTACCTTGATTAATTAAAAGTTAATATCATTTGTATATCAAAAACAAGAGGCCCATGGGCCACATCGCTCACCTGAGAAGCTTTGACCATTCTGTTCTTTACCAGATTTCCCCCTTGTTATACATAATGCATCCCCACCCTACCCCCCTGATCATAATTTAGACAATTTTTTTGAGAAGAAAGATTTTCAAAGATTTTTCCTATATATTTCTATGTAAAACTTTGATTCCCCATTGTGGCCCCGCCCTTCCCCCGGGGGTCATGATGTGAACAATTTAGAATCTACATTATACCAGGATGCTTCCACATAAGTTTCAGCTTTTCTGGCCCAGTGGTTCTTGAGAAGAAGATTTTCAAAGATTTTTCCTATATATTTCTATATAAAACTTTGATTTCCCATTGTGGCCCCGCCCTTCCCCCGGGGGTCATGATTTGAACAATTTAGAATCTACACTACCCCAGGATGCTTCCACATAAGTTTCAGCTTTACTGGCCCAGTGGTTCTTGAGAAGAAGATTTTTTAATGACCTAACCCTATTTTTGTCTTTTCTTGATTATCTCCCCTTGCGAGGGGATATGTCCCTTCATTTTAACAATTTAAATTCCCCTTCACCCAAGGATGCTGTGTACCAAGTTTGGTCAAAATTGGCCCAGTCGTTCTTGAGAAGAAGTCGAAAATGTGAAAAGTTTACGGACGGACAGACGGACGGACGACGGACACAATGTGATCAGAAAAGCTCACTTGAGCCTTCGGCTCAGGTGAGCTAATGAATGTTAGAATTTGAAAGTGTGAAAATCATGAGAGTTAAGAAAGTAATTTTAACATTATATTATCCAATTTATTAGTCAATCACTGCAATACAGTCCTACATATAATAGAATGAAAGATAATTGAAATTTTCACAAACACTTATGCCTATCAAGAGAGAATACATGGTTTAAGACATATAAATTGATGGATAATTATGTCCTCTAATCAATCTGTTTTATATAGCAAATAATTTAATTGTTTTTCTAGTACATCAAAAGCTACACATACCTTTATTGGGTCTGAACAGGGTCAGAACTGGAAAATGGAGGAGTCCTGCTTTTAATGGAATAGCATTCAAAGTAATCTCATTCTGTCCTTCTGGAATGTCTATTAGTCCTGTGAAAGACAATTACAAGAAATAATCAATCTGTTTCAGTCTAATTCATTTAACCACTGCATCTAAATTCTTAAATCTTGTAACATTTTTTTTAATCAAGAAAAGTCACATAAGGCCATAAATATGAATCTTAGTGTAATGGTTTGTTAATCAGCTGACAGTACTGCATTTGGAGAAACACTCTCATATGGATCAAATTCATTAGTTTATTGAGAATGAAAGACACAAAGAGAAGATAAAAGTAACATTCAATGAAATTTGCTGACAAGAAAAGAGAGATAACTCTTGTTCTTCTTTTGCCTTATTGGCTCTTAAAAGATCATTTTCCCAAAAACTCCATTCCATTAATTTCATTGGAATTAAAGGTCATAAAAAACCCACATAATGATAAAAATTAATGTAAGTATTCAGTATTACCTGAGCCTTTGCCAGTGACTGCCCAGGTGTTGGGTATATCTTCTATTTTATACAGTACAGGTGACGTATCACTACACCACTGAGATCGGGTGATCCTTACAGTAATGGCTGCCAAAATGCCCACAGTACATTTCTTTCTCCCTTCCCCTGGTTTCACATCCATCTTTACTGTGTACAATGTCTACAGAAAAAATATCATTGAACATATCAAGATAGTGCTATCAATAGTGAGGACATGTTTAGGAGAGGTCAGACTGTACATCTACAGCAGACACATCCCAAGTGGTCACCACTTAGGTAGACATTTCAAACAAAATATACAAATCTTTCAACTTTCTATTTCTACTTGTAGAAGCAGACATATAGTATTGTTTTTTAAAGTTTGTGGTGGTGGTGGTGGTGGAAATCTCAGCCCCTTTAAATTTTTTTTTTCTTCCAAAATTTCGATACATAATTTCTGAATGTTTATCCCTGGAAACAGTTTGATATTATGTGTCTGAGAACCAAGGAAAGCTGAATGTTATTCTTAAAACACCTTATCCTTCTAAATATGTAATTTGCTCCTCTAAACATTTAATATTTCTTACCTGGAAGTCTGTAATAGTAAATGTGTAGGTCAGTTTGTGAGTTTTTTTGCTGATATCCAGCGGGCTGCTGTATTGGACATTATAGGTTAACTTCACACTGCTGACCTTTGGACTGTTACACTTCAGTTGCCACACATACGACACGGTCTGGTGACGACTGACACTCTGTAAATATTAAAGTTATCATATGTAATGCTCAGATGCACCAAGATACTTTGCTCTGATCACATTGACATGCAAAGTTTTGAACAATTTACAGCTTAATGTCTTGAATTTGAATCACTTTAAGAAATGCATATCCGTTAATGCCAATTTGCGGTTGCAGAATTATACATGTATATAAACTTAGGATTGGATTTCTGACAGAAGACAACTTTAAAACCATCAAGTCTATTCCAATTAATACACAAAGATACACCTAAGGCCATGCAAAGTTAATTCCCTGGTTCTCAGGCCTTTTTTCAAGAAATATGATGAGGGAGGGAGGCTTTTTTTTTCTTTTTTATTGCCCCCAAAACATGACGAGGCAACTTTTTACATTGTACAAAATCTCAAAAAATGGTTTTTTTAATTGATTTAGCAAAAAAAGGGCCAATGAGGCACCCTAGAAGAGAGATGAGGGACGGCCTGAGAACCAAGAAATTAATTTTTATGGCCTAAAAAAGCTCATTGAAGAGATTATTTTTTCTATCAGAACTGACCAGTTCTTGTCCTTGCTTGTTCATTGGAAGCAGCTCTACATCTGGGTTCTCCGAGTGTATCATGGGATCTGTCAACAAGAACTTCTCCTTGGTGCTGCCATCTAATGAGATCTGGATGTATTTTCTATAAAACAATCACCATTGTAAGGATATTGTTCCATAAATCATTTGAACAATGAGGACACAATATTCCATATAACATATTATATCCATTCGATGGCTTTTAGAATCATCTAATTAGACAGAAATTCTTACTTGTCTCCTGCAGTAAGAATTTTATGTGTGACCCAAAATGGAGAATTAAGGGTCAGATTCATCTTCAAGGGTAAAGGAAAACTATTGCACATCACTATCATCTGCAAAGTAAAAATTTATGTAAAAGAACATGAAACTAACATGGATACTTAAAAAAATAAATATATAAAAATGTAGGAAGCCCCCCTTCAAAATTGGAGACAATTAATGAAAATTCTAACCTGAGCTTCTGATGTCATTGAATTCTCCCTCTGATGATGAATCTGAACTTTGAACTCCTGGGGTTTCCCATCCTCTGTCTCCATGACAACCAGTGTGTTGTCATCACCTTCTGTGGTGACAGTGAGGCTCTGGGAGGTCTCTAACTTGAGGGTTTCCCCCAGGGTCAGTTGAAAACTCCCAGGTGAGATACTGAGAGTGGCCTGCTGTGTTATACCAGACAGAAGGTAATCTGAAATATAAAGCACACAGTCACTGTACCATCACTAACCAGGTTTGTTTTACTCAAAGATAAAAAAAAATCATGACCTTGACTTTGGGTTGTGTAAAGAACATGAACTTGTAATTTCTCTTCCTTGTCCCTACCTCCAACTGCAGGTTTGAGTGTACAGACAGGTTGTATGTTAGAAACACAAAAATATTCTTCAGTCTCCAGAGTCTTCAGAAAATCTAGACCCCCTATTTTAATAAGCAGTTGATGGGGTTTGTGACCTCCGGCTTTCATCACCTGCAAAACAGTGGTTCCTCATCTGAGTGTTACTGAACTGTTGCTAGATTGTATGGATGTGTAAGTGAACTTATGTGACCAAGAAGCCAATTTTGCTTTATAGTGCTTCAGATTCTTAATACTTTTTGACATCAAGTTAAGATATCTATCATTTTGATAATTATTTTTTATATGTTGCCTATATGTTTTCATAGAAAGTGGTTACATTATTCAGAGGATCACTGTAAAGGACAGCAAAAAGATTTAAAATACATACCTGTCTGGACAAACTAAGTATATTTTTCCCTGGTTTGAGTTCCACCCCCTGCAGCACCAATGCCTCACTAAAATCCTCCTTTGTCTGTTGAGACTCTCGGCGGTAGTTTTTACTACTATCCATTCGTCGCAGCAAGTCCTGGGAGTTCACACAGACGATGCCACAAGAGGAGGAGTCCATGTTAGCCTTGACCTCAATCTGACTTGGAACAGGTTTTCTGATTGGGTTAAAGTTTGGCACTTGTTCTTTCAGCATACCCCCACTGTCTATTTTACAAAGTAGCCTCTTCCCTGAGGCATTGTGTTTGATGACGGCGTGAGGACGGACAGACAGACTGACGCTGTCACATTGGACGGCCTCTGGAATGTCACACTGGAGATGTAAGTCTATAAATACAGTCTCCCCACAGATAATGGAATGTTCCTCAACAATGACGTCCTCCACGACAAACATTGGGGCAGCCTTTAAAACATAGTTACTCCCTGCAACAACAAAAGTACAGCACAGTACTCATCTAGTTTTATTTCTTTATTTTATATTTTTGACAGGATTAATTAAAAAGAATTATATATTAATTTAACACAGCTTTTTTTATGAATTACGAAAAAAAAAGAAAATTTAATCTTCAAAAAAAATTATTATTTCCCTGATTTTACTATTTGTAAATAATTGTTAGCCATTACTGCTTGTGAAAGTACTGACCTGAACATTCCTTTGCAATGCTGAAAATTTCTGTCTGGAATGTTTGACGCACATCAGAAGATAAGGTAGGGCTACTCACCACCTGGCATGCTGTTTTTAAGTACGTTTGAATGTTAAGGAATTCCGGATATTTTTCTTTGACTTTTTTACTAAAAATTAACTTAAACATAGACTGCAATTACAACCAGGAGCTTTTCTTTATGTGTTGATTTATGTATGAAATTAATTATTCCACAAAAATTGATAAGAAGAGAGGTAAAGGAATAAAGGATATTTCAGTCTATTTCCCAACAGTTTCTGGCATTTAGCCAGCTCCAATTTCATGTCGTCTGCTAGATGGTGCCAGCCCTCTTGGTGGAAACTTTTCATGGCATCCATTAGGAAGTTTTCTGCTTTCTCAGGCTCCCCTTGAAGTCTATCACAAAAAAAATATTGAATCATTTAGTTGCATCATTGATCAATATTTTATTTTGTGAAATTTTAATTTCCATTTATGACTTACATGTAAAAATCTGCCAGATCTTTTCCAATAAGACGGGCGGACCTAAACCTGCAGATGTGTTTAAAAGTTCCCATGGCAAGCTCAGATAACTCCTGCAAAATAAAAATACTTACATAACAACCATGACATCAATTCTAACTTCTCATTTTAAAGCATAGATTATGCAAATATAAATTAGAAATTGGTTTTTGCACTAATATTACAAATGTTTTAATTTAATTATCATATTATTTGTATATTTATGAAAAGGAAATTTAATAGCTTATCTTCCAGATTATCATTACAATTAAGTAGTGTTATAACAAAATACCAATAGCAATTTGTACAATGAAATGAGACATAACAGTCAGCACTGTACCAGGTATGTTTTAGTGAAGGCATCTTTGGATGACAGGGCTTCTCTCAGTTTCTCAGGTGGTCTCTTCTTTATGTCCTCTTTGTCTATTGGTAAACAAAATTATTATTTTATCTAATTATCTGAAGTTATTTCATAATATAAAGATTATACAGAGCTAAATTTATTTGACAGAATTAGGAATTCCAATAACATTTCAGTTGGAGATAAAATAGGTTATTTTCAAAAAATTTATACAGTGTAAATGAGTTTTAATAGAATACCATCATCATCTTTGGTTACTAGACCAGATATCAGATCTAGAACCAGGGTCAGTTGGTCAGATGTTGGTTCAATGTCTGGTTCTGGTCGTAAACCACACAACTCTCCCAGGCATCTCAGCTGAAAAAAAGATACATACTTACTTATAGAGTAGAAGATAACAAACAGAACTATGTAACCATCAGATAAGAGAGCTGATAGGCAAATCAAATGGTAATGTAATAATATGTTTGAGAGTGTATCAGTTTTAAATCTGTAGAAATTTTATTCCCTATTACCAAAATCTGTTTTCAGTCAAGAAAGCATTATTTGATGAAATTAAATAAATTCTAGAATTTTAACACACTTTGCGTCTTTATTAGGAAAAACCAACACAATGACACATTCATGTTTTCCCCACCTTTTTCCTGGCATAATCCCAGAGACTGGCTGTATAGAGGGAGTAGCTTTTAATGGGATCAGATCCCATGAAGTTCTCACACTTGTTGAGGATTTCTAGACAGCTCAGGAAAACCCAACAGTCAATACTGCCTACTGGCATTGTCACCTGTAACATGATAAAAAGGATTAAAAGATGTAGACAGAGTTTTCATAATAACCATACATAAATGCTCATGACTTTACATCATTGTATACATTATTTCACATAAACTAAGTCAATGAGCTCCATGAAATATGTCTAACTTACAAAGCCAGTGTGTGATTCACACACCAATAACTCATACAAAACAAATAATAAAAACCCTTATTAATTCAAACCAGTACACAATGAAATGTATTTGCTTAAGGAAAAAAAGTTTTTATCTGCAGCATTATCTTACTTTTTTCATCTTCAATCAGTTTCTTTTTTAAATGATGTGCATGCACAGTTTTAAATCACCTTTAGCTTGTGTATTTCCTGGACAGTGTTATGTAGGAACTCCATGGCTCGTTTGGGAACATCTAGAGGTTTATCCATCAGGAAGAGCAAAGCACACTGCCTAGAGAACAGATAGCTTCGGAAGTCCAGCAGATTGTCTTCGTTATCCTTGATTAAATCTCGAATGTCACGGTTGATTGCTTTTCTGAGTGACAATCCAGACCATTTTTTGCATTCAACTGTGTACTTCAACATCCAATTCACTGGATCTGTTATTAGAAGACATTATCGAGAATATTAATCAATTCCTCAATTATATCTTAGCAACATTTAAATCATTAATGAAATAGTATATTATATGAAATGTGTAATCTGATCCTCTTAAAACTTTACAAAAAACAACTTTTTATTCAGAATCTTGAAAAAATGGCACTGAAAGGACATTTTTCAACACACACACACACACAAAAAAATGAAAAAATAAATTATTCACAAAATGTACGGTTGCATTACAATACATGTATACATAACAAACATGATTACTACTGATGACTATTGATTTTGTAATGGCTATTTGTAATAATAACATACTTCCTGCAGCATAAAAAAGGATGTACTGAGTAAACAGGGCATCTAACTCATCATACTGTATCAGGGCATCCTCAAACAGGCCTAGCATCTCATACATAAAGGCTAGCTCCTCCTGTAAAACAGATACACATATATGCTGTAAATCCCCAAACAGACCTAGCATCTCATAAAGGTTAGTTTTCTATGAAATATAGATCAATAATTCCAAACAAGGTAAGGATCTCAATGACATATCAAATGCAATTTCTCCCGAGATCCCCATCACAGAAAAATATGTTAATTTCGTCAGCAGAAATATTGGAATAGTATTTTGTTTGCATGAAATGCTTAGTTTCCTTGTAACACAGTTATCAAATTAATTCATAACAGTAAACCTAAGCCATTCATACAGAAAGTCCTAGCTAAAAGAGAAGACCTGCTGGCAAAGACTTTCATCAGATGAACTGTCCATACATAAATTTATGTCTAGCTCAAATAGCTACTCTCTGATATACCTGAACAAGGAAAAAGTTGTTGAATTTCCATCCTGGTTCATTTCTTTTCTCGCGTAGACTCCTCATTCCTTCCTCGTACTTGTTGAGATGCCTGTTGAAGGCCTGAAGTAACAGGGAGCGAAGTCGCTGAAGCAGAACCTGCCAGGATTCGTTCAACCGTTGATCTTGTTTCAGGGGCTCGGTAACTGCCACACATCTGTTTGGAGGTTAATGTACAAAACACTTATGCTGATCCAGATATTTCAGTAAAATTTGACACTGAAATCTCTGTAACTAACATATACTTAATATGAAAAAGCAGTAAGTTCAAACCTTTCAGGTTGTTTGTTACAGAAATCACTTCTGATTTTATCATACACTGAAGACCTTGGTAACAATTTGGACTTTAGTTTACTTTCATCTGTGACAACAACTACTATCAACCAATCAGGAATGTTCTTTCTCTTCAGTGCAGATGTCCACTCCACAAGTTCTTCTCGTGTAGATTGTTTATAGGTATCTAAATCCTGGAATTTGTTTTTGTTGAAAATGTACAAATAAAATTAACAAATATTAGATGATTTGAAAATAATCTTTAACTACATCCTTTCCTACAATATATAGCAATTATATATTATCACTGGGAATAATGAGATATTTGTTTTTGCTCTGGATGTGACTGCGAACTATTACACTAGTATTTCAATTATGAGGTTATTTATCTAGCTTCCACATACTCAAATCTCCTAAGGTAATCTCCAACTTTTCACTGAACTATATTTACAAACATGTTTTCCAACCATCTTCAATAGATTCTCCTTTACTACATTTCTAAATTTGTTTCCTATATACATGTATTGTCAGTTAGTTACCAATTGTAAAAAGAAAAAGTTGTTTATCTGGAACCAGGTACATGTATATGTACATGTATCTTTTATATAAATGTATAGATGCACAATCAATGTTACTTTAATAATGGGTAGAAATACTATGACCATTTACATTAACCATATTGATGGCTTACACAAGAAGTCCAGAAGATATGAAAGTAAGGTCGACTGACAAGAGTTTTGTCCGTCTCTGTTGGTAATATGTCCTCATCGTATGGAACAAAACTAGCCTCTAGGTACACCGTCTTTGGAGCCCGACTGTAAGACCTGTGATAAAAACACTAGAATAAATATCAAATCACATTTATTACAGTTTTCAGAAAGCATTTGAGATGCATACTTGCCCTTTTCTAAAATTTCGTTATAGCATAATTCAATTTTCTACACAAGTACAGTCTAATTACAATAAGATGATTTTAATGAAATATCCAAATAATTTTGAAATAAGAACGTATGACAGTGTATAAGTGGCTGATATAACACAGACCTCCTCCATTCTGTCGCCTCCTGTGGCAGACCCTGTAATAGTGCAGGATGGAGGGAGGAGAACAAGGACTGGTCTCCGTGACCTGAAATACACCCAGATACAAAGCATTAGTGTTTATAAAACTGTATGGAATATGAAATTCTCTCAAAAAATAATTTTAGCAGTATACCAGTTCTTATTTTTCAGTGTGTATAAGAATCCTTGCTTGAACATATGTAGATATACTATAGAATAGTGTCCTACTGCTTGAGAATTTGGCTAGTAGTCAGAAAAAAGTAAAAGATTGCCCGATAGTGTAAGGGAAATGTGCATCATTGTGGAATAAGAAAAATGAAACACTTACATGTTACGATTGGTTTGGTTTCCATAATACATTTGCAAAGTCAAATTTATAAACTTGACATGACAAAATGATTTACGGAACAGTCACCTGCATCTGTTTTGGTGTCAGGATAAATTGAATGTCGAACCCGATGGATATATCACTATAACAAGGGGGCGTATCTGGGCCATCGAAAAATTAATAGGCTAGAGGTTCCAATGCTAATTTGGAACCAAAAGTCATCGGTCAACAAACACCAAAGAGAGTTGACATTAAATTTATTTTTAAGTATATCCTCACCCCAGTCAAAAAAAAAATGATGAACGGAAATGCAGCAAAATCCGATCATCAATTATAATGAAATATGAAACAATACTGGAAAAAAATACGGCCTTTGTATTGTTAGTTTTACTTTAAATATTGGTAAAATTGTATTATTGAAGTCTTACTTGTGATGACTGCCTTTGTTTCCATTTAACACAAAAGTCATTTGCATATCATAAACGTGTGCACTTACTCCCTGATCGATAAGCGAACACCAAATTATCGCTAGAGTCAAATTACTAACTATCAACTTACTTACTAATAGTTTCAGGCCTCTTTTCAAATTCTTGAACACATATGTAATTGCAAGGATGTAAGAGAAGTACACAGCAATATTTCCTGTTTCATTTACAATGAAAATCTACCTTAAAAATACACTTCCATAAAATGGAAATTCAAATTCAATTCTCTATTGGCACTAAAGCACATATTTATAATACAGAAATGTGTTGTTAGCCATATAATACAAAATATTAAACTGTAGCAAGCTTGTTTCTAATATTAAAACAGGCTAAGATATATAGACATATTTGTTTTGTAGATACAAAGTTTTTTGGATTAATCAAACAAGATACTGAGAACATGTATTTATTTCCATTGTCTCACTACAGATAAAGTTCAGCTTTAATACTATTCTAACACTGCTTTCAGAAATTCTGGATATCAATTAAAAGAATTTTTGTAAATTCTGCTGATGCAGATGGATATCAAAAATTTCTGAAAGCAATGCTTAAAAAGAACAACGAAATATCGATAACCAATGTAGAAATGCACATATATAAATTAGAATTCTATAATATATAAATGTAAGTTTGCATTTCAGTCTTTTTAGGAACTTTCCCATGGTATGATATGATAGTTCATCATTCGTGACTTGGACGATGCTAACATAGATACTACAGAAAGATTCCGATCTACAAACCTGTACTATATTTCTTACAAATACTACATGCACACTTGACGAAATAATTTACACCATAGTATATTATAATGTTGTACTTTAATAACAGATTCGTGAATATACATGTATACAGGTAAGTGCTTCTTATGACAGGTAAGCTTTTACGGTGCCTTTTATTTTCTGTCTACAGAGCGGGCATTTCCTTATGGTTTTTGAGCAGGTAGAACACGTGACAATATGGCCGCACGGCATGAAGACGATGTCGACGCTTGCATCCATACAGACCTTACAGAGCGTTAGATCTTGAAGTTTCTGAACCTCACGTTGAATTGAGTGATAATCTACAATTTCAAATAAATAATATATATTAAATGATTTATACAATGCCTTCGAGTGCATGTTAATGAATTTGACAACCATCGTGTATAAATACTTGTAAAAGCAAATTATTGGATGCAATATTTCTTTTACTTTCTATTTGTTTAACAGTATACTTTTACCTAATGAGGTATGGTGCGCTTTCACAAACTTATTTTCTGGATCATTTGAAGGCTCCTGATCGTCCATTTGTGATGTTTCTGTACTCAATGCTGATGTTGAATCCCGTGACACCCATTTAAATTGACCACGGGGGGTCTTGTGGAGAATTCCAAACGTGTTTGTTTCCCTGGAGTTTGTCCCTCTTTGTTGACTCCGTTTACTTGGGTCTGTTTCGTAAGCATCACTTTTTGGATCTGCAGAATGATCTGAAGCCATTGGATTTCTTTCTTCCTGATTTGCATGTCCTTGTAACGCACTTAGACTTTGACTTTTTTGTTTCTGTGGTTCAGTTTTATTTTTGCCCGCTTCATCTGGTGGTTGTATCTGACACTGGGACTCTATTTCTTCATTATTCAGTATTATATTAACAATTTGAATGGAGGAGGGTCTCGTGTCATTCGAACTTTTCCTCCAAATTTCTATGGCAGACTTGACTGTATCTACGGAATACCCCATCTCTAAAACAGCCAGCATCTCTGTGGAGGAAATCAATTCTTCTGTTGTTGGTGGAATATCATTTTTCAGGGTGGTGACAACTAAGTTTTTCTCTACCTCCCTTTGAATATTTTCAGATGCTGCTCCCAATGATCCTGCGTCTGTTTGGTAGCTCTGAAAAAAGCAAGAAAGACAGTAATATTTATTCTGATTAATAATTATCTGCTTTAGATGATAAAAAGCTTAACAATCTATTTTTGCGTATACCTAAGAATACAGATACATTAAGGCTACACTGTACCAATGATAAAGACAGACTGCCTCAATATTATTGACCAGGATTTTGTAAGTTGCGCATTAGACAGAATAAGGAATATACGTATAATGTGTATTAACTTTATAGCTTATTTCTGTTATACACTAATAATAAATCTTTAAGACTTACATGTATGTATCGTTCGTCTTTTCACATAAAATTCTTTGACATAAATATTTTTCTTTCTTAGCTTTAGTGTACTTAGTTACAATGTTTGTGTTATTTGCAAATCCCACAGAATTAATTCTAACCAAATAGGGAAACTAAATCAGTATGGCATCATTGACAAATGTAACGTATATATAATTTTATTTTAAAAATGAGCAAAACATCGTTTATAAGCGTGAATGAGGGTATCGGTATAATATACATGTAAAATCGGGTGTCTAGATACACAAACGCTTGAAAGGTCTTTCAATATAAGCAACAAGTCCTTGTTAACCAAATAATGAAATTTTGCTTATGATGCCTTACTTAACTGAAAATTTTCTTTCAAAATTGCACTTAAATTTGTAATTTAATAGCGTAAAAAATAGTCATCAAAAATTAAGTCGCACCTGGTCTTGTCAGATCTTGTGGCTTTAAAATCAGTTTTTGAGTATATGAATAAAGGATAACATGAATGAAGATAGAATTTGGTAATTTTATTTGGTATTTTAACATTTTAATAACACATTTTAAAAAATGAAGTAAATATTTTTTAACACACCGAGATGGCTTGGTCAGTATTTTCAGAGTCGGATTTGGGGTGGTGCTGGAGATATTGGCAGTCCGGGAACCACTTCTGGTGCTCCTCCCACGGATCTTCTCCCTCCCTCCACTCCCCCAGGGTCCCTCCACAGCAGAAACACCTCACGTGGTCACTGTAACCTGTCCATAGTAGAAGCAAGGTATGGCCATAAAGATTTTTTTAAATTTATGTTTAAAGGAACTTCGGTGTACACATTTTAAGAAATGAAAGTATACATGTGTATCAAGGTTTGAGTATAGTATAGGATTATAATACTTTAATTTGTATCATTTATTTTTTTAATATATACTCTATAAATTGTTTTCGAGAGCTATAAAGATATCTGTTCTTCCCCTTTTCCCTGTCTAAGGGATTGTCTTAAGCTTACAACAAATTCTTATTAAAATAGAAAATTGGGTGCAAGGACTACCAAAATTTCTATTTTATAAGAACTTTGCTGGAACAATGTATACTCTGATTTTCTTTTAATTAGAGACTATAAAACATTTTACCTCTTTAAAAAAAAAGTTTTTTCCGAGAATTTTCTATCTCTTAAACAACAAGAAAAAAATTTCAAAGAAATATAAAAATTAGAATTATTTGATTTCGTTTAAGGTTGGATTCTTCTCTGGTTTCTGACTATAAATGCCATATTCAAAGAATATTTGCTTAAACATGTTTGTCTTATATATTAAGATGTATGATATTTAGAAGATAATTTTTCCATCATCACAAAAATTGTACAACTTAGAATAGAAATGGTAAACTGAGTTTGAAATCTAGAAGGGACTAGATTTTTGGCAGAATGGTGGCGTATGAAACTACCATCTTTTCTGCTACTCAGAATTAATATAGAACAATAAATTTAGCAATAATTTTTGCACAAAGAAGGAATGTTCAAATGTAAGTAAAATTAATAAGAATAGATTAAAGTTTTAAAATATATGAAATAAATATGATTTGCCAAATAAACTCTATACAATTATGTTAGCTTTTAAAAACTTCCAATCTAAGTACTGGAACAGATTTGAGTCAAAAATCTGTAAAAAGATTTTCTTTCTCGAAGTAAATGATCAAATTTTTTTGTTTTTGTATCTTTATACGACTTTATCATGTGTGGAAATAAGAAAAAAATATAGGAAGCATATAAAAATGACTAAACATATCCTTAAAACAATTAGAAAATTAGATAAAGCCAGTACCCATTTTAATTAGATTACAGTATTTATGTCAATTTGGTAATATCATCTTTTAGACCCTATACGGTAATACCTTTTACATGTATGCAAGAAGAAAAACATTAAAGGTTTTGAAATAAAAGTTGGCATCTCATTATTAGCAACAGTATTTTTTTATTCTTAATGTCCAGAGAAAAGGCAATGACTTTGTCATGATCTTGCATTTATATATAAAACGGTCAAAATTAAGCTAACTGATACCATCACATAGTGATATTGTCTTCCTGATTCTATGGAAATTTTATGAATGTTTAATTAAGGTAGGATTCTTCTCGGGTTTCTTACTAGATGAAATATTAAAAGTATATGTGCTTACAGGTCTTATATATTTAGGTGTGAGAGATTTAAAACACTATATTTTTCTCCTGTACAACGTTAAATAGAAATGGTAAACTGCTATTGAAAACTAGCAGTGACTATATTTTTGGCGGAATGGTGGCGTATGAAAATATCCCCTTTTCTGCTTCTCAAAATTATTATATAACAAAGAATTTAATTATAATTTTTACAAAATCAGAGACTTAAATTGAAAAAATTTTCAAATGTAATTTTATTTAATAATAAGGGACTAAATATTCAAAATATATCAAATAAATATGATTTTTAAAACAAATTAGAACTGTATTAGCTTTTAAAAGCTTCCAATTTAAGTACAGATTTCAGCCAAAAATCCGTAAAAAGTATTTTTCTTTCTTATTAAACGATCCAAACCTTTTGTTTTTGCATCATTTTGTATCTTTATATGACAACTTAACTGAATGTTGAAATAAGAAAAAATTTAAATACTCAAGTATAGGAGGCATATAAAAAATATAATAAAAATATATCTAAAAATGAAAGATGGAGAAAATTCGATTTAGCCAATATTCATTTTAGTAACAATTTTAATGTCAATTTGGTAATATCATCTTATAGGCATATATATGGTATATATATGGTAGTATCTTTTTATGCGAAAAGAAAACATTCAATCTTTTGAAGTACAATTAAGGATCGCATGATTGGCAACAGTGTTTTTTTTTATTCTTAATGTCCAGGGAATAGGTACGATCTTGACCTGACCTTTCCTTTAAATATAAAACGGTCAAACTTAATAATCTCATTAATACCACCACTTAGTGATATTGTCTTCTTGATTTTGTGAACATTTCATAAATGTTCATATTCAAGAAATATGAAAAGAATCCCTCCATAAGAAAAAAAATCAAGAATAGTGTGTGCTTTGATTTACATGTGTGCACTTTTTAATATCCTGCTTTAAAAATATTGATAAACTAAACAAAGTTTGATATAATTGTTAATTGCAATTGATATAAATTAAATTATGGAAGGTTGTAAAAATATTGAAAAAGTGAGCGCATAGATTGCATCTTTTTGATGATCTTCCCAAAAATCTGATTACCTGAATAGAAAAACCCAGCTTTTGCTATATTTGTACCAGACACTGTTAAAACTTTCGGTGCTTCTTTTAGACTTTCTATTCTGTCATCAAGATTTCTGTAAGACGGGTATTTGACCTTCCTGATGAGTTCATCTGGTCTAGACATTTTATTCGTAGACTTAGTTGTGTTTACGCTTTTTTGCATGTTATTAAAAGATAAAACATCATCCATTTTATCATAGGCAGTTGATTTAACATTGCTTGCTGATGCAAAAACGCAATTTGGTGTCGAAAATTTGTGTTGGTTTACTAAATCCTGAACGTTATTCCAACTAGAAAATACTTTTTTGCAGCCTGTGCATTTCATTGCATCATTACACCCTAAGTAAATAAATCCCATTTTCACTAAATCACATACAAACACATTTTTATGGTTTGCATAATTTGAAAATGTTGCAAGGTTCTGAAGTTTCCTGTCTTCCATGTTTCTGCAAAATTCCCCGTTGCAGGTTACGGCTTCGTTTTGTACTAAGTTTATTTCTATAAATAGACTAGGGGAATTTCGTCATTTTATCAATTTTCCTTAAATGTGTTTATGCATGCATTTGATGCATTGTTAAATGTACTTGCATTTCATTTTCACAGTAATGTGTGCCTGGTTTAAAAATCTCAATTCAACAATTGTTGAAGTTGTTAAATATACAATATCGTCTTTCGAAACGAAAGAGCTTTGCTTAAATCAGAATAATTTCTCTATTTCAGAACAGTATACAATGAAACTTCTCTTATCCAGGTGTTGTATATTTCAAATTCTTGTCTAAACTATGAATTTCTTTCGGTAAATTCATTTGCATAAAAATTTTCCTAATATTCATATTGAGACATCTCCACTTGCTAGTGGAGGACTTCAAATTTAGACCTATATTCGGCAGTCAAACTCTCGGGGCCATGAATTGAGAAGTGAAGGATTTTTTGTGCCATTGCGACACGATACCTCGGTTTATACAGTCTCATCCGCTCTAGCCATACCTGAGTGGTCACCCGTGTGTAGTCTGTTTAAGGCATATTACCTGTAATTAATACCTTTGTTGTATAAGTTCAAAATACATATAATAAATACCTGTTTTATAACATATTAATTAATAAGGTTCTACATATTAATAATTTTTAAAATACATACCGGTACATTCATATCTGATAATAACATTTTTAAAAAGAAAATTTATGATAATGATTTAAGATAAAAAGGATTTTAAAAAATTATTTTCGTGATAAAAAAGAGAGGAAAAAATTATTGCATCCATTCACAGAAAAAAATTTTGACAATACACAAAAACTATTGAATGTATTTAGATCATTGCTTAATTAAATCTTTCTGATAAAGAGATTATACTCAGAATGAAAAGAAAAAAAATTGAGTTTTATTTGCTTTGTAGAAATATCTGTACTAGTTAGGAATAACATGTATACATGTACTATTTAAAAAAAAAAATAGATGACAAAAATATAATATAATCTGATTTATACATAAAGTGTCCATGCAAAACTTACATGTTGTTATAAATTCTTAATGCACGAAATTCCACCTAGCCAAAACCTGTCACCTATAACATTTTAAGGAATTTTGCTAAGTGGGAAGACACCGAGGGCTGCGCAGATAAGGAAGTTAGCGATAGAATGGAAGTTATAAAATTTATCATAAATTTTTGTTGTCATGTTACAATAAATGTCTTTTTAGGATATCCATATATGAAATAATGCATAGATCATACTACTAGTATATAGAATCTTTTATTTATAAGAAAAGAATAAATCAGCATGTGCATGAAAAGTGAATATTGGTATAATTATGCCAATTAAACGAGATGACTTCAGATTTTCGATAACTAACTTTCCTTATTGTAGTAATATTCCACTATCACTTGCATATGGTTTTTACATCTCTGAACTTTTTAATACTTAGAAGAATGCTCTGAGTATGGTTAATTTTTTAAAGCAAGGCAAGCTACTGACATATAAGTTGATGTTACAGGAATTTCAACAATCCCGTTAAACGTCAGCCGTAGATTCTTTGAAATGAACTTGTTAGCAAATATGACATATCATTCTATCGTACATGTATTTTGGCCGACTCGTCACTATGAAATTACCATAGACCTAAATTCCTTTATGGTCTATGGAAATTACGTAGATCGCTTATTACTAAACAATCAATTTATGATCACATGACGAACGCGTTTTACGGAGATGTAAAACCGCATTGTTTAAATAGTGTTATATAAGGGAAAACATTTGCAAATGTAAATATTAAAAATTCAAAATCCCAATGTTTGACCTTATAATGAACTTAGCTTCACGTTATACTGGTCCGTGCGCACTATCTGCGACATTTAAAGACCCCAATTTATACAAAAATATAATGTTACATAAATAGATGAAATCTATTGACTTGGTTTTTCATAAGAAATATTTTGATATACAAAAGATATATATAAAACCATTTATTTTAACAAAAACGTCATTGTCCACGAACTTTTTGGACAAACCTCGTATATCGTCTAACTTTCTCAATCAAAACAATAGTTAAACATATTAATTTTTTTAAAAGATGAATGTGTTTAAGAAGGAATTCTTTTCTGGTTTAAGTCTAATTGCAATTTGCAAAGTATAATTGATTATTAGAGATACATATTTAAATGAAATGAATTAGAAGGTAATTAGTTTCTTGTCCTCTCATAATTTAAAAACTTGGAAAATAATGACAAACGAGTTTGAAAATCTAGCAGGGACTTTATTTTTGGCGGAATTGGGCATATTAAATTCAAATATCACTTTTTCTGCTTCTTAAAATGATTACAATACTGTGCAGAACAATGATTTTAAACTAAATTTTTGAACAATCAAGATTTAAAGAAATTCTCAAAAGTTACTAAAATTAATAATTATGGACTAAAGTTTTAAGATATTTCAAATAATTCTGATTTTCTAAACAACTAACAATTTTGTTAGCTTTTGAAAGTTCCAATTTAAAAACAGAATTGAGGAATAAATCTGTACAAGAAATGTTTTCTCCCTTATTTACTAAACGGTCCAAACCGTTTGTGATTTTATCATTTCATGAATTTATATGTCTAATTTGCAGTATCTGAAAACATGAAAAACTAGAGGTACATGTGCCGTGAGCAATGAGCTCACTAAATGATACCCCCGCCTTCCATATGAATATAATGGCCGTGTCCATATTTTTGCTTGCTATGGGAAACCCAAAATATGTGTCGGATCAAAAAGTAAAATAGGAGATGCACAATGACAATATGTTATAAAGATTCTACGAAAGTCTCATAACTTTCATTCAGTGGTTTGAGAGGAGTTGTGGATAAGATATGGATACCACATTGCTTAATAGACAGATGGACGGACGTACAGAAGGACGGAAAAGATGCCCCAGAGTCAGCTTCAACACTTTCATGTTTGGTTTTCTACTGACTTTAGGTAATAAAGCAATCTAACAAGTTTATGACAATCAGGATGACCAGTTTTTCAATCGTCAACTTCCCTTATTCAAGAAGAACTATCATCTTTATCTGGATAGGTATTTTTGTGTCCTATCTTATTCAAAACTCCTGTGAATACAATTTAACCGAGTCGAATACTGACTGATAAGTTGATGCTACAGTGATGTCAATAATCTCGTTCAAAGTCAGCATTTTGTAATTTCTATGGTATTTGTGGACTTTTGCGAAGAGCGCTGAATTCTACAGTCAACAACTTACTTTTACACTTTGACAATAATAACTTAATGATTGAATTTGATGTAAAAAGGGGAAAAATTAGCCACTTCAAATTAGCATTGTTGGCGGATTTTCCATGAGATGTGATCTCATGGCACATTTAGCAAACTCTTGCATTAAATACCTTCTCCGGGGGTGCTTTTTTTAAGTTCCTCCAACGACTTGACAATATATGAAAGTTCTTTTGCAATAAAATATTCACCTAAACATTTCATAATATGCAATTAACTGGCTGAAATAAAGCACATTTAAGATGTCCATCAAGAATCCGACGATCACCCTACCCTCAGATACTGCCTTTTACATGCTAGTGCCCCAAACACCATGTGTATGATCACTGGAAATGTTTGAAATGTTTTCTTATCTATTATCAATTCAGTACCTCAAACCATGATACAGGTTTAAATGTCGAAGTAAATCGTCAACTGTAGTCCAAAAATGACCTTGTATATTCAAGTAATTTCTTTATATAGATAGATTTTTCGACAAACTTGGTTTATTTGAATTTGCAGTTCATAAATCCGTGTTTACATGTATAATATACATTACGATTGCTTATTCTTTTTTTTTTTACAATAGAAAATTTGTTGAATCAATGTGCATTGTTTTCAAATTTAGAATGTGTGTGCATATATTTATGTGCAGAATTATATATGCACGGAAATTCAAATGTAATTAATTTTTGTCGAACTGAACTATAAGCCCTTTTAGGAAATCATATAATAACTGTATTTATCCCATGTTTTACCATTTATCCCGTTGATATAACTCATGTGATATCGTTTCCGTATCACACAGTTGTCACGTCACAATGGATTTTGCGTTAGAGTGATGAAGTAAAATGAAGTACAGTCCTGTATAAAACAGTGTCAAACATTGTTCGTGGTGAAAAAAAACATGGGATAAAAAGAATCTCACATGATTTGTAGTTGGATATGATTTTTATCCAACTCTTTGTGTGTTTTTATCCCCTCGCCAAGGCTCGGGGATAAAATCCACACAACTCGTTGGATAAAAATCATATCCAACTACAAATCATGTGAGATCCTATATGACTTACTAGTAGATATAAGATGAGGCATATGCTTCATCACTGTAACATAGTCAAGGATGCTTAAGTATGATTTAAAGCAGATTTTTAAATACGAGGGACGTTCAATAAATAATGTCATCGGTGCTCGCAAAGAAACAAAAAAACGCTTTTCGATGATTTAGTCTTAATGATTAAACTAAAATATTCTCTTTTGATTAAAACACATGTCCGTAGCATTTTTATTCAATTTCTAGTTGTTTTTAGAACACATTTTTTAGTATGGCCCTTTGTATACTGGAATATTCATGACAGATCCTATGATTTCCTATACTTGTTTTTTTTTCTCTGAAAAGTGTTTTTTCAAGTTTGGGAAATAAAACAAGTCAAAGGTTGAAACTGCTTGAAAATGTTGTTAGTGTGACAAAACATTAACTTTCTTTTTATCCCCGGAAACCATTTCCTCTTCATGGCCAGTGGGTTTGGACGCTGTCATGAGAAATTTAATGTACATGTAGTTGATTCCTCATTCTGACTCCTTCCTCTCATAAACCTTTCACTTTTTTTTGCAAAAGTTTTTCTTTTTAGACTCTTCCAGAAATTGAAATTACTCCCCCAATAAGAATTTAAACAACAAGACCACTAATATTTAAGAAAATAGCATAAAACTGTTTTTGTACTCTTGCTATTCTTTGCTCTTTTCAGCCCTTTGCTGTTTTGTCAAGTGTATCTCATTGTAAATTTGTTTTTAAGGTTTAAAGCAAAATGGATTCAAGTTTTATTATCTGTTTGAATTTCAGACAAACATGGATAAGTACAATTTTTTTATTTTTTTAAATAATTGGCTATATATTCCTACACGTTGTCGATTTCACTCTTTTTTCAAAATATTTGGTGACCTTTGAGTATAAAACTTTTTTACTATCAAATGTTTCTTTAAAACAGTGTGAACTACCCCCAAAATGATGTCTATCAAATTTGCTATGTGTCTTAAAGTCAATCAAACATACTCAGTGATAATTTATTGAATTTTCGCAAATATACATCGTTTGTTCAATGTATGTCCTTGTCGCCAAGGACGGTACCCATTTTTTATGTCCATTATATAATTTTTGTTCATTGAAATACACCTGCTCATTTGTGTATAAAACATTGGTTGCTGTAAATTTCACTTATCAGTTAATATATCTTTGTGATTCTGAACAAGTTTTACAACAGCGCCGAAAAATGACAAAGCTGCATGAAGAAATCATGTACAAGGATAGGATAATAAAGTTTTGTTTATCTTGCAACATAGTAAATTGAAAATTTTGAAAAGAATTTTTTTTTTACATTTATGGTCTGAAACTTTGAAATTTTGCGTTTGATGGTATCTTTCATGATGCTTGATTTCAGGAAGTTAACCTGAAAAAATGCCATCTTTTTAACATGGAAACAGTCGAACAGATGATCATATTGTGCGTTCGTGTCATATTAATGTACATAAAACAAAGAAGTTACATGAACTGCACTGTTTCTGTCTTAAGGAAAGGCAAAAGTATGCTTTAAAATGAACGGATACGAAGACGGTTACATTTGACGAGAAACCATGAAAAAAGCATTTGGAAATTCTCATAATCTAAAATCCAAGAGCATATAAAAATCCTTCCTATTATTATGTATGAATTATGTTTAAAGTAATGGAATATGTTCAAAATTAAGTTTTAATTCATTTAAGAAATAAGGTATCATTTTTTGAGTTTTATTGAGATGTAAAACGGGTTGGTCACGTGATCAAATCCCATAAAGCCCGAAGGGCTTTATGGAAGATTTGATCATGTGCCAACCCGTTTTACATCTCAATAAAACTCAAAAAATGATACCTTATTACTTATATTTACATTTGTGACTTATTCATAC
>PRKT01000071.1:599403-622151 GCA_003671525.1 Saccostrea glomerata
AAAAAAATATTTAAATATGTCTTTTCTATAGAGCCATGGCTCTAGAATTACATGTATTTTAGCACTGTTAGTCAGATATTACATCGTATCGAAGTCAATTAATTGATGTAAATAAAATGCTTAAAAATTTGAACATGTTCTAGGAACTCTTCAAATATTTTAGTATTCTGAAGCTTCTTTTTTTGTAATGTGATAACTCGATCAAGAAAAACTGATATATAATCACGGCAAATTTACTTTCAAAAATGTTATGTAGCACTACTTTATCAGTCAGAATTTCCTCTGCTTTTCAGAACGTGTTTTTACTTTTATCAATATGTTCGACCATACCATTTGTATAACTAATTAGCGATTTTTAAATAAGTGCGTGCATGTATTCTTTTGTGATTTTCATTAAAAGTGATTAAGTTGCGAATTTGATTGCGAAAATACCACGAAATTTTTGTTCTTCGCGTTAACTCTGCAACACAATAACATTTCAAATGATGGAGAACCCTGATTTTTTTAAAAGCTGAAATAAATTCTTGAAATAGATAGACTACGTTAGTTAAATTTTCTCTTTCTGAATGTTATTACCCAAGTGTGAAGAGTTATCGTTCTTTGTACAAATATGCATGATAAAAAAATAAAAATATAGCCGTTCTCTAAATTTTTAAAAAGTTTTATTATACAATTAAATACATTGACCAAAATCAAATTTTTAAAGATATGAATCAGCAATTTTAAATATTCTGAATTTCCTTTTTTTCAAAGAATATTATTAAAAACTTATTTTTATTCCTCTCATGAAACATTTCATATATATACCTCTCAACACGGCATATAAGTGTAGTAGAGATTGTTCTACACGAGTGTGATAGAGCAATTGCACTCATAGCAGAATCAGTTGCGTCTATAGTGCTATGAACGCAGTTGAAGCCTGCAGGTTCATAGTGGGAGAGAGCAGTGGATATGCAAATATTTTTAATTAAAATATGCTTTGTTGTCAAGTTACATAATTTTGCATTATAACAATGTGACCTTAATTTGTGCGAAAAACCATGAGTTTAAGAAGTTCGTTGAGCTGTATATATGTACCAATCTCAGACAGTAAACAGTCATTTAAACACTATTAAATGTTTGGCAATTCTTGCATTATGGGCAATCCTGCAGATTCCTTTTTCAAAAGAGCTTTGAACATTTTTGTACTATGAATATAATTCAACAGATTGGATTGATTAATCCAGGAAGAACGTGGTTTTTTTAAAAATGTGTTGAATTCCGATTTTTTATATGATCGTTTACTAGGTAAAACGAGGTGTATTCTTACAAGCAAATAAGCAATATAATAGGTAAAAGCGTTAACATTAATTCTTGAATTAATTAAATTAATAAATAAAAAACATTAATGAATTTATATTAATAATTATATTTTCAATAACTTAATGTTTACAATTCCTACCTAAGGCGTCATCTAATGATCAGCAAAAATTTGAATATCATTTATTGATTAACAAACAAGATACAGAACTTAAAGTTCTTCATAATGTAAACAAGGTTCATGCCTTGTTTTTCTTTACATATAGAAAATATAATATTTATAACAAAATGAAGTTCAGTAAATCAAAAAAGTAACTGTCGAATCGTATCTAAATTAGCTTTTATTTGAAATTATCTACTTTGAACGAACAAATACTAGTATGTTAACCCGTGTAAACAAAAACATGACAATAGCCTTGTTTACATAACAAAAGTTTGGAGCTCTAAATCTGTCTTGTACATGTATCTGGACAACTGGCGTTCAAATTTTTTATGATCATTAGAAAGACCCTAGTTAAATATTTGTAAAAATGGAAAAATAAATTTTGAAATTGTGTCCATGCCCCCTTAAGAAGAATGAACCCCACCTCATTCCCATCCTCCCAAATATAGCATTTTCCTTCAAACTAATGACTTGAAAACTTTGTATGCTGATCTAGAATATAAAGGTTAAATTAAATCGGTCGAGTGTTATCATGTGTATGCATCTTTCATATAGTTTGTTATAAAACTATTTTGGACTGCGGATTGCTCAGTTTACCCAGTGTCAGATGTGACCGGTCGTCATGGAATACTTACTCCATATAGGCACCTGATCCCACCTCTAGAGTTTTCAGAGGTCCATGTTTTGTCTGTTTACGGTCTGTACATGTATTGGTCTTAACATTGATGTGATTTATTACCGTTCCTTATCTTCAGAAATCAGTAGAATAATGTCATTATTTTATATCTAGGAAACGCACAATATAAGATCCGATTGGGAAACACAGTCCTTTCACACTCTACATTAAATTATTGTCATATACCGAAGGTAACTGTAAATGCAGTCCTTTCAAACGCTATAAATTAAGTTATTGTCATATATCGAAAGTAACTGTAAATACTGAGCTCTAATGATTTATTTTCTCTTTTACACAAAAATACTCCTCCGTGAAGGATCCTCCTATTCTAAAAATAGATTGTGCAACCCCTTGATCTTTTTTGCAAGACCTGACAAATTATATTATGTCATCAATAACACTCAAATGAAATGAAAGAAGATCAAAATTACACGAAAAAATAATTATAATTTGTGTAAAGGATATTTTTCATCAATATTCCTAAATTTATGAACGTTAAATTTCCAACACAATATTTAAGCTTAAAATGCTAAAAATAGACGGGGAATTCTATAATGCTAAAATTAATTCATGTACCTTTGATATTTTTTTTTTCGATTTAAAAGCCAAATATTGAATGTGGGAATTTCAAGATACTAGTAACATAATTGTATATCAGGTTCTATTTTATTCAAATTCATATTTTAGGAAATAAGTTTACATTTAATTTTGTGACAAGGAATACAACTCCATGCACTTGTCAAAAATATACCCAATGGCCAATTATAGATCGCTATCACAGGCACCTGACGTTACTTATTTTTCTTTTAATAAAAAAAAAATACCCTACCTTTATTCTTATGTAGAGTATATTTTTTTATTCAAAAGCAAAATAGGTAACGTCACGTGCTTGTGCCTAAAATAAAAAAACAAAACAAAACAACCTGGTAAATTTAATATCTTTTTGAAGATATACATATGATATAGAGATTGGAGGAGGAGGGGGTGGGATGAATTTGTTTCCAAATTGTTGTAAATCTCACATATACATTCAATATAGTATTTCGATGAAGGGTCTGAAAGAAATATACGAAGTTTAAATTAATGCAACTGCAGTGATATTTGGGATATAGGTAATGTATACATGTCATCCCAAGCAGCTCGTGTAATATCGTGTTTTGCCTATTCAGGATTTGTATTTTGAGACTGATTTATGAGATATGTCACTTTTCTTTATTTACACCTTTTTGATTTATACATCCACTGGATATTATCTCAATTTCTTCGGTAAAAGAACTACATTTCTGTTAACTCCCTCAGTAATAATGATTAACTTTATATACATATATATTGACTAGTTATTACATTGATCCAATTTTTAAAGACATCTTCAACTCATTAACTCCATTTAACAAAACATCTATGACACTTTAATCTACTTTTAAACATTAATACATAATTTCATAAGCATACAGAAATTATACTGTTTTCTTTAAGTTTTCTTTTTGTGTTATAATTTTGAAATCAAGCACTGTAGGAAAAATAAGAATGAAACCTATTGCTGGTTCATCTACCTAGCAATTTTTTCTTTGTCCGTGAACTTTAGGCGAGGAGACTCCGTATCCCTAATTATTGGCAAGGGAATAGAAAGTACACATTTTTTTCGGGTAAAAAAGTATATTTCAATATTTTTTTTCACGTTTTAAGCCTTCACCTTAATCTTCCATGTTTAGTAGAAATAAAAATGTTAGGATGCTACAGTACCGCAAGGCATCGAAATACTAATGCCACATATGAGAAAAAATGTCCAGCGACTGAAACCTAAATGACACATTTTTGCCATGCCTTAAGTTTACTCAGTATTTATGTTGAGGGTTTCAAAAACAATCAAGAGCATTTTTAACTGGAGTTGGTGGCATATTTATGCCATTCGCATAAATTTTTGTCATCATAGTATATCATATCAAATCAAGATAACTATCGCGTCAAGTGATGATAACCTTCTTGTTTGTCGACAAAAACCGACTTTTATCGTCTACGGTCAAGATAAGCTATCTTTTTTTCACGATAGCTTTCTCGACAAAAAGATATACTTTATCTTGTATCGTACAATATGTGATATCTTTTTTTGACTGAACAAGATATAAAGTCGGTCTCAATCGACGAACAAGAAATGTACCCCCATTAATTTTATTTCGCTCTTACACTTATTTCTAGGTATTTGTAACATGATCTTTTACTATTTAAAACACATATAAAGCTTTTTAATTTTTATTCACAAATATCTTTTAACAAATATGACATAAATTATACAAGTATGTTTTATTCGTTTTTATAAGAATACTGCCATTTTACAATAATTTCAACCAACAAATTAAGGACCTAATCTTTCTCAGAATTGATACATTTCATATGTAGGAACTATTGAAAGTATGTTTTACGCATAGTCATGGCTTTTTTGCTATATTCACATACTATTAATGCATTATAAATACATGTATAAATTAATGTATGTGTCTTGTAAATAAGTTGAAAACAATAACAACAACTGTATCATATTCAATGGTGTGCTGCCTTATTTGGATATGCATTCATAAAAGCACTTGAAAAGTTAATAAATGTAAAAAAGCTGCCTATTACGATGTGATATTGCTTTATTCTATATGCTACTAATGCTCTCTATGACAAAAAAGCCCTTATGGTCCCCTTCACCATTCCTCGGCAGATTGGACATTTGCGCATGGCAGGTGCGCACTCAGCGCACGTGACAATATGGCCGCAGGGTAGAAATACAATGCTAACTTTTTCTGTCATACACACTTTGCAGATTGTGATATCTTGCAATTCTTGGTACTCCTTTCGAACAGCTTGTAAATCTACAAAGAAAGTAATTATATATGACAACTGCAATGGTACTCCGGCTTATGAAAAATATGCAAATGCAAGTATGCAAAAGTTTCAAAATATAAATAATATTTTTATGATACGATTTTTATGTTAATTTCAAAATAGTCTAATAAAAAAAAAATTACCTGTAAGATTTGTTTTATTTATTTCATTACTCAGCGCTTCGACAGAACAAGGTTGGTCCTCTGTTATCGATTCTAAGTTGTTGTCTGCTGTTTCTCTGTTATTGGAGGGTGTTGACAAATCCTCTTGTTGCATAAGAATCTCCAAAATGTTTTCAGCAGTCACAGTTCCACGATTTCCTTGACATTTCCAAGATTGAAAGGCTCCTTTTATCTGGTCTTCAGTGTAACCCATCTCTAGAACGCTTGAAAAGACGACAGAATC
Source organism: Saccostrea glomerata (assembly GCA_003671525.1). NCBI lineage: Eukaryota > Metazoa > Mollusca > Bivalvia > Ostreida > Ostreidae > Saccostrea > Saccostrea glomerata. The sequence goes on from PRKT01000071.1 coordinate 604,815, forward strand.
TATCTCGTCACCGCCATTGTAGAAAGCACCTTGTTCACTCGTTGTTTTTGTCTGTTCCTGGTATAAAACAAATGTATAATTTAATATTTCAGTGTAATTCAACTATTCCATATATATATTTACAGACATTTGCTGCAAAGCATAGAACAACTTATTTATTTATTTTAATTTTGTTTATACCTTTCTTTCATCTTCCTCTCTAAACAATTGCAAATGTTGCACAAACTCTTCCCCTTTATTCTGGATTACAAATGTGCATTTTGGAAACCAGTATGCATGTTCCACCCAGGGGTCATCTTCAGGTCTCCATTCCGAGAGACCCCCTCCACAACTGAAGCAGCAAACATGATCCGAATAACCTGCATTATGAAAATACAAATAAGTAAAATTTGAAAAACATTGCAAAGCGTGTTTATACTAATCCCTGTTGAGATTCTGCTAAACTAGATATTTGGACTGACGCCGTCGCAGAATCCCTGGACGAGTACTAATAATTCATGTCTGGAGATTAAGTCCCCACTTTGGTCGACTATAGCAAGAATTATTCACCTTGACCACACTGCCGTTCGCTTCAATTAAGTCATTTAGTTGTTTATTTGACTCTCTGTCACTATTATTTCTATATAGCTTACCGTTTAGGCATGTAAATCCCAACATAAAAATATTCAATGAAATCTCAGTTCAAAATATGGCTCCCGTGACGAAATTGTTTACCTCCTCGAATAAAAGAGTTCCTATAGTCTGTTTTTACCCTATGTGATTCTGAATCAAGTATAATGTGACTATTGAACATCACATAGGGTAAAAACAGACTATAGGTAAACAATTTCGTCACGGGAGCCATATTTTGAATTGAGATATATGTGAATATTTTTATGTTGGGATTTACATGCCTAAACGGTAAGCTATGTAGAAAAAATAGTGACAGAGAGTCAAATAAACAACTAAATGACTTAATTGAAGCGAACGGCAGTGTGGTCAAGGTGAATAATTCTTGCTATAGTCGACCAAAGTGGGGACTTAATCTCCAGACATGAATTATTAGTACTCGTCCAGGGATTCTGCGACGGCGTCAGTCCAAATATCTAGCCTAGCAGAATCTCAACAGGGATTAGTTTTATACATGCAATTTGCAAAATGTCATTTCAATATGATATCAGCAAAAATTTCAAATCAATATTAGTTATTAAGTTTGCTAAATCCAAATTTTCATTTTATTGCTACAATCAAGTAAAGAAAGTCAAAATTCACATCTTGATGACGTGTTCTATAATATACCTTTGTAAAAGAATCCTGCTTGTGCCATTTCAGCGGGTGATTTGTGAAAACTGTTGTTGGCGGTAGCATAACTTTTTATCCTAGTAGCAAGGACAGCATAGGACGGGAACTTTGGGCGATCAAAATGTATTCCTAAATTTTGAAAAATCTCTTTTGGCGATGATGCATTTATGCTGCACGAGTCTTTTTGTATTCTTTCAGTGTTACTGTATGTAAGTCTTTCAGAGTTATCTGCTCTTGGAGGGTTAACGTCTCTTTTTGAATCTTCTTCACGAGCATTTTGCAAAAAATTCAATTTCGAACGTGCATTTTTAACGATATTTTCATGCAAAAACGGACATGCCGAAGAATGCACTGCGTGTCGTGTAAATAGGTCCGTTAAATCTGTCCAGCTGTTAGATTTGAATTTACAACTTTCACATTCCACAGCGTTGTCATATCCCAGGTAATAAAAGCCAGCCTTAGATAGTTTGCAAAGAAACACATCCTTCTCATTCTTATAATTAGCAAAACTCGCTAGCCTAAGCATATTGAATATGCTTTTGCAGAATTCACGATTTTAAATACTCCGCCGCCGTGTCCTGTTTTCCGCTTGGTCTAAAAATAAATGAATGAAAAATCCCCAGTCTAAAATTAGACTAGCTTATTATCGAGAAGCTTTATTTTCAATTCCGAAACCCCTTCAGAACTCTTTAAAAATTTGAGTGGATTTCTTTAAGGTTTAAAATAGATATATACTTAACATAAGAACAGAAAGAGAGACCGGTTTTTTTTGTTGGTCTTGTTGGATTTCTAGTATCAATTTATAAATCGTTCTTTAAAAAGATATTGTAATGTTTGTAATACTGGTGTGATTGAGGATGAAATACATTTTCTTTTTCAATGTAATTCTTACTCTAAGCTAAGAAACACATTCTTTAGTAATATTTATAACATAACAAAGAAAAATAATAATTTTAGCAATGAGAAATATATGTTACAATTATATGTAAACAGTAATATACAAAAAGTCTTGAAAGTTACTGTTAAATTTATCAGAGACTGTTTTGAACTTAGAAGTCAATTACTTGACAATTTTTGAAAAATATGTAAACATTTAATGATGTTCAGTGGGCCTTTGCCAATTATTGTAATTGTGTTTGTGCCAATAAAGTATTTGTATTTGTATTTGTATTTAAAATAAAATATTTTACTTACTCCAGAGATATTGAAATACCGCAGTTCAGATGTACATATTTTTAAAAATATATAATAAATAAAAATCTTAACGCTGAAATCAGTTTTTGTAAGACATTTTACTCGTCCAATAACTTTTGTTTCAGTAAAAGTTTACCACTTTATTAAATTGAAAGAGAATATCGTACTTTTTCAAAACAATAACTTTCAGCCCTTTCACAGCTAAGATGTGGTGTTCTTCCTATTCGTCCAGAAACTGATCGTTGTAAAAATGAGCCTTTAAGAGAAAAGGAAAATGATGTGTTTTTTTTTTCAATTCAAGCTCCTCTGTCGAAATTGAAAAAAAAAACCACTTATTACTGAATAAATAATTAAATATATATTAATACAGTGGGATTATGCGCTAAAGACTATTTAAGCAATGGCAGATTCTTTTTATTTTTATTTTTATAATGGACGGTTGCAACACTGCAGAAAAATAGAGAAGGGCTAAAGCTTTGAAAAGGGAAGAGTAATATTAGTGTGGGATGGGCGCTAACCTCCCAAACTCCTCTCTTTGCTATTCGCAAAGCATGCAATTACAACAACGATTACTCTTCTTTATTTCACAAAAATGACTTTAATACCCACTCCCTTTCGAATTCATAGTATGAAAGCTATTATTATGTGTTTTAAAAAGATGTAAATAATTATTTATAGAACCCCATTCTCGCAAGACTACTGATAAAATATCAAATATACATTTCTCTATATGTCTTTATCATAATAAAGAGCCTTTTAGAGGATCTGCATTGAATTTTGTTTTTACTAAAAATATTACTTTATTTTCATAAAGTGCTTTAGTATACGAACGTTTGAAATATTAGAGATTGGATCAGGTGTCATGGGGGAGTGAGTATTACCCGCCGTTCGGTCACACCTATACTGTGCTCCTTGTCATGATCAGGAAATAATGGAAAAATCCGTCGACAATTCAGTGTGTAAATAAAGGCTTAACAATTAGCATGAAAATTGTCAGTCAGCATTTTACTTCACCATAGGTTGTATTTGCTGACAAGGTTATTGTATCGACCATAGAACATATACGGAATAATGATTTTACACGAGACTTCTTCTTTTTTGTTTTATCAACTTGCTTGTCAAAAACTTACCTCGTTTCACAAATTGTCCATAAGTGAAGCATGATCGTGTGCATCGAATCAACTGAGGGATGCAAACCTTGCATGTAGCATTAGTGATTAAGGTATATTGCTGCATAAAGAAGGGAAGCTTATTTTTCTTTTATTCATGTATTTGTTTTATGTATTTGTTCTGTTACAATGCTTTTTGAAGATTGTTTTTGAATTGTTAACTTTTTTATTCATTTTAATTCCCAAATGCCCATAGATTTTACCATATTTTGTAGTGAGATGATTAATGCTGGCAAAATGTGACAAGAAACCGAAGGAGGAATTCATACATATATAACATACCCACAAAACACCATCCTCTCCAAAAAGACGCAAGTGAATATGAATATTTTATTTTAGAAGAAAACATGAAAAAATCTTAAAATATGCAAATAATAGTACATAGTAAACTTAGTTTCATTACTTTTTCAAATTCAAAATGCCGGTTATGTTTTTTATTTGGATTTCTTTTTCATGACAGGTCTCTTTTCTTTCGCTAATTTTTTCAGTTCATATTCCAAGTGTTGCTCTTCACTGGTCTTCCGGTTCCGCCTCACAGATTTGGTGGCTTCCGGGTCTCCTATCCAATGAAGATCCTCCAGGGAAGAAATGGTGGACGTCGGCGACGATCCGTCACTATGGTCACTAGAAATTTTCCGGGTCCGCGGTGAACTGAGACTTGTTGAACTTCTCTGTAACCTTGGAGATGAAATTTTACTGAGACTACTAGATTTAACACGTGAGTGTGAGGATAACACTCGCTTAGCTACATTAAATGGTTGTTTCAATGTGCCTGTTTTTGTGTCCATGTTCAAATCCTCGAATTCCTTAGAAACACGTCTTCCCCTCCTCTGGGCGTAAAGACGTCCTAAAATAGATTCATACCATTTCAAAAATTAACATTTATACAACATGCACCTTAATTTTTATTTTTAAAAAGGAAACAATTGACTTTTTAGTCTCTGAGTTCCCAAAATACCGATCAATTTAAGATTCACCATTTATATACCGATCAAAAGTTGTATGTGTATGGGCTATTTAAAAAAAAAAGATTTTTCATATAGTTTATATATGGTTGAGCAATTTTTCGATATTTGACGTGATTTGAATTTTAAGTGTAAGTGATATTTGCTTCAATTTTTACTTTTTCAAGTAACTCTCATGAATGTGTCTTGACATTTGAGGGAAATGACAAAATGCAGATTAAAGACGAATGTTGAAAACATGTAACAGCCGGAGTCGAAATTGAAAATTGCTAATCGAACACTCTTGTGTTGTATATAACCTGCTGTAACGTTTATCTTAATTTTTTTTTAATTCCGAACCTTTTTATTGCAAGATTTGTGTTTTCCGTAACTATCCTTTCAATTACTTTTAAAAATTATGGATCTAGCAAAAATTGTCGACGTCGTAAAGAGCATCTTCAGGTAAGGTTTTCAAATTTAATATTGCAATTATTAGAATTATATACATGTAATTACTTTTCGTTAAAGGTAAAAAAAATCATTTCGTTGTACTATCATTTTGTGTGTGCTAAATTTTATTTTGTATGCTAAGTATTATTTTGTGTGCTAAGTATTATTCTGTATGGTAAGTTTTATTTTGTGTGTTAAGTACAAATATTGTGATGTTTCAAAACATAGGGTATATTTAAGGAATCACTGTCTAGTTCGTATAGTATGCCAGGGCATCAACAATAGTGGGAAACATGGGATAATTTGCATAACGGGCGAAGCCCGTTATGCATAAATTATCCCATGTTTCCCACTATTGTTGATGTCCCTGGCATACTATACGAACTAGACAGTGATTCCTTATATTTCCATTTCATTGTGAAATAAAATTGTAGATTAAAACTTTAAAAATGCAGGCATAGATTTACATCATACGACGATTTCCATCCCAATTTCAATAGTCCTAGCCCACTGACGTCAAACACAACGGAAGCCCCACGGAATTTTCATGCATATTTGGCCTCCTTAGCGTCAGACTCAGAGACAGATGCGCACGAGATTTGCATGCATACTAGGCCTCCTTATCTCATGACCTATCGACCTGCCTAATTTACATTCCGGCAGAATTATCAGGAAATCAACCCCGCTTACTTTCAAAGGGTTATCATAGAGAAAAAATTTAGAAATGGAAATATTATAAATAGGTCTTCATATATACTTGATCTATATGTTTTTTAAAAAAAAAATTGAAAAGATTATACACATTCATATTACGTATAAAATCTTCAACATTTTGAATACCAACATTTTTTAACATCATTCCCAGCAGCTATGTCTTCATTATAGGTTTACCTTGTTCTTCGTGGCTTGGGTTTCTTCTGTTTTGTGAGGGGCTGTATAAAAGTGGTGTTAACCGGTATGTATTTGGGTCATAAGGTTCTGTGACGTCATTTTGTTCGTCTGATGAATCTTCCTCTTGTTCGACAGAGTTATCTGAGATTGAAAAAAAGGATACAATGTTAAAATTGTTTATAACTTTTTTAAATTAAACTTATTTGAAACACCTGAATTCTGTGGAAGTATCTGAAAAAAGAGTGGTTTATTTGTCGCTTTACGTATTTTTAGTATTTTTACTATAATGAATCTGGTATCTAAAGAACTTATAATTTGTTTTGTTTGCAGGACATTATTTGCCATTGCATGGTATGATTCAACTTTCACCTCTACTTTTTGCCACAGAGAACACCAGCATTGCACAACAGGTAAGGTAAATAAGGTACATGTAAGTAGACCCTGAGGGATGTGACAGGTGCTTGAGAACAAAGGTTGAGACAGTGTCGATTGTTAATGTCTACAGACTGTACAGAGGTTATTTAGAATTAATAAGCTAGGTACATTAGATATAATTCAATTAATATTGCAGATATTCAAGATAGGTTTAGAGAGAAGAAATAAGGTAGTTGATGCAGATGTAGAAAAAAAAAACAACGCAAATATTGCAATGATTACATCCAATACAATGCTTTATCGATAAATGATTACGCAAAAATATTTTATATTCTAAGTGTATTACACAATTTACCCCTATTTAAATCTAATTTGGTATAAATCAGAACTTAGGTTTTTTTTTTTTTTTAAATCATTCGAACTGACCAATCCAATTCATTAACCTTAATGTAATGGATTATATTTGTTCTCTTCATTATAAACCCGGCATGTATAGAATTTTCAATAATTTTTGGAAACACTATAAAATAATGCTTCTCAAAGATTGAACAATATACAATGACATGTACTATTTTATTACCCCGATTTTGACCTCTATACAACCATAAAGCAATATCTTTACACGATGTATCGCTTTGCCAAGATGGAAACTTAACATAACTAAAGAGTCTCTTGCAATTGATGGTAAATATGAGTAAATTAATATTTTGTTATTGCAAAGCGTTATGAAAATGTGTCCGTTCCGAATTATATATCTTCCTCCCCTGTTACATAATTTGTTTTCACGGTACGGTACTTTAACATCTGACCATTCGATAATTTGACTTCTAAGTTGACATAACGGATTCGTGAATGTTAACATATTTACAAAATAATGACATTAAGATTTAAAGCATACTTAAGCGGAAAGCGAACGCATTTGGCCACAATTTGTCAAAAGGTGGAGTCTTAAATCTACTGTCAAAGTGGCCAAAGGTATTCAAGTGCTTTAAATATAGAACGATGTATTAATATACTCGGCCATAAATCCTTGTTATCGTTCTAAAGATTATAGTTGTAAGAAACACGGACTTTTTGAATTCTTTACAAATTCTTATTAATAAACACCGGACAGGCTCATTATTAGAAGATGGAGGGGGAAAACATTTCAATACATGGTACATGTTTTATTGAATTTTTAAAAATTCTTTGATATGTCAGTATACTGTTGATTTAAATTTAAATAATTTTTTTTACACCAAAAGATGAATTGAAGGATAAAAAGTTATTTGTTGACAGAAAAATGGGCTACTTTTCTAAGGTCCCTTTCATATAATTCATAGGCTAACAACGGTTAAGAACAAAGTCAATGTATGGGATAAATAAGTTAACCGATATACATCGAGCTTATATCTGAGATAACTGTCGCTTAATTTCTCCTGTTGAAAGGTTATTGCAAAGTTTCTTGATTTAAAGCTTTAGTTTTTTCGATTATGAATGTGTTGTATTGTCATGATTTAACAACGTAGATATTTCACTTTTTTCCTCACATTAAATGCCCTTTAATCATCGTTAGCGATAGACAAGGTAAATCCAATTAAAGATTAATTTCCCTTAACTTTTATCTGATAACAATACATTCGTGTGAACTGGTCTAAAGGCAAAATAAGTGTCAGTTTCATACAGGATAGGAATGCAGGTTATTCCATGAAACATGCAGCAGCGTTGAATTGAAACCAAAATCGTTCTCGATCTAAAGTCCCAATAAACATTATTGAGTTGTCATTGTTTTCCTAGTTATCAAAATGAATTTACAATTTTAATGAGAATATTGAATTATTGGGAAGTTGGGAGGTTGCTATTACTTTTGTAAAGTAAACCGACTATTAAAATTGTCATTAAAAATATGCGTAGTGAGCTGCCCACTTAGCAAAATTAATTATGTTTAAACAAGACATGGGACGTAAGCATATCGCTTAACAAAAATTTTATTTTTTCGGTATTTAGTGTCTTTCTAAATATGCGTCAAATGAAGTGTGATAATCACCAAATGACGTTAATAGCCACAGACTGCACAGAGAGAGGAAATTGATTCTAGTATTTGATAATTAATGCATATTGATAATTGCCACATACCTACAGGTACGTAAATATCAAGACATCATGAGTCGAATATAGGTTTTTCAGCTAAATAATTTTGCTGTGAGAAAAAGCTGGTGTAAATGCACTACAAGTTATTTTCTGTATCTTGTAATGGTTAAAAGAAAGACAGATGCAATGTATACATTACAATGACTCTTGTTTTCTTGGTTCTTTTGATAAATGAATTAGTAATTTTATAAATGAATGTAACCTTTATTATCTTTTCAGTTGCTTTAAGCAAAATTGTAAATTTTTTTGGTAAATGAGATTTTCTTAAACTTTTGTATTTACTAAAACATTAAGTTTATATTGGATTTCGAGTACATACCTCTCATTTTCTTAACAAGGTAGTTCTTCATTTTGTCAATCTGCATGTGCTTCAAATGCTCCCGCAGTTGCTTCTCCTCCCGGGATAACTCTGATTGGGCCAAACGTTTTTCTGACTCTATCCCCATCGTTTTCTTCTGGAGGGAGTTCCTCCTGGCTGAATTCTTAATTCGACAGTTTTTGTAACTTTTACTGCTCTCTCTAATGTACCTATCAACATCTGATTCCTGCATCGTCTCTCACCTATTTACTGTCCAAGGAAACGGTTTCAGGTATATATTCTAATTATTTTAAATTGCACTTGAAAGCTCTTAGAATGGGTGCATAGGTGTCAAACTTTATCCATCTTTTAACACTTTATAACGATCTTATGCAGAACTTTTCCACCTCCTCTGGGTTTTAATCCTTTGTTTCTTGTCAATTGTGAGAGTTTTCCCTCTGTGTTTCGTCTTTTAAACAACAGGACTTTCTCAGTGAATCAATATCTCCTGATAAAGCAATCTAGCTTCAAACGACCGTGGTGGGAGTATAGGTAAATTATTTACCTACAATTTACGACTTCCAGTAGTAGAGGGGGGACACACAACACACAGGGGATAGCGTGAACAAGCACCTGTTACGAGGAGGGTATCTCTTCGGGTTATCGGCTTCTTAGTCAGCTAGTTTCTCTGCTTTTCCTTATATATGGTCCCCCTCCCTTGTTGCCGGTTCTGTTATTTGTTTGAATATTAAATAGACTTTCATTTAAGCATATAGACTTTTGCTGAGGAACAGGAAAGATTTTTAAACGTTCTAGTGTTTACTTAATTTTGAGAGTTTATTGCGAAGTTAAACTTCAATTGGAAAATAATATGTACATTAACCGGAACGACTAATTCTTTGACATATCTTTCCATTTAGCTTTCACCAAGACACGCGTAAAGGTTCGTCTTGTGTCAATTTTCAAGGTTTTTAAATGGGTAATGAGTGCTTGTTAATAGACTAATGCCACCAAAATATTTACCATTCCTCGACATATTGCTTGTTAGGTTTTCAATCGTTTCCTCAATGACGTAAATCCAGAACAGAAAACAATGACAAATGCCATTGAAATCATTTCTAATTTCAAAACCGAAAAACACAAGAGAAAGGAATGTGCTGGTATGAATGTGCTTCTGTACATAATCAAGAAAAATATTTACTTACAATAATATTCCTGCTTTTCCAAATAAATGGTTTTCTGCATTTTTAAATAAAACTTGCATAAAAAATGCGGCGTCATTTTTGTTGAAAATAATGCTTAATAAATTAAAGAAAAATATTTGTCGACCCTCATCAATGTTATTATTTCAAATATTGAAGTTCTTTATGAAAAGATAAATGCTAAATTTGTTAAGACTGCTATTCTTTCAAGATTCTATATCCATGAACCTTTCTGTAAAAATAATTACATGCATTTACAATATACCTTCATCACCTGCATACGGAGTTTATATACACGTATCTCAATTGATTTGATATGCAAGAGCATGCTCTACGTATGAACAATTTCTAAAACAAGTTGACGAAGAAAGAATATCAGCAGTCTCGTTTAAAGTCACGATTTCGTAAGTTCTATGGTCAATACAATTACTTTTGTCAGCAAATACAATATATATCATTGAGTCAAATGCTGGTTGACCTTTTCATACTTATTGGTAGTCTATTATTTATACACTAAATTGACGAAGGATTTTTCCGTTATGACAAGGAGCATACGCCGGGTGTGACCAGTCGGCAGTGGATGCTCAATATCCTCCATGACTTCTTATCCCACCTCGGATATTTTGGAGTCTGTATTTGCTCTGCTCCTATTTTGAACTGCTTTATGGACTTTTGATCTTGTATACTGTTCGTTATCTCCATATGTTTATTTGCAAGATGGTTGCAAAATAAAAAGTTAACAGGAATAACTTTATATTTTTGATTGACAAATTCGAAGAAATAAGTCATTTTAAGTTTTTTTTATAATGCACAGCTTTTTGCACACAATTTTATAAAAAAAAAAAAAATGTGCTTTGATGCATTTAAAATTTTCTACTATGACTAATCATGCTTTATATATTCAATTCTTTAAAAAAAAACAAACAAACAAACAAACGATATGATGAGAATGGCTGTCAAAGCCTCTTTTCTTTTGAAACATAAAAAGTCAAGCAATGAAAAGATTCTTTTTTAAATGTCATGGTAGAGTCCATATGTTCACTCATATTCTTCTGCTATTTAAAACCAACCTTTGATGATACATATCACTTATTAACACAATCATTCACAACAAATACCAATTTCGTCACACTCAATAAACATATACCCAAGTCAACATCTGAGCACCACATACAAATGTATATAAAATCAGTGTACTCAACATTGCATAGACATTGAAATCTTATTTTAAAACAGTTCTTAAGAAAAAGTGTAAAAATGGTAAAATTCATTCTCTATTGCTTTCTAAAGATGACTTGTGATGATACAAAAATAGAAAGTTTCAGGTTTGGATAATAACAATGAATGACAGCTGCCTTCAGTGAAAAAGAGATTTCAGGTTGGTTTTTTTTTTAGAAAAAAAAAATAAATTGCACAAAAAAGTGAATAAATATGGTCTATAATTTAAAAAAAACAACAACTAGTATTTCGTCATGTCAAATACAACTCTTCAGATTTGATATGTAGAATCTGAGGTTGTGCAAAATACATGTTGAACGAGATTGTTTATTATAGCTTGATAAAATTCAAACTAGCATATGCGATAATAATAATGTGTGAATATAAGTTAAAGAAAAGACATCAGGTATTGTTCACAACAGGTCCTTACTACCGTCACAAACCTTGCCTCTAATTACCCTTAATATGGAAGAAACGGTCTTAAACAATTTTGATGAAAAAAGATAAAGTTGGATTGAAAATAACTTTCGTATAAATAATAAAAAAAACTTTTGGAGGCTGGATAACTTTCACCCAAAAATTTACTCCACATGAAGGAAGTATTTACCCCTTTTTCTCAGCCTTTCTTTTGATCGTTTTAAATTTACTCACCATCTTGACATTCGAAACTCACTGATGTTTTCATGTAAATGCACTGAGTAAGAGTTATCTTCGATGCTTTCTTTGTTACATCACCAATGCAAGGAACACATTCTACCGTTAAAACGATAGGTCCTTAGGAAATTTATCCCATTAATGATAGAAGTTCTATCTAAAAATTACCATATTTGAGATACACCATTAGATATTTTAGTCTTGGCAAAAGCTGTCGGTTTGAGATCATCGGAAAAAGGACAATTTTTGTCGCTTTTTCGGTAAGTTGTGTTTTCGGCGAATGTATAGGTCTTTAATTGTTCACCGTCAGTATTGAAGTCAGAATCAGATATGAAAGGCAAAATACTTATTCGGGGCTTTTTACCTATCGCTTTGAACTCTGTTTCTGATTCACTGGGATTTGAAGACACAGTCAGTGATATTTCTTTTTTAGGGGAAGTGTTTTCCCGTCGTTTTCTTGTTTGTTTGTACGTTGAGTCAGATTTAGAAGGAGTCAATTCTGATAACTTAAGAAAATTGCTTCCAGGGTTACTGTCAATTGAGCTCGTTTCTTCCTCACTCTCCTTCTTAGCCCATTGCATTTTCCAAGAAGACTTCACGTTCCCGGTATGTTTCAACTTCTTTCTGCTCATACCCTTGCGATTCTAAGTAGAGATAAAACATGGATTCAATATCAAATTGAACAGTTTCAGAATTATGTTTACCCAATGGAACTTCCACCTTTTCAAATGTTTCATAATATGGCAGATTAATTGAATAAGAATAGAAAAAAGATGTTATGTTAAAGATTTAGGAAACTTACAGGAGTATCTCCAGAACATTGTCGTTTTCGAACAGTTTTTAATCCTGTAGCAGATATACCATCTGAACTGCTGCTATTGACGGCATCCCGATACCACTCAGGTTCTATGGGTACCGCATGAGACGGGGTATTACTTTCTTCTCCAGTATCATCAGCGTCAGCAGCCTTAATAAAGTCCTTTTCTATACGCGAAGCTGTTTGATTAAATAAACAAGTCATCCTAGAAAGATTTTTCTTCTGAAGATCGTAGTATAAACCTCTATGTCTTTGGGTGTTAAAAAAAGTGATAAATACTTTAATAACGTCATCGTTTTTTTTGCATCAACTTATTCAGATGAAAAAACAGCTGATCCCATAAAACTTTCTGATGCCCCTTTCCCTTTTTACATGTATTAATGTCAGAATATAGCGTATCTGTGATGAAATCTCTCTCAAGCAGATCACGTCGTAATTCCTTGATATCAACTTCTTTTATGCGGCAAGTTGCACACAGTGATATTGGTGTTGAAACAGATAAATGTCTCGCATTTGCATTACGTAAACTGTCGGAAATATGTCCAAAGGAAGCTGTCTTTAGGATGCTTAGAACCGAGAGAAAAGCCTGATTGTCAAGACGAGATATGGATTCAGCAAATAAGTGGGTTTGGTCTTTTCTCGTATGACTTTTCATTACTTTTATTTCCTCTTCTGATAAATATCCTTCTATCTGCAATTCATCAAGTAAGCTAGATTCGGAAACAATGGGGTCTTTCTCAATCAAGCGTATGTTTTCTCTGACTGATGCTGCAATTGCATTATCTACAATTTGTAAATAAAAAATGTAGATATTTCATAGAGTGAAAACTTTCAGTTTGCAACCCTTAAATCTAGTGTTGATAATTTATGACCCCGTATTGGAAGTTTCGGGATCATAAAGTTTTGCCTGTCCTTCCATGTCTGCTTTTCTTTGAATCATTAACCTTTCTGCCAACATCTGTTTGATTGGAGGTATTTCTTTCATATTTCACGGGCGTCTTCCTTCTGGCAAGTCGGTATTGTTGTATATTAATATATTTGACTTTTTGACTTTGCAGTTTAATTCACTTTTGCAAAATTTTAACCTCGGCCATAAGTTTTTAACGGTTCGTGCTAAGACTTTTTTGCTTCACGTGTAGTGTATATTTCTTTTGATAGTGTTATTACTGTGAACACACCTGTAGGACAGTTAATGCTACGACTTTAAGAGATTGACCTTCTTTTTAAAAAAAATAATAACCTTGGCTGTAACTTATGAAAAGTTGAGGGCTTGAGGCTAATGTTTTCTTATTTTACGGGTGTTTTCCTTTTTTTTATCTCTTGACCTTGAATTTTTATCGTTGTCATGAGCTACCAGAAATAAGTATCAGGGTTGGAAAACATGTATTTTACGAATTACCTTTAATAAGTTTTCTTGAATTTGAACTCGCCAGGAAATCCTTTTCAAGTCTTTTTTGTTTTGTCTTTATTTCCATCATTTTCGAACTGTTGTCTGTTTGTATTGCTATTTCCTGTTGAGGTTTGTGTCGATTATGCTGTTGATAAAATCATATCTTTCTTCTTTGAAAGATGACATTTTAGCAAGTTAAGTAATATTTTGAAAAGATTTCTCAATAGATTTATTTCACTTAAGATCAAACATGCATATTTTAAGTCATTTGACTTTGTTTTAAACTGTCGATGCCATTAGTGTAAAATTTTAAAAACACTCTGTTAAGAATAAAAACGTATGGAATATGTATAAATTATTATACATATTGCAAATCGTTAAAAGAATATTAGTACTGATGATTTTAAAATAATGTTTACCATAATTTCTGTCACAAAAGACACCAAGAGTTGCAAAATTTGTATTGCTGCAATTATCCACCATGCCTGCAAAACAGTGACTGAGATTGAGGGTTGATTTTACATTCTAGATAAAACATATTATTTGTAATGTATTTGCCCATCAACAACAAACTTTTATGTGTCAGTCATTTCCTTTTTCAGTACGGACCATCACGGTAGCTACATGTTGTTCGGTAGAGTGCTCGCTCCGTGATCTGAACGTCTTTGGTTTAGGCCCTGACTGCAAGTAATCAAAGTCGATTTTTTAAAAATGGCTTGCAACTGTTCCTCCGCAAAGTGGTCGGCACTTTGAAGAGGAAGTTGCGGGTTGCGGATAAGAACTTTGAAATAGAGACCCTGAGTCAAGGCAAAAGATGACATGGTCCATCATTAATCATTGGCCCTGAGTGCCGAATAAAGGTTTGAATTTGAAGTCCTTCACCGGTACGTAGTGACGTCTTAATATAAGTGAAAAAAATCGCAAACGGCATTTATAACAAACAACCATTCAATTCGTCTATCGGTACGCTCGTGGTCGTAAGAACCGGGGACACGTAGCTCGTAGTGTGCTTGTGTTCCCTCAATAAAAACGTCTGGTGACCTTTTTATGGTTGTCGAAACTGAAAATGTATGGTTGTGCCCCCCAAACTGAAATTGCTTCCTTTGGGCATGGTACGGCCGGGTTATTATGTTACAAGCCCTTTTATTACTATTCCTTTATATAATATGGGTACACTCTAGGTACATGTACCTGTAGTGTATCACGATTATTTCTTTAGAATATATTTAAGGCATGTGGAAATAGGTTCAATAATTTGAAGGGAAATAGCATGTATAAATGAAAAGTACATATTTTCCCACTAAGATAAGAAACAAATTTCTTTTTTCCGACTCAATCACAACTAATATGAAATAATATTTACATTTCCAAAGTTTTGCCTAATTTTGTAAATACGAAAAGGTAAATATTTTCATTGTTATGTGCTTGAAGTAAAAAAAAATAGTTAAACATTGTTTTCAAAAATGATTGTTGAATGGCAAACATCAGAAAAATAATGTCATTATAAGTGATGAATTATATAATTTCGCCTTTAAATGATTAGCTTGTATATTGTCTTTTAATCAAAACAAACATTTTATCGAGTTTCTGATTGTTTTTAGAACTCATTTTGAGTGGGGCCCTTCGTATACTGGAATATGGCAGATCCTATGGGTTCCTTGACTTGTTTCTTCTTTCTGAAAGGTATTATTTTCAAGTTTGGAAAATATACCAAGTCAAAGGGTGACAGATCTGGCGAATATTGTTGGTGTGATTGAATATTAACTTTCTGTTTACTAGTATCCCCAAAACACCTTAACTCTGCAGGAAGACTTCCTGCAGAGTGTGGGTTTGGACGCTGGAGATTTGATGTAGTGGAATCCTGATTCTGGTTCCTTCCTCTCATACTTTGTATACCTATCGATTTTTTGCAAAAATTTTGCTTTCTATACTCCTCCAAGACTACTAACATTTAAGAAAATGGCATATAAAACTGTCTTTCCTCTTGCAATTTTTTGTTTATTTCTTACCTTTGCTGAGTTTGTCTAGTGCATCTTAATTATTGTATATTTGTTTTGAGTGTTTAAAGCAATGGATTGAAGTTTCATCGTCTGTTTAAAATTTAACAAACATGGATAACTACAATTTCTTTTTCAGAATAATTGTCTAGATATTGTTATACACTTTCGTTTATATTCATTTATCAAAACATACGGTGCCAAGTAGGTACTAAGCTTTTTAAAGCTTATGTCAAAAATTTCTTTAAAATCATGTGAACTACCCCCATACTGATGCATATCAAATTCTTTATGTGTCTTAAAGTCAATCAAACATCAAAAGTGAGTTTGTTGATTTCTTGCAACAGAACATTGGTTATAAGTCCTTGTCGCTGAGGACAGTGCCCATATTTGATGCCTATAATATCATAATTGTTCATTGAAATTCGCCTGCTCATGTGTCTATAAAACAAACATTGGTTGTTGTAAACTTCATAAATTTCAGTGAATATTTCTTTTGGATTCTTAATATGTTTTACAGCAACTTTAACAAGGCGTTTATTTTCACTCTAGTTTACTGATTCTTTGTACCATTCATTTTTAATGCAATGTCTGGAATAACCCTAGTTTTCCAGATTCTCACAATGAAACTATGAGATGAACTGTGGTCACATAAACTGATATCAATTCATTAAAGATTCAATCATGAGAGAAAGTCAAGCATAGTGTCATATGATATCTGTGTTGTAAATAAAATTGTCAAAAAGTCCAGGACATTATTTATCGAACAGCCTTCGTAAATGGACACAAAAGTAATTCTAAGGGAAATTTAATGCAATATATCTTTCATATCAGAACTTGTCAATCCAGATTTCTTAAAAGAAAAATTATTGTTAATGACAAATAAAAAGCCAATATCTTATATATATTGACATATTTATTTCAAATATGGTTGAAGTCCCTGAAACATCAACTTGTTTGTAAGTATCCTACCTCAGTTCAACAATTGATCGTACTCAGAGCACGCACTTGCGCAGCAAATAAGTTAGTTGACATAAACAATATGTGTAGGTAAAAGCTGAATATTACTACATAAATAAGCTAGAAAAGTTTGATGATGGAAAATTGAAGTCATCTCGTTGGCCATACATATGGCACGCCAAATTCACAATAATGAGATAAACCTAGTTTCACAATTGATAAACAAGGTTTATCGACTGTAAACTAAAGTTTACAAACCGTAAACTATAGTTAACGATTCGTAAAGTATAGTTTTCATCTGTAAAACTATATTTAACGGTTGTTAACTATAGTTTACGAATGATAATCTTAGTTTATCTGTCTGTAA
>PRKT01000071.1:625252-786605 GCA_003671525.1 Saccostrea glomerata
AGACCCCAATTTCAATTTGCTTCCGACGCCTATGCAGAATCTAATACTTCACTCAGCGGTTACACCAAAATCTCGGTCGTCTCATTGTATTTCTGTAATGCTGAAAGTTATTGTACGGCATTGATGTTTTTCCCCTACAAAACATATTTAAGCAAAATAATTATCTGAGGAGCTTTAATTCAATTTTTTCAGTTTGTAGATTTCTTTCATTTTCTTTATTTAAAGTTGTTATTTATTACCTGTTTGGTTACCTTTCATCCTTTGTTATTTCCTTTAAAACTTCACGTTTTTAACTAATTATTACATTAATTGGCTAAAAAAAACTGTTAAGTGCAAAAATAGTGCAAATTGAAAAGTGCAAAAGAAGAACTTTGAAAAACAGTTAAAGAATTTTACATTATAACATTGTCATGTTGCATGCGCGTTATAATTTAAATACAAAATTACAGATAAACTTATATACAGAAGATATTCGAGTTACAAACCTACCAGGAATTCCTTTCTCTTGGGTTGTACATCTCAGGGATACCTTCGTTTCCAAAAGACATTCTTATATGAACCCCATCTGAAATTCCCACTCGTGTCTGGTCACTTCTATCTGAAATTTGTTTTACCAGATTTTTTCACTTCAGTACCAATTATCCATAGGTAAATTCAAAGCAGGTTACTTGTGTATCTCGTTTTCTTACACCGGTCATTTAACTCAACTTCCGTATGTATTATAAACTCCTGATCATCTAGTCATTTATTGATTAATTTGAATAAACATAATTACATGCAATTCAAATTAACAGGTATAATTGAAAACTCATTTAATTCTAGGAAGAGTAAATATGTTTGGTTTATTTCACGCTTAAAATGTTTATTTTCCAATCTTTAACATCTCATACATATTTTCTATAAGAAGTAAAATGGCTTTGCGCTGTTGGGCGAGGTGGGGAGGTAAAAGAGGAAATGACTTTGCCCTCCTTGAAGATCCTACTAGATGTAACTGTATCGTTATTAAAATTTAAGTTTGAAAAAATATATTCTCTTTTCAATTTATTGAAAATTTTGCGTTAATTTAAGCCAAATATCATTTAGTTATTAAGAACGTTTAACACAGTCCTAGGATTAATACCTTCTGATATTCTTTCATAAAATACTGTAGTTTCAGATAGTGAAGATTGTTAAACAATAAAATACTTTTGTTTGTTATTACTGGAATGAACGGAAGCAGCTGTTGCAGAAAAAATACATAACCCGCGTAAGCGGGTTATGTAAATTTTATCTGCAATAGCAGATACCGTTCATTCCAGTAATAACAAACAAAGAAAGTATTTTATTGTTTATATTTATATCTGTTTAAATAATCAATTAAAGTAAAATTAAAAAGATTAATTATTGTATTAATGATGCGAACGTCTTTATACGTTTCATTGATGGAACAGCCACTGATTAAGAAATCTGTACAGGCGACATGCCTACTGTAGTTTATGCAGTGATGAACGCAATGGGGTTTCTTAAGAAATAAAGGAGAAAATATTCAGTGAATGTAAATATTTTTGAATAATCTCATAACAATTTTGAATATATATGAATAAAAAAAACCATAAGAAAATTATTCAAGTACAATATACACTGTGTATGTTTTTATAACACGTAAAGATGATAAGTCATGAGTGTTAAAATACCTTGTATCCAACAGCTTTTCTGCCAGTAATTCTCCGCGTCTAGTGATGGTGAAGACTCTTTACAAATACAGACAAAATGGACAGGTGGCTTACGTAAAAGTTGTTTATATAGGCCATGGTGGCTTTTTGTATTGAAGACATTAATAAATGTTCTCCATACATTTTTATTTTTTAAAGACCTAAGGTAAGTGAAGAGGCTATCCCAAAGATTGTCTTGATTTCCTTTTCCTTCACGGCATTGATTTATGGCAGAATAGAGGCTACTTGGTAGAAAATCCTCTTGCTTTAAATCGCAACGCAATTCTTTTATATCCACCTCTATTTTCATTCGACAAATGCCACACGGAATATCAGCATTTGCTGTATGATATGGTGCCAGTCTGCTGTACGAATCCCGCAGAAATTCAGCAATATGACAAAAAGAAGACTTGCTCAAAATTTCAAGAATTTCTTTGAAACCTTTGTCGTCCAAAACTTCCACTTTCTCCACAAAGATATGTGCTTGGTCTTCTCTAGGACTGTTTTTTAGTATTCTTAGTTCCGACTCAGTTAAATAACCGTTAATTTGTAGCTCATCTAGAAGACTGGACTCTTTCAACATAAGGTCTCTTTCTATTAACTTTATATTTTGTATAACAGCTTTTCTCACTGCAGTTTTCTTGGTTGTCCATTCTTCAAAATATAAAAAAAATAAAATAGATATAATAATATGACGTTTTAAAAAACATGAGCTATTAATTAACTCAAAATAAAACATGCCATTTTAAAGTCATTTTCATGTTTAGAATGTAATAATTCTTAACTTTTTGCCATTTGGAATAGTACAAATTAAAACTACGCTTATTCTGTGTCATTTTCCTGTCAGGATGTAATGGTTCCAGGACTTAAGAAAAATATTAAATATGACGATTCACATTTTTTGAGAAAACGAACATCAAATTTTAATCTTTTTTTTTTGACTATCATTCGGTGACAGGTTTTAACCTCATGCTGTATTTTTCATAAATAAAATGAATGATTCTTTAAAATTTTCTCTTGGAGGTTAGTATTTATATTCATTACAACGTCCTTATTTTCCATAAATAGACACTGTATTATGTTTAGTTAAACATGACATTCTAAATTAAAGAAGTAAATTTCTATACCGATGAATGAAGCTTCATTCACATAATATAATAGCATAAATGGTTATAACATAAAATCTGAAACTAATTGTTTAATACCTTGATTCCGTCTGCGATTAGCAGTCTGTGAATATCTTACTTCTTCTTCTGGGAACATATTATTTCCTCTTGAATCAAGAAGTCTTTGAAGACAAAAAGTTGTTTCAGAAGCTTAATTCTAGATCTTTTCTTATTTTAAAACAAAGTTTTTATTCTCATTAAACAACAATGCATAAAACATTTTAAGGTTTTCAAAACTTACTTTGAGAATCTTTCACAACATGATAACAAGAATGAATAAAATCCGGGTCCATGAATACATGGGCTGGAATAAAATATAGGCTAAAAATGCTAAAAGCAAAAATTGGAGTTAGTATCAGTCTTAAATTTTATAAATTAACATGACTAATTATTGTTTAAACATTTTTTTCAGTAAAATTTAAAATAACTACGAATCGATCAAGAAGCTACGCTATGAGAGATACGCATTCTAAATAGATTAATTAAGACTTTGATTACCTGAATAAGATCGCAACAAGTACGTGCGCCAAATACTGAAAAAAAAAATTGAATCTTTCAGTTACTACCTCCAAAAACAAGTGTCTGCGAGTTACCCCCGCCCCTTTTTTAAATCATTAAGTTAATGACAAAACACCTTCTATATAAAGAATCATTACCAGTCTCTGGGGAATATTGGATTTTCGACATCTCTGTACTACTATGGGCATCTGACGATTGGACCAGAATTTGTCGTTTAATTTTCAAAAATATTTGAGATCAGTTTTGGAGTAAAGTCATATGGTCGAAAATTATGCCTTTTGCTGTATTTTTCTCATTATAATAACTAGGATTTGGTAATTTGTTTTTCAGAATATGATCATATTTTATAGGGCAGCACTGAGTTTTGGAAGTGTTGTACGTTTTAACATTTTCTGATTTATTCAGTAATTCTCCGCGCCTTATTTTACGAAGATGACGGCCGACTTTTCTAATCTTCATTCGCTCACCTTCGAAATGCATTCGGATTTTAGTCTGAAAAGATCTTTGATTAAGACCTGCTTGTTAATACTTGTAATAAAAAGAGATGCAGACAGAGGGACATTATTACCAGGGGACGATGGAGATGCTTAAACGTGTTATGGGAAGAGCCTTGGTCAATCACAAGAGCACCTGGACTCCATATGGAGAAAGAAAGCAATGAAAACCAAGACAAACATGGAAGAGAACAATAAAGAATGAAATAAAAACAATGCAGTACCTTTCGCGGGATCAAAGAGTAGACGGTGCAGGATATGCAAACATGGAAAAATTCAAATACCAAATGGTATCAAGGCCTTTGGTTAATTAATTTCAAGCAGACGCACATGAGGTATTCACCCGCACACTAGTATTCATTATTTTCTTGCATAGATAATGAATGTTTGCGTTTTGAAACAGTGAGTAAGTTTTAATGAACTAAGTAGATGATTGGAGGATTAATGTTGTTTTGTGTCTCATTTTATTGATTGTATATTGTTTAACGTCCCTCTCAAAAATTTTCATTCATGGAGACGCCACTACTTGCGGGTGGGGAGATGCATATTGTGTCCTATACTCGGCACTTAGGGCCATTGAGCAGGGAGGGATCTTTTTCGTGCCAACACCTACTGCGACACGGGACCTCGGTTTTACTTTATACGGTTTCATCCGAAGGACCGGTCTCCACGTCCCACATTGGGATTCGGACCCGCGACGTAAGGATTGACTCTTACTTCGCGACTCTAGAGCAAGGTCTCATTTGAGGATGGATGCGTAACAATAAATAGACATACTTGGTACTCGGGGCCATTGACCATGCAGTGTGGGTTCTGTATTGTTGCAATGCCTACCGTTACAAGGAACCTTTGTGTTTTAAGGTCTCATTACTTATAATACCGGACACTCGGTGAAGGAACAGACGATACACGTGTTTAAGCTGCACCGAAAAGGAAAATCGAACTAGTGCCTCCCGATCACGAAACAGTTGCCCTACTACTAGGTAAACTTGATCGTTGGTCACTTGATACATAAAGATTCTGATGCACGTTGTCAACTGAGGATCAGGAAATTTTTTGGAACTGTAGTTTATTAATTTTTATATTGTTTATAATACTCGGATTTTACTTTCATTTTCTTTAGCGCTTTGGGTGACTGGGAGGTCAACGACAATAGCCAATGTTTTACAGATAGCCATTTTTATACTATTGTTTGTCCATAATATGGCTGACAAGGCACTGGATTTTGCATTTTATGAGTAAGTTTTATTTTTGGATAGACTTACAGACATAGTTCGGTTTACAGACTGGCATTAATTTGTTGCTATATTGAATATTATTTCGTTTTATGCACAGACTGACGGTTTCATTTCAAGCAGCGACTCAAGGATTAATTTGTCTTGTTTGTAACATTTTTGTTCACCAATTTTTTTAATTATTTTATTAAAATTTTATTTTGCTCTTCTTTTTCATACAATTTAGCATCGTGTTGTTTTGCTTATGATGAAAAAAGTAATGCCGGGATGCTGTGATTTAGCGCGACGGAGTGTTCCTTCAAAACATGGTCGCGGGACGGCGTGTTTTGTGAAATTGTGTTAGCACGATGGCGTGTTATTTCAAAGCGCGTTGACGGGTACGTTTTTTGTGAAAGCGCTGCCGTTGAGCTTTTGCATTGAAAAATATGGAGAAAACGAACAGTATTCAAAATCAAAAGTCTATAAAATAATATAAAATATAGGAGCAGAGCAAACACGGACCTCCAAAACATCAGAGTAAAATACAAGAGTCATTATTTGAGTATACGAGGGGTGATAAAAAAAGTTCGCGAACTAATTGAATAACTTTCAAAAAAGAAACAATGTTTGGTTTCAATGTTGATTATATTTTAAATCAATCCTCTCTGATTTTAATGCACATCAGCCACCGTTCTGTGCATGCGCAATCACGTGATATTGACGGTCATGTGACCCCCTTCGTAGCGTTCTGTTACAAAAGTTGAAAGATTTTTCTGAGTTTTATATTTCTTTCAATGTGAGTTAATTTTTATGACAAGAACAGTTCATTTGTCAGAAATGGTCACATCTCGGCAACAGAATGGGTGGATAAGAATATCCTTTCCAAAAATAAGCATGGCGACCATTTAAACACAAATCTTCTGTCTCGGGAGAGACCTTTATAAAGGTGGATAGAGAATGGGTGCCTCCTTTTTATCATATCTAATATGTTTAAAATCTAAAGTAAACGATATCTTAGGTATTTGATAATTATATTATTGTTCAAATATTCAACTATTTTTCAAAGTGTAAATTGGAGCTTTTTGATAGCAAATTGCTTAATTAAAAACACATATCTTTTCAAACTTGCTTTCACTGGGCAAGATGACAAGTATCATTTTTAACCATCTGCCTTCCTTCTCTAGAACGATCAATCCAATCATTAGTTGAATTTATAGGAATTCATTTATCTTAATAAACTGTGTACAAATTACTATATGATACTGCAGAGGGGTTTCTAACATATACAATAAATTGTACAGTCGTTAGTTGAGACAACCATTTTTCGTCACAAGTGACCCATATAGTGACGTCATTTTCACATTGTGGCGTCACAAACAAGGAGAAAAACTTTATTTAGCATACGCTATTTATAGTACTTGTGTATGGCTATGTGTGCATCGAATTCCATTTTAATCTGAATTGTGGTTTTGTAGATATAGAGATAGTTCGCGAACTTTTTGATCACCCCTCGTATTATTTGTCTCGCTGGGAAAAGGATCTTTAAGTATTTATATTCTTGAGAGAAGGAAATGAGAAAAATGTAAACTTTTAAAAAGTTACAAAAATTAAAAATAACAATAATTAACACAATTACATAGAAGAAACTGGTCAACTTTTCATTTCTTTTCAACTCAGTAACAACATCAGCTATCTAAAGACCGATAATAAAAACAAGGTTGAATAATAATATGATTCATTTAAAATAATAATCATTTCTTATTATTTCAAATTTTCATATTAATAAAATTAAATCTTACTGTTTTCCAATTTGGTGAATAATTAAAGAGCAATATTACACCAAACACAGTTATTATGATCAGGTTGTCTGCAAATGAGGTTTTTGGACACATTATGCCCTACAAGTAAACAGAGATTTAATATTAATAATATCATAACATATTATCTAATTTATTACATGTAGCTAGCTTTTATTATTTTAAATTCATTTTCTGTTCTTTTATACTTTATTTGTTACTCGCACAAATAAAAAACCGCTTCAAGGCAAGTTGTGTAGCATTTGCCACAGTCGTCAGTCAAAACGTTGCCTTTGTATCCCTATACTAAAAGGTATTATATCTATATTTTAAGGACTGGCTACAATTGCAGAAACTTCTCTCGGAAAAATTATTGGTCTTTTTTATCTGTCGACTGTTCTCATATTTCAACAGTTGTCTGTCCTCTGCTATTCAGTTAGGAAACAATTAGAAACAAAAATGTATGGATACCTATTTAATTATTGTAAAGTTTTCCTTAAAGTTACATAGTTAATCAATGTTATGTTCCTTTTTACATAGTTATATCATATAAAACAAAGAGTTTCTATTAGAAGTATGAATAAAGAGAAGATTGGAGAACTCAGCTGCAGTGTATAGCAGGAAAACCCTGTTAAATATAGGGTTATAAATTAAAAAAAAGAAGTTGTATTTATCCTACGGTTGTTTTCGTCTATTTCAACAATGTCAAGGCCATTCGTCTTTTATTTTTAGCATGGAACTTCTATATCTTCTTCCAAAGTCTTTGTTTGAAAAAAAAACTAAAAATAGTGAAAATGCTTTATTTCTACATAACTCTACTGGTTGTCGATAGGCGTGGTTAAAAAAATCACAGTCTTAGCGGGACAAATAGTGACAAATGTGGGGCATGCAATTGTAGCTGGTGAATTTGGGAATCAAGAGCGTGTAAATATAAGGAATACCTGCCAGATTTCTTGGTTTTATGACGATGATCAATTGATTGGTTACGTAATCAATTTTATGCGTAAACGCCGAATTATCATGCAAGCCAATTGAATGTTCGCATCATGAAACCCAAGAATTGGACAATTATTCCTGAACTGAATAGGGGCAAGCAAAAGTAATAGGTTCTTATCACTTTTTTAAAGATTTTATTAAGATCCTCAGTCATCTGACATTTATATTGATCTTTGATATTGACACCATGTATGGTAACTTCTTTAACTTTTCCGTGCATGCGTACAATAAAGAGAAAACAGTGAAACAATATTTTTGTGTTAGGGCAAACAATTTTATCTGAAACCCAATAATTTCAAAAATTGAATAAAATTTGCATGTGTCTCGCAAAAATTCTACTATTGTCAATTTTCCCGTTTTTACGTCACGGTGTCTCTTTAAGAAGCCCGCTGTAGATAGAATAAAAATGTCTAGATCTTTAATTGAAACATCATATATAATCAACAAAAAATGATTATGTTCTAAATTCACCAGTTCAAACGAACATAAATTATTTATAAATAAAACTCAAAAACACTTTATATAGGATGAGCTCGCATGCGCGAGTGCAACAGACTTTAATGAAGTGTATACAATATACAAAGCACAGACTTTAGTTTAACTTCTGAAATCCAAATCATTCTACAAAAGAAAAAGAAACAAATAAAGCAACAGTCAAAATTAAAAAGAACATTTTAACATGTACAATATATAAATCATACTGGAAGAGGTGAGTGGGGAGGGGGATAAGTCTGTTGCAATGTAGCAGCGAACTTCGAATAACTTAAAACACCCGAAAATCTACCTTAAACGAGAATGAATCATACGTAGCACGGATTCAACCTATTCACCCGTAAACAAATAAACAACCAATCGATCTCCTTTATCGATGGACTTAATCTGCATACAAAACAAACACACGTGTTTTACCATAACTTTTATAAATATATATATATTGTATAAAATATACATTTTTAGCTCCACTGGTCGAAGACCAGAAGAGCAAATGCGATAGTAAGGTGTCCTTGTCCGTCCGTCTGTCTGTTTATCCGTCTGTAAACCATTTTTTTGCTCAACTGAGCTGAAAGCTTTTTTGAAAACTTTTCACATTTTCGACTTCTTCTCCAAAACTCACTGAGCCAATTTCAACCAAACTTGCCACAAAGCATCCTTGGGTAAAGGGATTTAAATTTGCTCAAATAAAGGGCCACGCGCTCCTGCTCTTATTCAAGAGAGATAATTCCGAAATAATAAAAATTTGCTGGCATGTTTTAAAAATCTTCTTTACAAGAGGCACTCTGCCACGAAAGATGAATCTTATAGGGAGACATCCTCAGGTAATGTAGACTCAAGTTTGTTCAAATCATGACC
This sequence comes from Saccostrea glomerata, assembly GCA_003671525.1. NCBI lineage: Eukaryota > Metazoa > Mollusca > Bivalvia > Ostreida > Ostreidae > Saccostrea > Saccostrea glomerata. The sequence goes on from PRKT01000071.1 coordinate 634,479, forward strand.
CTCGGGGTAGGGCGGGGCCACGATGTCCCATCAAAGTTTTACATAGAAATATATAGGAAAACTCTTTAAATCTCTTCTTCTCAAGAATAGAAAAAGCATGAATGATCATATTTATATGGAAGCATCCTCAGGTAGTGTGATTCAAGTTTATTCAATTCATGACCCCGGGGTAGAGTAGGGCCACAATGATCGACCAAAGTTTTACATATAAATACAAAGGAAAATTCCTTAAAATCTTCTTCTCAAGAATAGCAAAGGCATGAATGATCATATTTATATGGAAGCATCCTCAGGTAGTTTATAATAAGATTCTAGTTTGTTCAAATCATGGCCCCCGGGGGTAGGGTTGGGCCACAATGGCTGATCAAAGTTTTACATAGAAATAAATAGGAAAATTCTTTAAAGTTATTCTTCTCAAGAATAGAAAAGGCATGAATGATCACATTTATATGGAAGCATCCTCAGGTAGTGTATATTCAACTTTGTTCAAATCATGACCCCCGGGCGTAGGGTTGGGCCACAATGGCCCATCAAATATTTACATAGAAATATACAGGAAAATTCTTTAAAAATCTTCTCGAGAATAGCAAAGGCATGAATGATCATGTTTATATGGAAGCATCCTCAGGTAGTGTTAATTCAAGTTTATTTTAATTCATGACCCCCGTGGGTAGGGTGACGCCACAATAGGGAATCCAAGTTTAATATAGAAATATATATATATTTTAAAAAAATCCTTAGAAATATTCTTCTCAATAGTAGCAAAGTCATGATTAGTCATATTAATATGGAAGCATCCTCAGGTAGTCTAGATTCAATTTTGTTCAAGTCAAAACCTTTAGGGGTAGGGCGGGACCACAACGTAAGTTCAAATGCAAAGGGCAATAAAGCCACTGGTAGTCAAAGAAATATGCAAGCATCCATAGTTAGTATAGATTCAAGTTTGTTCAAATCACCCCCTCTCCTTTAGGGATTGGTTGGGACCCCTTTGGGCTGAAACTTTTCAATGAGAAACTGCTTTTTTTCTAGCCACGATGCTCAGGTGAGCGAAGTGGTCCATGGGCGTCTTGTTGAAAATGCTTCTCCTCCTACGGTTGTGGTCTGATTTCAATATAACTTGGCACACAAGTAGACTACACTTAGATACATAAATCTGTGTTTCGATTTTTGATTTCAATGAGTTGTGTTGCCGTGGTTACTAAAAAAAAATTTCTTTGAAATACTTTCGAAATGCTACTCCTTCTACAGTTTTGATCTAATTTCAATATAACTTGAAACACAAGAAGACTACTGTATTGGTTTTTTTTATTTCGATGAACGATGTTGCTATGGTTACTAAAAATAGAAACTTCTTTTAAATACTTTCAAAATGCTTCTCCAGTGCTACAATTTTGGTCTGATTTCAATATAACTTGCACAAGTAGACTACAATGAAATGCATAATTCTCTATCTTTTTTTTTTATTTTGATGAATAGTGTTGCTGTTGTTACTAATAATAGAAATTTCTGTAAAATACTTTCAAAAAACTCCAAATACACATTAGTCTGGCATGCAAGTAGACTACATTGAGAAACATTATTGTCTTTTTTGTTGTTTTTTTTTATTTTGATGTTGCCATGGTAATTAATCAAAACTATTCCTACAGTAGTAGTTTTATTGCAGATCATTATTCTATTTATTGATGTTGTAAAGTTTCAAGTCCCAAATGGTTCTTTTCTCTCCCATTTTTATAAGCACACACCAGTAGAGCTACACTCTCGACAGAAACTTCTGGTTTAAATAAGTATACCAGATGAAATCCCGCGCAAGCGTGGGGAATTGAATTTTTACCACTATTGACATTTAATTATAAAGGGCTAAAGCAAGAAAAAATACTTAAGATGTATTTCTATGTAAAATTTGATCACCTATTATTGACCCATCCTTTCCACAGGGGGTCATGATTTAAACAAACGAATTTAGTCTACCTAAGATTGTTTCCATATAACTATGAAAATCATACCTTTCCTGTTCTTAAGAAGAAGATTTTAAAGGTTTTCTCTATGTATTCTTACATGTATGTAAAACCTTGATGCCACATTGCGGCCCACTCTTGCATTAGGGGCCACCTACAGGGGATAGTTCGATATGAATATAATCAATCAAGCTTTGTTGTTCTTGAGAAGATTTTTTTAAAGATTATTCCTTTGTATTCATATGTTAAACTTTGATCTCCAATGTCGCCCCACCTTCATTGTTATGATATGAACAAACTTGAATCTGCACTACCCAACGATGCTTCTATATGAATATGACCAATTTTGATTTTCTGTTCTTGAAATGAAGATTTTTCCTATGTACATGTATTCCTATGTTTAACTTTAATCCCCCATTGTGTCCCATCCTACCCCCTGGGATTATCATTTGAACAAACCTGAATCTACACTACCTGAAGATTCTTCCACATGGATTTCATCTTTCCTGGCCAAATACTAGTGGTTTTTAAGAAGATTTTTAATAGATGCCATTAAATTTTCACTTATTCATAATTATCTCCTCTTAGTAAATGCGTCGCCCTTCATTTGAATAAACTTGAATCCCCGAAGAATACTTTGTGGCAAGTTTGGTTAGTTGATCTGGGGTTTCAGTTTTGGGCCATGAGGTTTAGTGTTAAGGTAAGGCTGTGTTGAATCTGTAGTGAAAATGCATTATTTCTTTAAAAATAGATTTCATCTGCTCCTTGACTTTTCAAAAGCAAACAAAGTAATTGTTTTAATACGCAATAATATTTTTACTAGATTTAGAACATGATTTGAGTTGTTACTATTACATGTAATTAGAACTTAATTTATGAATTGTTATACTAAATATTAGACTAATTATTTCATCGATCCTGATCATCCTATTTCTCTTGCTATTGTGCAACAAGCTTCAACAACTAGTTTATTTTATTCACTACGGATCCTCAAAGTTGTTGCATCATATTGTACTCAGGTGGCTGTTAAGGCCTTTGGGTCTCTTGTTAAAAACCTTAATCTGAATAGTACAGTAGTATGCCCGTAAAATGTCAGGGACCCAACGTTAATATGTTGACTCTGGACCCCATGACGCTGTACACGTTTTAAGTAATTATCATCCACATAAAAAAAACCCTCAACATATACATGGTAGACTAAAACACACATTCTGGACTATTTTATTTTACAATATCTATAATTAGATACAAATTTTCCAGAACATAAATCACTGTAAATAGCATGACAATATTTACGTGGCTCTAAAAATAGCAAAATAGACAAGATGTAAAAATAAATAATATTCATATAAGGTATTTTGATGAAAAATATTTACTAATATACATGTAATTATAAAAAATTGATTTTAAATTGAAGCAAACAACATTACCTTTCAATCGTTCTGTAAACGCTTCCTTCTGTGTACTGTTTACCACAATCTACCACAGCCCTGGTATAAAAGCAGTTGTTAATATGAGGTATTGATAATGAAAGAAGTATTTTGTCAGCTCTTAGAGTCCCGGTTTAACGAGGAATAATATTAAACCACATAGAAAGAGAACGGGATAAGTATTAAGCAGGTGTTTAGTTTCTATGATGTACTTCTTCGTAAAAAGACAAATCTGTACAGGGCAACAATTATTACTCTCTGAAGGACGTCTGGTACTATACATATTAAAATTCGTAAACAAACAAGAGCCGCTGCCCCAATAGAGGCTTTAAGATATTTAGTCTTATGTCATTAAATTTTTGATTGAGATTCAATGATTTGAATTATATCCGTTTACACAGATTTCATACTAAGTCTGAACAATTCGTTTGTCGAAAATACCCATGTTTCCATTAAAAGTCAGTCGACATTCATATATAAATTTTTAGCCAAAAGAAGAGTTTAGCATCGATAAAAAAGGGGGAAATCCTTATCTGAGCAAAAAGAGGGGCATTTTGGCTTTAGTGTGAAATTTCCCCTTGGGGTAAATTTTATATGTTCTCTACACTGAGGGGGACAGTGGGGTGCATGCTTGATATAGTGGAAAACCTATTCTACAACACCTGTTGTCATATTAATTATGCAAGCATCCTAAGCTATTGTTGATTCAAAAGCTTTTTTCCGAATTCGTTACCCTCGAGGTGAGAATGTGATTCAAAGAGGAATTCCAAGATTTACTTGAGAATGTATATAAAGGAAACGTTTTTTAAAAACTATTTTTTAGCAGATCAACAATTGTCCGTCGTAGGCATTCAGTACAATGATAGATTGTTTTTGCTTATTAGGCCATTGTATCGATTATGAAAATGATTACTTATAAGAGACTTTAGTTGCCATGTCTCACAGAATTGTTTGACAATAGCTTGCCTCGTTTTCGAAACTGTACTTACTGTAGAACATGTCTTGCGTATCAAATCAACTAGTATATATATAAACCCCTATACAGGTGATAAGAGTATTTTCCTGCATACATTTTAAGAAGAGTTTTCTAATTGTTTTTTCTAGGAAAATATCCAAATATGAAACCGACATATCAGACACTTTTTTAAATTTCAAGTTCTCTGGGATATGTTGATTTTTAATATATGTGAATGGAATCGACTATTGGTATTTGATAACACGTTCTCGATGTACAGGGTATCTTAATATCAACTTTGAAGCCACAGGTGTGTTCCTCTTCTTATGTATAAGGCTTTGAATGAACTCTGCTTCATGTAAATATAACAAGCAAATTCAAAGAATTGTGGTCCCCCGCTTTCGGTGTCTCTTTGGGTGAGATGTCATTTTTAATGTCATTTTGTGTCTAATATGAACGCCCTATCATAAGTCATCTATTCAGAAATTATCACTGAACTCCAAGGTCAAGGTCAAAGGGTAATGTTCTTGGTATCCAATGAAAAGTCTTCTCAAAAGGATTACATATGTGAAGTATGAAAGCCCTAGCCCTTACCATTCAAAAATTATAGTCAAGGTTAAAGTTTTCTCATAAGTACAAAAAATCTCCTTGGTCAAGGTCATAAGGTCAAGGTTGTTGGTATCAAATGAAAGGTCTTGCCACAAAGAATACATGTGAAATATGAAAGTCCTGGCATCTACTGTTCAAAAGTTGTGACCAAGGTCACAGTTTTTGAAAAGTAGGTCAAACTCCAAGGTCAAGGTCCAAGGGGCAAAGGTCTTGGTGTCCATTGAAAGGTCTTCTCACAAGAATTATATATATATATGAAGAATGAAAGCCCTAGCCCTTACCTTTCAAAAGTTATGGTCAAGGTTATAGTTTTTTCATAAGTACAGAAATCTCCAAGGTCAAGGTCAAAAGGTCAAAGTTGTTGGTATCCAATAAAAGGCCTTGCTACAAAGAATACATGTGTGAAATATGAAAGTCCTAGTACCTACCTTTCAAAAGTTATGGCCAAAGTAAAAGTTTGAAATTTTTGTGTAAAAGTGGGTCAAACTCCAAGGTCAAGGTCAAAAGGTCAAATTTGGTGGTACCCAAAGAAAGGTCTTGTCACAAGGAATACACATATGAAATATGAAAGTCATAGCTCCACTGAATCAAAAGTTATGGGCAAGGTTAAAGTTTTTGTGACGGACGGACAGACTGACGGAGAGACGGACGGAGAGACGGACGGACGGACAGACGAATGAGATTTAATGTCCCCTCGCTTTCGCGAAAGCGGGGGACAAAAATAGGTTCGCTTATATTTGTACATGTATCTTCAGCATTCCAAGACAAGTCACTACATATAAAGTACACTGAACAGGAGGCAGAAAAAAATGAAACATCGAACACGTATTTTCATTTATTTCAGAAGAATATTATTATAACACTTAAATCTAAAATAAGTCATAATAAATGTGTTCGTAAAATCTTTGAATCTTTGATACATATAGTCTCAGTGCGCCTAGCTCCTACTTTAATTTTTGACCGACACATATTTTAAGTTTTCAATAGCAAAAGATGGTCATTCTTTTATTAAAAGTGAAATGACTCCATCTCTTATCTGCAACTCCTCTCACACCACGGAATAAAACTAAACTTAATGATATTTTCTCAGATTTTTATTACATAATGCCATTGTGTACCTCCTATTATTCTACTTTTTGATCTGACACTTATTTGGACATCCCGATCACTAAATACCCTCCGACGTTTCAAGCGGGTTAGATTAAGCTATGTTTCCTAGAAGCAAAAGAAATGCGATGATTAGGAATCAACGACATAATAAATGTCTATTAATCTACCGCAAATTTTTCATTAAATCAAGATCTAGATCCACTGTAATTTACCATTTTCACTACATTCATATTAAATTTTGCTGAAAACATGAATGCCTGAGCACTATAAGTAAATCCATCTCATTTCCTCTCTTACATATACTTGCTTTCTTGGTGATCTTGGAGCACATTTATTATTTGATATTTTTGTTTCAATTCTACTTTACTATTATTTAAAACGTTTACTGATCATTTCAAACCAATGGAAAAAGTTTTTGTTATATTTATTTATTTATTTTTTAACATATCTCTAGGACTTTTTATAGCATAATTTATGTTTGTTAATTGTAATTTGCAAGGAAATATAAGGTCGATCATTTTACTGAGTAACGGTACAATTTACTTGAAAAGTACCGGTAGAAAAGGAGACTTCAAAGTAGATTTCAAAGAACTTGAAAACATTTGAAACAATAAAAATTTTATTAAAATCAAAAACATGAATACTTACAATTTTTTTCTTCTCTGTTTACATGATATATACAATCATTCCCCATATTCAATTAAAATCTAGGTTTTTTGACATCATTGACAGCTGTTTTTCAATAAAAATGGTTCAACTCGTAAATTGACTTACTTTTTCATTGGTCCTTTGCAAAATTTTATTTTGATTAATCTACTAATTGTGCATATATAAGTTCTTTAATATTAATATTAAAATGATCCCTGTGTTTTTATAAGATTGTCAAATCTATTATATTGATTTTGGTTTGCTGTGCCTTCATATAAAGTCGATTATATTTTTCTTTTTCAAAATCTTATGCTAGAGAAAAAGAAAACACTTGATGTGACCTTTAACCGGACATTTAGTTAACAACATATTTTTGCACGGTATACTCCAAGGTGCTTGAAAAAAAGAAACCACAGAGTTTGACACGGTTGGTTCATATTTCTTTTACTACAAAAAGGCGTCAATGATTGCCTAACAAGAGTATTATGATAAACGTGATGACTCTGATTTAATACATTAGAGAAGGTATGAAAAGCTTTCCTTACTTATGAAGCAATATACTGTTAACCAACTTTTATTCGCGACAATTTATTTTTGCGATCAAGCCCTTTTGGATCTGTTGTTATAAGTAACATACACTTAAAGTACCGGTTTGTGGCGAGAAAAATTCGCGATGACGATGCTCGCGAACTTCGCGAAAATTTCTCGCACGCGAATAAAAGTTGATTTACAGTATCCTTTTCACCTACTTATGGGATTAATATGATTTATCTAAGTCGACTCCATATGCAAGATCAGTTTTTTACGGACGAACAATTCCCCAAACTATGGGTAGTAAATCATTGACGATGAAACAGGAATATCAATTCTCTCGATTAGAGTCACCATTTCGCAAGTTCTGTGGTGGATACAATGACCTTCTTAGTAGTTATAATATAACATCAAGTAAAATGCTGACTGACGCTTTTATACAATTATTTGGCAATCATTTACATACTGAATTGTCTTCGGATTATTTGTCATGACAAGGCGAGTGTCACCAGTCAACAGGGGATACCCACTCTACCTTGGCATCTGATTCCACCTCCGATGATTTAGAGGTCTGTTGCTTTACTATAAAACCTTTTAAATGTTTGATAGTTTGAATAATATGTACCATTGAACAGATCCTGCAAATTAATGTACATGTTATTGTGTGACCTTTTGGATTGAAAAAAAATCAACGTTGAAAATGTTAAAAACCTAAATTCACAATTAAATATTTTCATGTATCCTTATCTTAAAATCTAGCTCTAATTGGTTTGAAGTAAATTATGTGAATACTAGTAGTTTTAAACAAAAAAGAGAAATATAAGTCAAAGCATACAATATGTAGAAAAAACAGTATGGTTTTTTTTTATTTCACTAAATTTTCATTGCTTTGCAACATTTGTTAGTTTTTTGTACATTTGTTTCAAAAATATAATATTTAACATTCCAAGCATGTTGTGGAATTTTGTTAAGTCGTTCGATTTGAAAGTTAATGGTAAGCAAACTTTTGCTGCTTAAGGGGGGCGTAATTTCGTGGAAATAATTCTCTTGGAAGTATTATGCAGGGTCATTGTTAAAGATATCATATCAAAATTTAAGAATTTTGTTAATATCTTAAATATTTCTAAATAATATCTAAATATTCTTCCAACTCAAGAAATAGACCCTCGTAATATGAAATTTTCAAATTCTGTATTTATAATTTGCATCGTGTAATTTAAATGTGTTATAAAAATTGAATTGTAACCAATATTGTTTGGAATTTTGCACCACTTTTATTTGAACAATTATACATATAACCAAGCTCTTTTTTGTTGGTAGGTATTGTACTTTTGGGTTTGCTGCCATGATGCTCTGTTACGTTAAGAGGCAGATATTTACATTTTAACATTGTTTTTAAAGCTCTGTGCTTTCTTATTGTGTATAGTTGTAATGGATTTTTGAACTTATTGCCAATTTTATCTCCATACGCGTATGTCATACTATAGTATATGAACATAACTTATTTAAAGTCATTTGATACATAAATGATATTATTATTTATGGTGTTATGAATTGTCATGCCATTATTTCGATGCCCATTCACATTATTTTCTTTTAGTCGTTTTGTTTTTTCGAGTTGGATGTCATATGTGAGGCTCTAGAAATGTCCTCTAAGGCCAAGAGACTAGAAGGGGACGGACGACAACAACGATAAGAAAATTATTCATTACTTATAAACACTTTGTAATTTTCTATATTTCAGTTTTTCTTTCATTAAATGTTATTATAGTATGCAAACACCTACTGGAGTAAGATTACAACTGTAAACCATATGATTTCGTTTACTAGTATTTACATATTTGAAACTGGTATGTATTCTTCTCTTTATACAAGTCTAGTTACCTTGAATATATACAGATAAGTATTTGTGATACAATCGATCACATGCAAACCACAGTTCCATCATTGTCTCCCAAGTACATGTACACAATTATATCAAAAAGCACCTTCTATAAATTGAAACATGAAATTGATGCATTTTTATTTCTTTGGTTTGGCAGGATCAGAAATTTTGCGTTGGACGGTTGACTTTGTGTGTATTTTTGCACTAGAGTGTCCACTTCTGGTAGAACTTGTGGATGCTGTACTACCTTCCCGTTTATGTTTGTGTTCTGTGTGAGTCACTTTTCCGTTTATTTTAGGGTTGTCAGTCACGCTTTTCTTTTTAAGTTTCGGTGTTCCTTCCGGGGAACTCTTCACTGAACCTTCTTCATCCTCCCGATGTTCCTCTTCTCTTTCTTCTATAGCTGGAGTCAGTTTGCCTGTTTTCTTGTTGATATTCAAATCTTCAAATTCGTGTGATTTTCGCCTTCCTCTTTGTTTTGCTTTCTTTTTGGCTAAAAGACATAAAAAATAGAGTTTTTAAAAATAAGTTTTCACAGTCATTTTTTTTACCATTAGGAAGATTTTCCTTACCTTTAGCATCTGCAATTGTTGACATCATTTCTTTTCCCATGTAAATTTTATGTTTTCTCCAAAACTTCAGTAAGTCGCCATAATATTCATCATTTGGTTCTAAATCCATATCTGCAACGTTCAAAATAATGCATATTTATCTTTTTCATCTTTTTTTATCTATTCATTTTGTTCATTGTCTAACTTGAAACATATACTAATTTTGATATTTATATCAAATGAGAGAGAGAAAGAGAGAGAGGAGCCGAAGTACAAATAAATAGGTATTTCCAGACATTATGTATGTGTTTTGGTATTATGGAGACAGTTTATCTTGAAGTATTGATAGTCCATATTCCTAAAGCTTGAGGCTCTCATTTCTGATGACTGTATATTCACATTAGCTGTAGAGTTTACTTAAAACTATCTAATTATCAAGCCATTTATAGGTTTTCTAACTGATTTTATAACCATTTATTTCCCTGCCTCTGTCGCGTCTCCTTAATCTAAGCCATTAAGTTCATGTAATTCATCCTGATATTAATTCATTCTTTCTTGAGCATAAACGGATGTGTCAAAGTTTCGATGGGGGAGTGTTGAGTTCTAAAAACGCTTTAGTCGCATTGTGTCGCTGGAGTTAATTTTGAAAGATAGATATGAAAGAAATTAAAAGTCCAAAACGAAGTTCAGTCTTTATGATTAAGAACGCTCATAACCTCTCGACTTGAGTTGAAGGATGGATGTCTTTGTTTGGATAAGTATTCTTTACACGTATTGAAACATGGGTTGTCCATAAGAGAAATCAACAGGAGATTGATTCGTCTCGGGGAAACAGAACTCAGTTAGAACATCTTGGTTTTAGTACAGATTACGGAAAGGTTAAAAATGCAGCATCATATCGATAAACCCACAAAGCCATTGTTGGAATATCGTTAAGATTCCGGCGGGGGAAATGATTAAAGAGAAAAAACATAATTAACAAGACAACAGATGTCAAATAAATGCAAAAGTCACCTTTTGCCCCGAGTTTCATAAAGTGTTACATGAAATCTAAAATGATTTTTAAAACAAAGAGAAAATTAACTCAGAAAGTAAAAAAAAGAAGTTCAATATCGGTATTAAATTCTTATTTTGATTGAGATTAAATCGTTTTAATAGTGGTCAATGTGTACTCTTCAACACCAGACCCATTAATTCGTGGGATCATGTAGAGTTTTAAAGATAAACTTCAAGGTATCACAAAGAAATCCACTGAGCTGATGTCAAACGAAAATTTACACATAAGATAAGAATGATTTTAACATTGATTTTTCCTGCAAATCGCCTTAATCTGTGTGTTTGTTGATATTGCTTTACGACCACATATACATTAAGACGATGCCCCTTTTTACTATTTAAGGTAATGCTTTCTTAAGAATATCAAATAGTGCCTTACTCTGTCAATGATTTGTGGAGAATGGTAGAATAAAAAGAAAATCAGACATGCTCATTGTTTATAGTGTTTTGATGACGGAGTGGACAATTCGGTATTTTAAATGCATTAAAGGGTCAAGCCATGGTCCTGTTTTATTTCAATTGTCCACCCAATGCTCATACAAAGGGATTAAAGCCGAATCTTCAGGGAGAATCACAATTTTTCTGTCGTTCGGGGAAAACACTTATATGGTTATTCATATCCTACATATGTTTCAAAAAGACTTTTTAAAGGTGCACTTTTATTTTGTTGGATAATGTGTGTTTTGCATAAATAAGAAAATGAGGGGAAAACGCATTGCTTTGTCATTTTCCTTTGCAAAGACTAGTGGCATTTAAATCCTGGATTCATATTGTCTGTCGTTATTCTTAATATTCCTACGGTTATGGAATATGTATAATCCAATGATCTGCGACATTTCTTACACGTACCGATACCAATAAAATTTGTCACTAATCCTTCTGCAAAACAACACCTTGATGCTTCAAATATTTCGGGTAAAGAAAAATTAAATAAAATTTAATATTGGTGCATACTTTGTCGAACAAAGTTGTTAATTGAATTTTTAAAAGCATGTAAAATCTTGTTAGTCATCTTTGAAGATTATGTATACGGAACTATTTTATCTTTATGGTATGAATGAATTTCAACTGTAACTACTGTCATATGGGTAGTAAAAAAGGCGGGAAGTTGTATTTTTTACTCCCTGAAATATATGTCAATCTCAAGACTAGGTCTGACATTTCTCTCTTATAATACATGTATTTTAAATACATGTAGTTATCTAAAATATCAAGTCAATACTTTAAGTCATATAATACAGTCTTCAAGAATATAAAATTTCTCTTCAGCTACCTTAACAAGTTTTCTCAAAAAAGTTGAGGTAGCTACCAGGAATTTGTGCAAGATACCGGGGGGTAACGATTCTTATGTAATACTATTAGAGTTGTCAATATCACAACTTTTTGCGCATTAATTTTTTACGAACTTTTTATATCAGATTTAAAATCTTATGATAATGACAATTGAGAATATCTTTCTTCATATCAAAAGAAGAGAAAAGAACAAATATTGGAGGAAGATCTTTAAGTAAAAGATAATTGGAATTTAACTTTAGTTTATTAATTAAAGCAGGTGGGTACTTTCCTACAGTCCATCAAGAAGAGTATATCTGTTATATTTTGTAAAGTACTCACCATCTGCCACCGGAAGTTGTCCCTGCTGTACCCTTAATCGACTCATCCTCCGCCTGAGGGCATTATATTCGGTGTCCAGAGCGGAAGTGGACCGCACCAACTGTTGCTTCCCTGTCCTTGACATGTTCCTAACCCCCACTACCTCAGGACATTTATTTTCCAAAACTCAGAAAACTGACCACTGGGTTGTATAACACTTTGCTGGAGGAATACTCTTATATGAACCCGCACGTCCTCTACTTTCAGGAACTTTACGGTTAACTGTAAGATAGATATCGAACGTGTAGGGCGGATTTGCGTTAGCTATTTGGAACAAGTGACCATATCTGTAATTTGCAAAACCAATTTTACGTTCAATTTGTTGTTTCGAAGATAAGGATTTGGTTTTGGCGAAAACAATGACGACTTTTAACAGACTTTGTGATATAGAATATGAGCCTAGTAGAAAAAACATTGGCTATTTAAATGACGTTCATTGCAGGTGACCACACTTGTTGTTTCTACTACTTTATAAGTGATCGGAATGATTTTGAACGTAAATCGATTTATAAAAGAAAAGATAAAATGCTTTTTGTTTTTTTTCTATTACACAATTTATTGAATACTTTTAACAGTTTTTCAAATCAATATGAGATCATGATTAGTGTCGGTTTTTCTTATTGAAATATTAAAATAAATTATTTCCCAGTTGAGAAATATGTTATTAGATTTATCACCCTCAGTTTTATCTTTATATTTCAAGATCATGAAAATCTTACAAAATCATAACGTTGATCCTCAAAAGTTTCACGAAAAGATAACCTTTTTTTACATTAAAAATGATACTAGGTAATTTAAGGAGAGAAAATATTAATGTTATTTGATTTTTAAAAAATATATATAACACTGCTCTTGTTTCAAATTAAAAATTTTTTTTAATGATTATCGGAAGAGATATTCCATACTGGCATGTAATTAAATTATAGCAGTACAAATTTTAATCCTAGTTAGGAATGTTCCATTGAAATTTTAACAGCCCTCAACATTAATTGAAAATCACTAATCGATAAAATTCCACTTCTCAACACTCAAAAAACGTCTTAAATTTTTTGTCAACTCAATATAAAATTGAAGTGCTTAAGGTTTCTAAAAGTTACAAAAGAAATAAAATAAAACAGACTTTTTAGAAGTTCTATATGGCAATGTTTACTAGAAATTCTTCACTTACCTTTTGAGTTATCCTTTAATAGGGGTCTAAGATTATCAAACCACCCTTGCTTTGATGTTGTAAGCCCGACTTGAGTCTAAAAGCTTTCGACCAAAATGACCTTCCTATCACCGTCCCTTGTTGGCTTGCACTATTCAGTATTCAGACTAGGTCTCCATCAATGCAGCCCCGCTATCGCCGGGGACCGCGTCATTCTTCTCTCTGTTGGGTTATCTACTAATGCGAGTACGATAACACGGGTTCTTATATAGGCGAGAAAATGCGTAACGCTGTGTTCTTCACTCTTTGTCGCTTGCACGTTCTAGTACATAAACAACTCTTATTTGTAATGGTATATATCATAGCAAGGACTTTTGAAGATATGGGTAAGATTATCAAATTACGGTTGAGGACAATCAATTAAATGTGTGCATAAGACCCTCTAAATAACAAGTCTTTGACTAAGTTTTCAAAACAAATTTAGATCTGAGTGATATCACCAGGTTTCTGTAGGAGTCTCAAGAAAGACGTGCTTCTTTCTTCTAATGACGTCTTCGCTTTCTCTGGTCTTTGTTTTCCCGTGTATCCATTTCTCAAATATTCTTCTGAAGAACTACACAACAAGAAAGACAATGAAAGAAAACAATTTTCTCATGAATATTTTCTAATTAAGATTGCACGTTCAAGAAATTTGTACTTAGAAAATTGGGGCACATTTTGCAAAGGAAAAGAAAAACCTTCCGCTTCTTGTTATAAAAATTGCAACCTCAAAACTTTGAATGACTTGCTACACTATATTTTCACCCTTTAGTACTTTGTTTGAGAAGATAGACTTGTTAATAAGCTTTAATTTTAATAGTCTGAGTTCGGAGATAAGAAATTTATCATTTCAAAAAGTTTTGCTGCCTTGATTTATTTTTTCTCTCCTTTTGCCACTTGCAACCATTGAGGTGTCTAACCATACAAAAAAGTGTATCCTATTTCACATGACCTAATCAGAGATACAAATAAAATCATTAAAAAAATGTTTTTCATATTTTTTTTCTGAAATGTCTAATATCTACATTTATAAGTAAATCCATAACATGTACGAAGGCCAACAACGAACTGCTTACTACCATCACCAACTTTTACTACTCTTTTGCATACAATGTAACTCACTGTATTCTCATTAGCATGCATGCATGATTAAACTCTTTAAAACCTGCAGTTTTCCTTATAAAAAATCAACAAGGGTGGATCTAAGAAAAGGAAAGTATCAGCTGGAAAACATAAATTCCTGAAAAGCAAAATAGCCGAAAGAGTACTCCCAGTGGTTGGACGATAGGGGATAACACTCTAACGTTACAAAACTGAAATCTTTAAATGTGTAAGTTAGGTTAGAGGAATTGGGCATTTGGATGATATACAAATTATCACCAAAAGGAACCCTCAGTAAATTCATCTTCCCAAATCTAGAGTTTCTGATTCATTCATCTCCGCGGAGGGAACAAATAAAAAACTTTTGACCTGGGAAGATGGGATAATTAAAGT
Organism: Saccostrea glomerata; assembly: GCA_003671525.1. Taxonomy (NCBI): domain Eukaryota; kingdom Metazoa; phylum Mollusca; class Bivalvia; order Ostreida; family Ostreidae; genus Saccostrea; species Saccostrea glomerata. The sequence goes on from PRKT01000071.1 coordinate 649,542, forward strand.
GTACCCGATCAGACGCTTTTCCACAAGAAACTTTAGAATTACTTTTGCACCTTATCCCCACGTTTAACTTATGTATCTCTTCTGCTGCAAAGAAGATTTTGGGTCATTTTGCTTGTCAAAAACTTTTGATTTGTTTCTTTCAGAGTAAACACTTCTTCCACCTCCTTCCATGAATAGTATTCCTCGACCAGCAATCTTTTTTATCATTGATGCCTATATAGTGTACATTTAAGCATGCTTATATAAAAATGCAATTGGCAATATCTTTTGAAAGCGGAACTAGCAACTATCATAGAATGGTTGACAGAAAGCAATTGATTGATGCATATTCCATTTCTTTTTGCTGCCTTATTTGAGCCAAATATTTCCAGTGAAAATGTTGTAATCGCAAATCAAACATAAGGGAAAATGTACTTTTTTTACCCTTCCTATTTTTCTTTCTGTGAAATATGTTTTTAAGATAGAAGAGAGTGCACTTGGTCAGCTACCTACACGGGAGCTATTGTCGTACGTTAGTTCTTCGTCATCGCAGCCATTACAAAATGGCCGCCAGTAACTAATCACTCATTTTTGTCTTTTTTACCAATTAATGACACCCGCTTCAATCATGATCAAGCAAGTTAAGCGATTATCTACAATTATCGACATCATTTAGGATCGATTTAACCAATTTCCCACAAACGTGGTACTTTCTATTTTGCTGTTCTGTTTTGGTTTACACCCTTTGTTTTGGCAATTCCTACAAAAGGCAAAATTGTAAAAACCAATCAGGTTTGGAAGTGGCAAAATAAAATGTGTCTTGATCTTTATTATAAGATTTCACTTCTGTTTTACATACAATGGGTATTGTCCGTGTCAACCCTTTGTTATCTAGATCATGCATGCGTTTTCCTTAATAGCTTTTTACGCCTGATTTGAACAAGACAAGGACATTGAAGAAATTGACAGGATTTCACAGCCATTCTTTATACACGACATGCTTGTTACATTAAAATTGTCTATAGTCATGTGTAAAATATCAATTCCACAGCGGGAAAAATGACAATTGCATTTTGAATTGCCTTGAACTTTGTCCAAGTGGAAATTGATAGGACTTCAACGATACTTTTGTTGTTGGAGCTTAAGGAACAAAGAAAATATGAGAAAACTAAACATTATTGTTTGCATTTTTTAGTCTGGAATATAAAGTATTCATTTTTATGAGTGCAACTTATACTTTTGTATTACTAATGCATTATAAACACAAAATATCTATAAAAAAAAACATCGTTTGCTAACAAGAATTCATGTGATTGATTCAGTTGTCATTTTTCTTAAGCATGCTAAGTGTCAGTTACTTCATATCTTTAACCAATCATCTCTTGAGAGTAACTCCTCATTAATTCGTTAAATATCTTGTTCATCTCATTACAGCAATTCACTATTTAAAGATGAAAAGTACATTTCTGTCAACGTATATGTAATCAATGATAGAGTGTATTGCTGAATTTTAAAAGTACACCGTTAGTTGCTATCCAGGGTAGATAGGTTCATAATTACCAAGAAAGAAGTCAAGTTATCATGCTATTCAATGTAACATGAAATTTAAAGTCTGGATAAGATCAGAGCTTTTTCTGGATACATACAAATAGAAAAATTTGAATATTTGAAAATTGATGAACTGACAATGTTTTTTTTCCAAATCAATACAATTTAGATTAATCTTAGATTTAGTGTTAGGTCTTTGAAATGTTCAGTGTTCGATTTAAAGAATATTTTACAGATACATTAATCGTATGTGCACCTGCAACAAATTTACTGTTATCATAGCCTAATTAATCAACATTAAGTAGTTAGAACATATAATTCGAAAGGGAATTCCAGTTGCTTAAAGAGAGGCAAGATGATATTCCGCATACAAAGCACTTATAAAATCAGAAAGGCTTTTGAAAATAAGTTTAAACAAATAAATGTGAATGTTTACAGGATAAATATAGTGGTATCCCATAGATCTGAGAAAATCGTATAGGATTATACAATTATTGCTGGTTTTTGAGGTCAATACAATGATTTAGCCATCTGAGGAGTACAATATTCACCGAGCCCGGAGGGCGAGGTGAATATAGTACTTCGAAGATGGCTAAATCATTGTATTGACCGATATAAACAGCAATAATTGTTTTATTATATGATTCACTGATAAAACGATACAACTTATTTTATTAAGTCCTAGCCAAATACAAGAGAGATGCAGAATTAAAATGTGAATAAACCTTAACAGTTGTATCAATTTGAAATGTTTTTTTTAATAAATCAATTTAAGTTGCCATGAAAAAAAAATTTAATGTCAGTCTTTTTTTATAGGATAGATTTTGAAAGGAAAGAGTATTATCAGGGAAAACTGACTGCCAAAAAGTAAAAAAGTAAAAATTGTTGTTCAGTAAAGTGTTGGAGGGGGGTCCCTGCATCCCCTCTTACCACCCTCACCTAAAATATATTTTCGCTTATGTTTTGTTTACATGAAAATAAAAATCATAGTCGTTTAAATAGCTTTCTAAAACAATTTGTATCAATTTGGAATTTCCTAATCTATTTTTAGATCAATGTAGAGGAAATAAATCCTTGTATTGACCTGGAACGTCACGAGCAGGTCAATACAACGTAATATTTTTCTAACATAGTTGGATCTCAGCCAATCAGAGAGATGTTAATTATCAAATCATATAATAATATGAATTATGTTAGGACGAAGTTTTCATAGCATTATCTTTGTAGTCATTTATACCGTTCAATAATTTTACATTATATTGACAGTTGCTAATTGGTGCCATATCGAAAGAATAACCAAAATCGTTTCTACTTTGTTCAGTATTCTCAATAACATGCTTTTAAGTAATGACAAAGAAAAGGTTGAGATATAAGCTCTTGTTCTCTGCAAGTAATATCTTGTTTTGACAATTCAGTAGTTCAGAATTGCATTGAAATGATATGTTTTGTTTGGCTATATTTAAATAAAATGAAAATTGTCCTTGTCAATCTTTTATTGTTTGAACAAATTATCACCCGACTAGAAAAAAAAGCCAATCAGCAAAAAACGATACGGTCTCTTTGAAATGTTTCTCTATGGCATGAAGCATGCTTCACGCTTAAAATTGTCGAGTCATCCTAATTTTTTTAAAACTAATTTTTTTTTCGTTTTCGATAAAAATAAGAGGCCATTGGGCTTTGACGATTACATTATTAATATTAATACGAGGCTCTAAAGCTCTGGCCACGTTGACCCTTATACCCACCTGCAAATGAACCTGGAGGGCAATCTGCTTATTGATGTCCATGAGAACATGAAATTTTTCAAATGTGCAATGCATTTATAATATATGACAAAATATTTATATTTCCAATGTCTTTCTCTGAAATAAAATTACAAATAGTAAAAATACTTTATTTCTACATAAATTTACTGTCATTTCTCATTTTAGTACTACAGTAACTCAGGAGACCTAAAAATGTATTTTAATGTTTATTCTACGCTCTTCGTATAAATGCAGGGAACCATAAAAAGGGAAATGTCTTTTACAGAACTTTTTTGTATTCATATAAATCAAAATTATTTTTTTTTATTTACAAAATCTTAAACATGAGAAGAAAAAATCTGCTGTAGCTTTCATCTTGACAAAAAGATATATCGACGACGTATTATTAATTCACAATGTTGATTTTCGTTTATATGTCAATGCGATATTTTCCAGTGAGCTTGAAATAAGATTTCAGATATCAGATATAAGAGTATGACACATCGGTTTCTTGTTGGATATATATTTTACTGGGAAAAGACGCTAATTTTAACGTATAAATCTACAGAGCTTTATGGCAAACGTACATACTGTTGTATTTTTTTATCGCATAATATACAGGTTTTTTATCTGAATATATTTAACAGCTGTTTAAGCTGTTAAGTTTTATACTTATTATAATATTTTGTTTTGTGTTCCCGTTTTGTACACACTTGATAAATAAGAATAAAACAATAGGTTTGAAATGTGTTTTGATAACAATTATAATCTGATTTTCTGATTTCTGGTTATGTTTTACCTGGATTTCCATGTATTTTACTTATGTATTCTAAAAAGAAAGTAGAAATTTTTTAATAAATTAATATGGATATTTATTAAAAAGGGGAATATATGTTAAAGGAACCTGAAATTTAAGTGTGTGCAAAACGGAAATAAACCGACTAAGTAACGTCCTATCAATATTGCATGGGTGTCTTAGAGGCCTTAAATTGTTAGATAGCAGGAGGCCCTATTACTTGTTCCGAAATACCCAACTGTGGCCTAATTGTATTAGGTTGGTTGCTAGATTACCATTTACGTTTTTTTTAGGTAAAATGTCCAAATATGAAACAAATGTGTCAGATTCTTTTATCTCAAGTTCACTAGGATATACTATATATATATCATGTCGACATAGGAATGGAAATTACCATTGTTAATCGACAATACTTCGTCAATATATCTAAATGTTGAGTTGAAAACTGTAACAATATTGCAACAATACTATTAATGTGATTTTTTTAAAATCAAGTAATAAAGTGATTTGCAAAGATATATTTTCTTAACATATTCAAAGAAGATTATCGTAAATTGACTGTAAAGACAAGGTTCTGTGTACCATAACAAAAATAAACCAACTTCTTATTATCTAGCATTGAGCAATGACAGTGAACTACCTTTATGCGAAAAAGATCTAGCAAGAACAAGATAAAAAATTAAAAGATCCCTATAATGTCAACTTTACCTGATTTTCGTCCAAATGTTTTCCTTTTCTAAATCTTATTCGTGTTGAAAAACTAATAAGAACAAAATAAAACACGAAACAAGACTTTCTTGTTTGATTAAGTGTAATAAAATAAATCAAAAACTATAACTTTAAAATAATTTCAGATAAAATAAATTCAAATAATGCATTCTTTTTGCAATATAGGACTAAAAACTAATCCCTAGATTTACTTCTTTCGAGAGGGAGATTTTTTTTCTCAGATGGCACGTTACTTCACACCAAACTGTCGAATTGTGATAAGGACCTGTGACTGTCAGATAAAAAACGTCAACTCTACGGCGACACTGACTAATGGCAGGTTTTTTCATTGGTCATTATTTGTATATTTACATAAAAAGTGTAATTTTGAGGAACAAAAAGGTGTTCCTGTAAGGAAAACTTTGTTCAACTTTTTGAGCAAGTACTTCTGTCTGAATGATTTGAATAGAAATTGAAGAAGTATTTATCTGAAGATGCACTTATAATATTTTTGGAATGCACAATACTTTTGTTCAAGATACTGATTTTTATTCTACAAGCTTTTCAATTTAATTAAATTTTTTTCAAAAAAAACTATCCGTCAATGAACATTATATCTATATGATTTACGTAAGGGGGCTTGATGCATATACCTTCTCTCCTACATCATTCATGTAAACAATACCTTGAATGTTTTGTGGGCGTTTAAAACAGTAAGTAAAACACTCTTAAGTGTAGATTATCGTACAAATATTTTGATGGATTGATTCGAAAAAATAATATTTTGATATATTTAGGTATGGTGATTGACTACTAAAGAGTGTATTGAAATATTGGACGTAATAGCTTGCTGCTCTGTTATATAGCTTATAAAATCATTTTATCTGGGTATTCTTGTTAAAGAAAAAATCATTGAAGCGTCCAAATGTTTGCTAATAATTTTTTGGATTGATATTCTGACGTTATTTTATTTCTTGGCATGCCACAGAAATCCCATGCGTCGAATTTTGTAGATTTAATCTAAAATTATAATTGAAATCACAAAATTTAAAAAAAAACAGAACCAAAACATACGAAATTTCAATATTTTATGCTATCGTCAACTTCCCTTACTTATGCAGCAATTTACCTTCATCACCTGCATACGGAGATTATATATCTCAGTTGATTCGTTACGCAAGAGCATGCTCTACGTATGAACAATTTCTAAATCAAGGTAAATTATTGACAAACAAGTTGATGAAACAAGAATATCAGCAGTCTCGTTTATGTCATCATTTCGTAAGTTCCATAGTCGATACAATGAAACAATGACCTTGTCAGCAAATAAAATTTATCTTTGAGCCATATGCTGACTTCTGACTGACTTGACGTCGTATTTTTCCGTTGTTTCCCTATCATAACAAGGAGCACACGGCAGGTGTGGCTGGTCGCCAGGGAAACTCAATCCTCCATGGCACCTGATCTCATTTCTGATGTTTTGGAGGTCCTTGTTTGCTCTGCTCCTATTTTATATTGTTTTATGGATTTTTTATCTTGAATACTGCCCCTTATCTCCATATCTTGCAGGCAGCCATTCCTCAAGATCAATCAGATACCATACTTGTTGGACATCATGGGCAGTGCTTTTTCTCGTTATAAGTGGAACTCTCGTAGATACCCAATGTTACCCAATGTAAGTAGTCATCTGGAATTTTGTGCAAAAAAAAAAAAAATTTCCTTCTATGATATTTGTTCTGCAGTGCAAAAAGTTCTCAGAATGTATACATTTTCTCTGGAAAGCCAATTGGGGTAAAAAAAAAAAACCTTTTTCAACAAACAGATTTCATAATTCTTAAATAACTCTTAAATTTTAAGATGTTGTGCTGAATTTTTTTATTTGATGTTTTACGAACTATCAGGATTCATTGCACCCCTTTGTCAAAGGGGAGGTAAATATGCATTGGTGATAATAATAAAATGCCTCTACTTTGTGTGTTGAAAAAAATTTATGAAATCAAAGAAGAAACGTTGAATAGATCGGTAACATTTGCTTAAATAATAACTATTACAAAATAGTGCAGTGGACCTTTTTTATTTTGTACGTGCAAGAAAAATTATAATAATGCTTCCAGGTTTTTTTTTTATAAATGTATCTTTGTAAGCAGGCAAAACCATGTTTTTAGCATTTGAAGCTCTCTCTCTCTCTCTCTCTCTCTCTCTCTCTCTCTCTCTCTCTCTCTCTCTCTCTCAGTATTTGATAATTAATTTTAATAGTATTCGATGCGAAATATGCTTACTAATGGTATTCCGATGTATATTTTCAAAGGAGGTAACTTATCACAATTTTATTTGTCAACAGGTTATAAATAAGAGTTGTCTTTCCATTTGGCATACTCGTACTGTTTATACTAAAAAAATTATTTTTAAAAAGTGCATTCATTAGGCAATTCTGATTTTTAACATCAAATTTGAAAGAGGTTCAAATAAATTAGTAAGTACGTCTTCTGCAAAAACATTATAAATATATGTGAGTCTGCGTTATATTGTCTTGCTAGTTAAATTCTTCAATTCCATTTGTGTGAATTTTGTCATTGTTTAAAATTTCAAAACCCAAAAGCTGCAAAAATACTAAATACAGATACAAAAAGAGTTTGAGACATATACATGTATGACAAATTTGGTATGACAATAATAAGAAACCTACGTATCTGTCATAAAATGTCAAAGAAACATAAAGCTATAGAAAATAGAAAGATCAAGAGTGCTGAGATAAATTTAAGATGACCACAAATTAGTCTTCAATCGTCCTCCTCTTATCAGCGTTTTCGTGATAATGTGAGTCAAATCTTATTACTCGTACTATGGTGTCTGTATCAATACCCGGTATATCCCTACTACTTCATTCATTCTTCAACTTATATGCATTTCTCTTTCTTTGTGGGTAAAAGTTGCTTGCTTGAATACTGGCGTGGCTATAGTTGAACAAAAATATAAAATATACAAGAGAAATATTCAATTTTGATAGGTTGTCCTATGAAGGAATTGTTTGCTGGTGATAACACAATGAAACATATGGAGATAACAAACAGTATTCAATATAAAAATCTATATAACAATACAAATTAGGAGCAGAGTAAATATTGACCTCCAGAACATCAGAGGAGGGATCAGGTACCATAAAGGAGTGATCGAGCAACTCTGCCGATCGGTCACACTCGACGAGTACTCATTGTCATGATCGGGAAATAACGGGAAAATCCGTCTTCAATACAGTGTATAAATAATGGACGTACAATTAGTAAGAAAAACGTCCGTCAGCATTTGACTCAATGATAAATTGTATTTGCTGACAATATCATTGTATCGACCATAGAACCTACGAAATGATGAATTAAAACGAAACTGTTGATATTCTTGTTTCATCAACCTGTTTGTCAATAATTTACCTTGTTTTAGAAATTGTTCATACGTAGAGCATTCTCTGCGTATCGAATCAACTGAGATATATTGACTCTGTATGCAGGTGTACTGCTGCATAAATAAGGCATCCCGTTTATCATAGAGCTTGGTTGTGAGATAACCATTAACGTCTTTTTCACGTAAAATATCCAAATATGATACATATGTGTCAGACACTGTGATATCTTTTATCTCAAGTTCACCAGGATTTTATCGTATCGACAGAAATGGAATGGGAATTACCATTGTTCGTTGATATCTCTGAATGTCGAGTTGAAGGCCACAGTAAGTGTTTTCTTTTCACGTTTAATATTTTAGACAAATTCTGCTTTATATGAATACAAAAATAGTCTGCTAATAACGGGGCTTAATTCGTATCCATGGGATTTCCAAAAGATTGTTGGAAACCTGGTCTCCAAAACCAAAATAGATATTGTCAATCAGAAACTCACGCATCTTTTTGGTGTCAATTTCAGAAATTTTGCAAATGACTTTTGACAAGATAAGTGAATGTACGAGTTCTAGTATCATTGAAAAAGCAGCTGTCGGTGGTGAAATAGCCTGGACTTTAATTCATCTTTTGGAATGGTTGTATTTAAAGTTGAAGAGTCATAAATTTTTTAACTGTTGATTTTGATAAAATCTTCTGATTTTAAAAATGTCCAAAAGTTCTTTGGAATTTTTAAGTTTCCACATCTGATTTACACCACTTCATGAATATATTGTTTCACAGTACTTTTAAAGTACTGTCTCCTTCACTTAAGGTTAGGATCATGAAAGGTTTTTTTCACATCTGGAAATTCAAAAAGATTAAAAATATTCTATTTTTAATAATACAATTATAATGAATTTTTTTATCAAAATAATGTAATTATAATAATATGAAATCATACACTTATATATGTAATTGCATTTACGATGTTTGCTCCAACGGAATGTAAAAAATCTTAAACCATTTTTTTTTTCAAATTTAGAATGAACCCTGTGTTATTTCTGTTATATTGTATGTTACATCGTTATTTGAGAGCTGTTGAGAGACAGACTAGTATCGGGTGTGAAGTTGGGTCATCGGTCTGTTTGGTGTGTTTCCTGAACGTCTACTCCCTATATAAACAGTATAATTATCACACTCAATTAAGGGGCCCCTCTAAGGGGTACAGGTAGAATTTACCTGAGTTACCTTTGTTTTAAACTGTATGAATAAACTACCTGCATTTATAAGACTGTGTCAAATACTTATATAGGGAAAATCTAAGCAATAAGTCCTATACATTAATCAATTTATATTAATCTAGCAGGGAGTCTTTTTTACTCATTTTTTCAAAGTATTTATCTTAACTTTGTAATAAAAAAATCTACCTTCATTTAAATTAGAAAAAAGAAGTTTTTTTTTATTGTGCTAATTAATCTTTAATTCTATTCATTTTTAATCAAATGTTTCATAGCAGCAAATGTTAATATTTTAACAATTTAAATGCATTTTACATAATTATTTAAACAGACAAAAGAATCTTTCGTTTTTCTTTATTCTTTTCTTCTGGACTATTTCATTTTTTCAATTCATCCACTGAATTACTGACAGTTATTTTTTTTATGGTGCATAATAATTTTTATGTCCGTTTTTTACCTAAAGTTTTAAGTATATTTTACTCTGTATATATTTAATTTCATAACAATTTATCATTTGCAAACTCATAAGACTGATAACATGTAAGGAGACAATCATTTTGCACGTTAAAAGTTTTTGAAGAGTTATCTGCCCTTAACGAAAATAAGAAAAAATATGATTTCTCAAAATTTCTGCGGTAAATAATTTATTTTATTTCATATTTTAATAAGGAGGGGGTTTATGCATATTTTCACCAAGAGATTTGCTTGAAATTCAAAATACTTTTTAAAATATATGATAAAAACATGCGCTGCCCATAGACGTCAATGTAAAATTTAAGTTGCAATTATTCGGACAATAATTAAAATTTTATAAATTCCTTTGGTTGAGTGTTTTCATTTTATACTATCTTCAAAATACTACCTATATTAAAAATATCGGAGCATTCATTCATTAGGTACAAAATATGGTCGTTATACATTGAATACCTTAAGTCTCCATGATAAAACTTAAATCTTAAGATAATTATCACTTTACATATATAGTGTCATAGTGCTTGTAATGAAATAAAAATATTCATATGAAAAACAAATTGTGGTTTAGTACAATCATATTCTTCATCAGAAAATTAAAAATATTTGATTTAGACTGTTAATCAAGATAACACGGGTAACACAGGAAACCCCTACATGTGCCCCTCAGAGGGCCTCTTGATTGAGTGTGATAATTATACAGTTTATATAGATAGTAGACGTTCGGGGAATAAACCGTCTGTTTAACGGTACTTGGACACAGATTTGAAGTAAAATTTTCTCTATAATATTACGACTTATATATTTTGATAGCATTTCACACAAAAATTAATTAAAAATCTTATTTCATTTAAAAGTTATTAAAACTTCAAATTTTTTGGCGGGTTTGATTGACACATGCTTGCACTTTCACAAATTTTAACCTTATTCTTAATCCTTAGGAAAAGTGGCAATCTTGTTGTGTATTAATGAAAAAAATTTAAATTTTTTATCCAGAAAAATAATTTTATTCAGAGTAGAAATATTAGAAAGCAAAACTCCTTCACAAGTATCGTCATTCCGAACTAAGAGTTGCGTACAGGGTTTAGCAAATCGAGCACACTCGTGTTATGTACACAGTTTTTGTAAACAGGGCACGAGTTCTGTTTTTGCTGATGTTTACAATTCACCGGGTCCGTTCAATCGTCACAGTCTGCTTACCACAACTGCACGGACTGACAATATATTGTGTGTTTGTTTTGCTTTCGAACATGTCTACTTTGAATTTTCTGGATTATAGTATTAATATTTTTCATTTATACACAACGAGATTGCCACTTTTCCTAAGGATTAAGAATAAAATTGATTTGTAAAAGTGCAAGGATGTGTCAATCAAACCCGCCAAAAAATTTGAAATTTTAATATCTTTTATTTGAAATAAGATTTTTTATTAATTTTTGTGTGAAATGCTATTAAAATAAATTATATAAGTCGTAATTGTATAGAGAAAATAATAACTTCAATTCTGTGTCCAAGTACCTTTAAGCGCTGCTGTCATATAGGTAAAATTAACTAATATGAATCATTTCCACTATCAAATAACAAATGCATATAAAAAATAAGCGTATTGTTTACGTAAGGGATTATTCTTTTTTGCTTATCGATAATCCATTGTTTATACGTGTGCACTTCATTAAAAATCAGAAAATAGATTGGCGTCAGGCTGAAAAATTATTCGGCTTATATTTAATTATTAATCCAAAGTAATCAGAATTAAGTTTATGCAAATCTTTAAACTGCTTTTTAGCACTTTTCTAAACAGTCAATTACATCGAAGTGGAAATTATTGTGTCACTCATACAAATACGTCATAAATAAAAAAAAAAGGCCTGTAGAGCTTAATTCTTTTGGCAATAATAAGACAACAAAGAAACATGATGATTATTTTTTTAAACAGTAATCCATGAGTAATGAGAAAAAATCGTTTGACAGGCACTTTTAAAAAAATTAAATTGGTATTATAAAATAAATATAAATTCAAAAATATCACAGATGATACAGCATATATAAGAAATCATAAGTTAACTGTTCAAGAAACAGCTTAAAATCTGTTAGTGTACAGTACCGAAATGCAGTTTTACCATAGATCTTTGTCAGTCATCTCTTAAATAAATCTAAGCTTAACAGTGTGTTATCTGAATGATTGTGGGGTTGGTGTGCGTCGTTTGCTAGATCCTGGCCTAGTTATGTGGCAGTGACAAGGGCGATATCGAAAGATCTTCAAAGAATGTGGACCGGATAGACTAAACTCCGTGGTCACTAGGTGTCCCTCTGGTCCCACTGCGCATGCCTGCACGCATCCCGCCTGATCCGTGGGACAGATGGCTTGTTTGATAAGGGATCCCCGATCATTGTATACGTTAACAGTGTGGTTCAGGGAGTCGGCCACAAGGATCTCCCCCATTCTATTTATAGCCATTCCCGATGGAATCATTGTCAATCCTTCACCGTGAGAACGAGGTGAAAATTTAGAAACGTATCTACCTTCAAAGGTGAAAAATTTAATCGTCGAGTTTACAGCATCACACACTATGATTTCTTGTCTGTTATTCACACATATTTTGCATCCAAAGCTATCACGAGAAATCCCTGGAATAGAAAATCTATGTAATAGCTTGCCTCCCTTTTTATATACTTCTAAGGTTCTGCGTGTTGACGACACAATCACGTGACCATTGTAGTCACATGCAATGCTGTAAGGTTCATCAACTGTTTCGAACACACTCCGGAACTGTCCGCCCTGAGTGACGACCTGAACTCTTTTGTTCCGTTTGTCCGCCACCGCCAAGTCTCCGTTCGGCATTTCCGCCACGTCTGATGGTTCCGAAAACTGAAGTTTACCGATACCTCTTTTCCCTATTTTTCCAATAAACACACCAAAAGAGTTAAACATCTGTAACCGATGATTCATGGTGTCTACCACTATGATATCGCCATCACGTGTAGTTATGACGCTCCGCGGGAAGTTAAAGTCCCCATCTCCATGGCCACGAAATCCTACATTGAACAGCAACTTTTCGGGTCTAATGTAAAAAAAAATTAAAATTAAGTAAATACCGGTAGTTTCTTTTTAGGTTTATCTCATATTGAAACAGCGATCCAAAATAATTGCTGTGTTTTTTTTTTCATCAGAAACTGTTAACAAAATGAAAGAAGCAATTATAGCAATCCTATAGACAAGCCGCTACCAAAACAACGCTCTTCGACCTTTGTAAAAAATATTTTGGTAATTCTCAATTCCATCTACACCACCTTAAATTTCATAACCAAAGTGTTTTCAACTGTACGTGTGCAAGACTCTATTGAACGTATAACATTGACTCCCAACAAACTAGCAATATTCCTACGCCATAAAAGCCACAGTTTACCATACTATTGTACCTCTCCTTCTTAGGTACTGGAATCAACAGAATAACCTGCTTCCTGGAAAGCAACCAATGTTAAATCACAGATTAATGTCACACAAAAGACCTTTTGAGTTATTGTAACAATGACTTCTTTGCTTCAAATACATGCTTTCGATGCCAAAGGATTAAATTAGTTTATAGAGAAAAAGCTGTTATATGTATGCCACAATTCTAGTTTCATTTACATGTGAAAATACTGATATTTACATGTACACGTATTCTTCATTGCAATGAACAATGGCATACTGGTAACCATTGAAGTGTACTCACTTTTTGGTCCCGTCTGAGTACGTCTCTTTCACCTTTAGATTAAGGGAGGTGGCACTTCGGATTGTCTCTTTGAGTCCTTGGGACAGAAGCCAAGTCTCCCACTCCCGGGAATCAACCAGGTCTTTCATTGCCTCTTGTCGGCAGTCATGGGCTAAGTAAAGAAAAGAATTTTGTTTTTTTACGGGTTTTGTAGAGGTAAAATTTTTCAGATTACACCTTGCCATACGCAACCTACTGAAACATTAAAAAAAGAAAACTCACCTCTTGGTCTCCTAGAAAATATGGTGGGAGCTTTGTTGTGGTAAAGTTCTTTGTAAGTGGAGACCGGGTATTTCAGTTCCGGGGAGGTATACCCATGGCCGTACAGCCGGTACCGAGACTGAAAGTCCACCATCTTTTTTCAAGGATCACAACACGGCCATCATTTCCTAAAAAATAAATTATTCAAATCGTAACCTATCTGACTACTGTTTTCCCTCATTCTCTGTACCCGTTACGGCTTATGTATATAGATTGCTGGGTACATGTATTATGACACAAGTTTTGTTCGATTTGCTTTTGCTTCTTTCTCTCTCTTTTATGTTCTTTACAAATGTTCAACGTTGCAAAACAACTACTGCAAAAATATTATTCATAAACTTGAAGTAGCGTTTCCGGGTGGAAGTGCTTTATTGGAGTTTTATATATAAATCAATATGGTTGCATTTCAAATAGTCGATAATTTGGCTAACTTTAAACCTGTTAAAAAGAGATAAAGAATTTAAATGGTAAGAGTGACTTAGAAATCTGCATACATTTGTGTGGATCGTTCCCTACCGTATCTTCTAATCTCCCTCATAAAGAGATATTACGATTCGATTCGATTTAAATGTCTGACTATGGTGTAGATTTGGGAACAATTTGCTCTACTGTGGTGTACTGTTGAAATCGACTTTCTCACAGTTCAGATACATTATTTTTCAAACATGGGCTTGATCAGGGAGTTTAAAGTCGAGATTTCATTGCTCTTTTATGACCTATTGGAGGATCAATGCAAAATTGCCTTGTCACAAAATGTGTAGTGCAAACAATTACTGTTTACTTAAAGTTTAACCGCAGAAGTACAACATATATTAACAGAATCCATTGTGGTATATGAAAAAATCTGACACTCTTATATGTAAAAAATATCCACACAAATATTAATTTAAATTATAATAAGGTACATGGTTTACATTTTTATTTAAATATTCTTCGTGTTTTGGTTTTGTAATAAACTCACAATTATCAAGTAACTTTTAAATGCCCATTCCTATCAAGTTTGTTTAGCTTACATGTATATCGAAGGGTGTAAAATGTTAAATGAATTATGAAAGAAAGATTTTTGAAAATAACATTGAAGTTATTTCTCTTACTTTGTTTTCAAAAAGACAAAATCCGTTGATCACTATTACTTGTAAAAACTTCTCATCTTCAGAATCAGCCTGCTTTCGCGTACGCACACCCGTAGCAACGGAAGTCACGGGCGAGACGAGACTTGCTAATTTGAATTTTTAAATGCCTAACACTTGAGACTCTTTAAACGGTTTATGAATGGATAGACTTAATCTATGATCAATTTAATTAAAATATTACAAGTACTTGAACCTTCGATTGCTCAGCGTTGGGCATTTTTAAAGAAAAAATAAATAATTATTAATTGATATTGAGAAAGAATTCGACACCCTTATCGATGTTTGGGGTTAACGTTTTGTTACCGATCTTTTCTTTTAAGATAAAGATCCAGAATCGATAACTTGAACAGTGCCAACTTGATATACTGATAAATACCCTATCTAAGACGTGAGCTTTGTTCTATTTTGACACATTCATTAATGTACCTGTCCAGGTATCTCCCAGAACAGCAATAAGACATTGAGACACTACTTACCTAGAAACATAGATATCTTTGTCAGAGAATAGTTAGTGTTTGATAAGACAGAGCCATGAACTTAGCCAACATTTCTCAACCATGTGAATTTTCGGTAACCATCATGTTTCTTTTTTTAAATTAATATGTACCGTAAGGGTGCATATATACCTCTCCCCCTCCAAATAAACATTGATGCTTTGGGTAATTTTTTTTTCAACATGCAAAATTTCACAGAAATATCTTCATATTGTGTGAAAATGTAGATAATCTTGTCGTTCAATATCAACTTTTCAACCAGATTTTGCACGTTAAAAAAATGAAAGAAAAATGGAAAAAAGCAACGAGCCTCCCTTTGGCCTTTCACAAATTGGAACATTGAAAGCTATAATCTAACTAATGTCACATACGTGAGTAATCTTGATCCATATCATTCTATTAATATTATCAACGTTTATCACAATATGGATATTATAACAGTATTCATTATATGTCTCGAATGTCTTTTCATTATTCGTGCATCCAATATAGGACAACCTGTTTATCCTATAACAGCTTCCATTTTCCTCGACAGAACAGAAGTTTCTGAGTGGAACGAAACTTTGGACCAATTTCAAAAACAAGATGGCGATACTGTGTGGCTAGAAGCACCACCACTGGTCCGCCGCTCAAAAGAAGACTTGCAAAATGACCCTGTGTTCAAATGGTGCATAGAGCATGACAAAGATACAGCGGCTGAGGTTGACTGTTTTACGGATGCGCAACAGGAGCTGACGAATCAAGGTCTTAATATAATTTCTTTTGCAAGTTACCAGTACGAAGAAGACTTCAGCAAAGTTATTGTCAAATGCCCAAAGTATGACAGGAAGATTACGACAGAGTATACATATTTTCGTATTGTCTTGCCTGGTAAACAAGATAGGTAAGTTTGTAATACACGTATAAGCCTAATTCTTATCATCATCTCAAACTTTTCATATTTGATACTGGATTGAAGATATTGGTTTTCTCTTATTATTAAACAAACTATTGGTAACAGTATTATAAACAACAATAAAATCAAAAAAAAATTTCATTCGGCTAATATCTCAGCTGGGTTTAGCTAAAAACAACTATTCGAACACTGCGATTCAATTTTACAAACAAGCTAGGACGTATAAGTTTATACTAGTATTACATTTAATGATTTTCAGTCTTTCCTGGTTTGTTTTTCAGTGGGTCATGTGAATTTAATGGGATGGATGTTGTTGTCCTCTTTACATCTTTTTCTGGACCTGATGCTCATGAAATTTTACTTGAAAGTGCCTTTGTGAGGAATATATCTGTCTATTTCGGAGTGCCACGCCTTCCAAGAAGCTGGGAATACGGAAACATTGATAAAGAGTTGTTGCCTGCATATTTTGAATGGGTACGAAGAGTAATGGGAGATCACAAATCTAGATACTCAAACAAGACTGTGGAAATATATTCTTCGTATTCAGCAGTACCCAGTAAACCTATTCGAATCCCACTTTATAAAACTCTCAAAGGATATTATATATCTGATGACGTCAACATGGGTACTGTAGATAGATATGGAGACATGCTGATGATATACGCATCATTGGTTTCAATTGCCAAACAAGAAGTGTGTAAATCATTGAAATTGGCCATTGCTCCCTCGATAGATATGACAACATTTGACCAAAATAGAACAGTAAAGGATCACGTGACCGGATTTGGATACATTGTCGAAACCAATTTGGACGTCATAGCAGTGCACGAAGGCCGTGGTTATGGGAAGGCACCCTATTATTGGCCGACACAAGTCAATCAACCTGTAAAAAATTTAGATCCGACATTGGATAAGATTCTTCAGCGGATAAATCCTAGCTGGAAAGAAAATGGAACGTTCAAGGAGTGGTTCACTGGGAGTGTTTACGAGGTAAGCACAGTTATTTGTGTGAAACTTTTATTTTTCTGTTTCTTCTAACCGTTTTAAAGGATAATTTGGTTGTTATTAAATTTTTGGAGTCTTCATTTGTTCAAAATGTACAAGTCTTCATTACAGGAAAATTGACAACCCTTATGCATAGGTTGGCTTTCTGAAGGGACAATTCTTAAAGAAATCAAGCAGGATTTACATGACTGTCATGCCTTATATCACTCACTACTATCTTTGTATCTTTACTTTAGCTCTTTCAGGCACTTGGAAATAAAACTGCAGAATTAAAACAGCAACACAAATCTCTTGAACTATGGCTAGGACTGGAGGCATTCGATGATTTGAACGACGACCCTTGCATACCACTCACTAGCTATAGCAAGACGTCGGTAATGGACACGGTAAACAAGAGAAGATTAGACTTTGCTTTGTCACAGGGCGCCGCTAGGGTCCAAAAAGTGATCGCTTTTTCGTGGGACCCTGATTTTACATGCACCACAAAGAGACACAATGTGACATTGTCAGACGGCATCATACACGACGCAAAAAGACCTATTATATTCGAGTGCCGTTTTCATTCTCCACAGAATGCTTCAGTTGTTATGATCGGTATCAACATCATGGGCTCTGGTTTTCATGTGAGCATTTTTTATTTCTTTTCAATTCTACACTTACAATAGATACATGCGTAAGCAAAAGAAGAAATAGCATCAAAAAGATGGCATCATGTTACTTTTATTTTTCCTTGTAGATCGATTGGGCGGATAAAGATGGCCGCCGTTATCAGACTACAGCTTACGGTTGTTATATAGAGGGGGACTATGGTCATTATCATCCACTGATTCCCTCCCTTGAGTACGTCCAGGCCTGTGATCCGTGGGACGACACTCAACTTTCAGATAAAGGCTACATCAAAGTGAAAGCATTGGAAGGATACCAAGAATGCATATTCGGATACGACTTTTCTAATTTTTCAAACAATTAAATGATCCACTTTTATAGTAATACAGATTCTAATTTCAGAATTCCAGTTTTGATTAATTCTTAGTTGAGATGCATTCGTTGAACTGTCATCGTTTATTTTCAGATTAGTAAAAAGCTAAAATCACAATAAAGAAAGTAAAGCAAAATATTTAATCTGCATAAATTCTTTGACGTGTTGAAAAAAGTTATCAAATTGATTTTCTCTCATTACTTTATTCATTTTTCCCCATGTAACCTTGACTTTGCAATGCATTATCGGACAGTAGATAAGTAAAAGACTCTTATCATCCATGTCAACATGAAATCAGTTTTTAGTCTTCTATTATTTTCCCTGTCCTTCCTATGCGTGTCTTGCGTCCCCTCTACCCCAGTTTATCCCGTCACAGCCGCCCTGTTTGAGGACCGGTTCTCGCTCAGGGAATGGAATGACACAATAGACTTGTTCAAGGAAATAGGCGGCGACACTATTTGGAAACATGCACCACCTATGGTTCGTCGGTCGATGCAAGACCTACAAAAGGACCCTGTATTCAAGAACTGTGTGGATAATGGGAAAGATTGCTTTTCGCAAGCGCAAAAGGAACTGACCAGTAAGGGCCTGAAGATTTTATCGTTTGCAAGTTATCAAAATTCAGAAGCGTATGGTGAGGCCGTCCTCAAATGCCCACAGTACGACAAGAAGATAACAATATCAAAAGATACTTATTACAGAATAGTGTTACCTGCAGACAAACTGAGGTAAATATTACATATGCTCGTGGTAGGTTTTTGCTTTGATTTCTAGTCCAGCATCATTTGCCTTCGACTGTTTTCAGGTTTGCTGAACAACACTTTGTCAAAAAAACCTTGTCCAGCATATATAAAATTGGTACACGTACTAGTAGGTAACGAAAGCATGATTTCTCCTAAACTTTACACCGTTCAAACGATCATGCATTATATCTTTTTAGCTCTGTCCAGTGCAGCAGTTATAATGGAAAGAACGTGGTTGTCTTGTTCGCTTCTTTGTCTGGCCCGGAGCCACACGGACTACTACTGGAGAGTGCTTTTGGTAGGAATGTTTCCGTGTATTTCGGAATCCCTCGTCTCCCTCAGCTGTCTGATAAAGCGGTAGACATGCAATTTATGACAGCATATTATGAATGGATACAGCGGGTCCTTCTGGACCATAAAAGTAGATACACCGTCACCAGATTCCAAGACTTCTCTACCATCGGAGGCAGAACGCCCACAACTAAAAAGTTCCTTTATGACGCAGTTGTGGGATATTATATTTCAGATGAGGTCAATCTTGGAAACGTAAAAGAGGAACTAAGTATTATTTCACTCTATTCCACTTTGTCTTCGACAGTCAAAAACCTTGTCAAAAAGAAAACGGCAATCTCTCCTATGGTGGACTTGACGAAATTCGGATCGAACAAAACAATAGATGACCATGTAAAAGGACTGCAGGTACTTGCAAAAACCTCTGTTGATGTAATAGCCGTCAACGAAGGGCGTGGTTACGGGAAGGCTCCGTACTACTGGCCGACACAGGAGGATTTACCTGTATCACAAATAGATAGGTCATTAGACAAGATCTTACAAAGGATAAATCCCAACTGGAAAGTCAATGGGACTTTCAGAGATGGATTTACTGGCAGTGTTCACGAGGTATGATTATTCCAGAACTATTAAACAGGTATAATGTACTTATACATATATGTATTTGAAATTGGTTTCAATCACAATTTATCTCAATTGTTCTAAGGATTCATATTTTATCTGTAGTTGTTTCGTGCTCTTGGGAATGAAACCTCGTACCTCAACCAAAATTCTTCAAAGTTTGAACTTTGGCTGGGTATAGATGCGTTTGATGACTTGCATGACGACCCTTGTATTTCTTCAAAGAAGGTTGAGAAGACCATGAACGCAGTCAACAAATCCAGAATAGATCTCGCTCTTTCTCATGGCGGTTTTGCTGTACATAAAGTAGTCGCCTTTTCTTGGGATCCTAATTTTACGTGCAGGACTAAACAGTTTAAGAATTCTCTAGCCGATGCTATTCTGAATGATTACGGTCGTCCAATGATGGTTGACTGCCGCTTCCACTCCTCGTTTAATCGTTCTGTTGTTGTCCTTGGGATAAACCTCTTAGCCCTACAACAAAGCTTTAAGGTATGCCTCACTAAAGTAACTTTACGTAAGTGTATTGAAAAATGTGCTATGTTGTGAACAGGTGTGAAGCAATGTGTATGTTTTAGTGCTTTATCCTTGCAGACATGATTTTATCACGTGATCATGACTTTAAGTTTATTTCTGTAGATTGATTGGCCAGACAGAGATGGAAACCGCCATACTTCCAGTGCCTATGGTTACTATTTTGAGACTGATTACGGGTTAGATCACGGACTGATTCCTACCATTATTTACACTCAGACCTATGACCCTTACAACGTCATTGACCTTGCAGACAAGGGTTACGTTGCTGTACAAGCCGGGGGTGCCTACACCAATTGTATTTTTGAATTCGATTTCACTCGAGAGTCGAAAAGATAAAAAAAATGAAATCCCTATGATTCCTATACCATAATCCATGGAAAGATAATTGTAATACCTGCATAATATTACTATAGAAAATACATTTCTTGGTGCCTCGATACCCATTAAAGTTCTTGAATTCTAACAAACGTTTTGGACTTTTAAACATTCATTTTATAAACCGAAGAAAAGTGCCTCCGAGAATTCCATTCTGTCAGGTCAGTTGTAAGCAATTTCGAGGGGAAGGGGATGCAACCAAGTATTTACAGTTTTGTCGGCATTTGAAAACCAAAGGTACCTGTCTAAAAAGTCAACAGGGGGAGACACGTCAATAATGTGCATTTATTTTATGGAGGGATCACTCATACATGTACAACCGTTGTTTCTACAGCCATGCATCATACATGCATGGTGTAAATCTAAGCGTGGGAGCATGCACTATTTGTAAATGGCAGTACCAAAATATCTTAATGTAATGAAAAATTGTCTTTATCTCGACTTCCGTGGAGATTTATTGATTCAGTCATTCAAGAAACAGATTATCGGTGTTCGAACAAAAACGATATATCTCAATGGCCGATGGCCCTGAGTATCGAGTATAGGCTCTCCACCGGGAGGTGTGGGGGGGGGGGGGGGGGGGGGGGGGGGGGGGTCTTCATGTTGGTGAAAAATTATTTGAGGATGTAAAACAACAATTAAGGGAGATATTAGATCCAAATGTTAAAATATACAGAAAGATGATCGAGTTTCTGATATAGATGTGGGTTTGGAGACACAGGCGCTTGACGTTTTTAACCTTTCTCTTTATAAATAAAAAAAATTCCCTACTATAATAATAAACATGTAGTAGGGAATTTTTTTATTTATAAAGAGAAAGGTTAAAAACGTCAAGCGCCAGTGTTTGGAGACTATGTTTCTACAATTTAATGGAATAACCCGTGGTACGAATTGTGCACAGATATTATAGAACTTTTGTAGTTGCTGTTGCCTTCAGCTCCACATTTAGATATGTTGTAGCTGCAGATCCTTAGCTCTTTGGTCTAAAACAAAAAATTGGGATGTACATGTACGAGTGGTGCGTTGTAGGCAATTTTTTTGTGCCCAGCTTTCGCAAAAGCGAGGAGACATTAAATCTCATTCGTCTGTCCGTCTGTCAGTCCGTCAAAAAACTTTAACCTTGCCCTTAACTTTTGATTTAGTGGAGCTATGACTTTAATATTTCACATGTGCATTCCTTGTGACAAGACCTTTCTTTGAGTACCACCAAATTTGACCTTGACCTTGGAGTTTGACCCGTTTTTACACATTTTTTTTTTACTTTTGCCATATCGTTTGAACGGTAGATGGTAGGACTTTCATATTTTACTTATGTATTCTTTTTGGCAAGACCTTTCATTGAATACCAACAACTTTGACCTTTGTGATTTCTTTATGAAAGAACTTTAACTTTGGCCATAACTTTTGAACGGTGAATGCTTGCACTTTCATACTTCACATATGTAATCTTTGTGAATTAACCTTTCATGGGATATACCAAGAGTTTTTACCCTTTGACCTTTACATTTGATCTACTTTTAAAGACTTCAACCTTGGCCATAGCTTTTGAAAAGTAAAGGCTAGGGCTTTCATACTTCACATATGTAATACTTGTGACAAGACATTTCTTAAGAAACCAACAACTTTGACTCTTTGACCTTGGAGTTTGACCTACCTTTCAAAAACTTATCTTTGGCCATAAGTTTTGAATAGGTCGTGCTAGGGCTTTCATATTTCACAATCGTATTTCTAGTGAAGAGACCCTACTTTGGGTACCAATATGTATTTAATTTGCATTTAAGAAGTTTAATCTTTTCTATGTTGCCAAACAGTGTCATCAGTGTTTCGCAAGCACATCTTGTGCCTTATTAGTTTTGATTAATAAGAGATTGGGCTTAGTATTTGACATGTGCATCAACTGTGACAAGATATTTCCTAACCTGCTGATTTCTGACTCCTTGATCTTGACCTCATTTTTTTTTTAGAAATCAACTTCAGTGATGATTTCTATTTGACATAGGGCTTTCATATTTTGTCACAATATGTCATAAAAAATGACATCTCACCCACAAAGACACTGAAAGTGGGGGGCCAAAATTCTTTGAATTTCCTTGTTTATCCTACAATTTAATATTTTGATAAAATGCAAATGTCCTCATAACTAAAATGTCTTCCAAAATAAACTCTGCAGCTTTTACTCAATACCAAAGAAAAAAAAAAAATAAAATTTTCAGACACAAATTTTATTGAACCACTGACTACAGAAGATCTAATAATTGACACAGATTTGTGACCAGTCTGAAATCGAATGTGAGTTTCTATGGAGATATTACTACATTGAAGTAACACCACTGTTTAAAAAAACAATCTGGGACATGCCCTTTGACCTTTACAAATTAAAATAGACTATGGTTACTGTTTCTTACATTGCATTGCATGCATTACATGGTAGACCTGTGGTTGAGTCTTGTATGATGAATAAACAAGGATTTAAACAAAACAAACTTCAACAATAACAACATAAGTATTAAATCTTGTTCAGGGAAAACAATCCCTGATTTTTGATGTGCATATGCATTCAATGACAAAGTCCCTTTTCTGAGATTCTACGATAAGAACGGGCATCAAGCTGGAATTCAAAGTTAGGGATTTCATTGTAAATACTTGTTCAAAATCTTATAAATAAAAAAAGTAATATACAAAATTTAAAATATTTTCAAACAACCTATACTTCACAATAAATGCCATTATTTTTCTTGTAAAGCTAAACAAATATTGGATTTCCTGAATTAAATGTTTGTTTTTGTGTAAACGTGTGATGGAATGTACTGATAGGAATGTCTGTATATGTACAGCAATGAGACAGAATGATTTACAGCTAAAACACAAGGTCAACGCTTAATGTCCAAAGATAGTTATTTCCTTGAATGACTGCAGAAATGTTAATCTCTCAATGTCCAAATATAGCCATGTTCCTATATCGACTAGAGAAATGGTTATCTCTCCAATTTAAAGAAAAGGCTGTCTTCTAAAATGACGACAATAGGGTCATCTTCCAGTGTCCTGAGAAATTCATTCTGCTTTCATGTTAACAGAAAATGGTGATATCTTCAAGTGAAGTTATTGGTGAGATTCTAACATGGCTGATCATTATTCAACCACATGTAAAGTTCAAGCACTGATTAAGCTTACGATTCCAAAGTGTGAAAAAAAAAATCAAGTTTTGACACATCAGTTTTTTAAGTACTGTTTTCTCTTTCAGACTTATAAAGAAAGTCTTTAGAGCAAAGAGAAAAAAATCTTTGATTTTCTTTAAAATTATTTAAACGTAACACATTATATAAATAGCAATACAGCCAGGGATAACTGGCAAGAAAATACAATACAGAGTGATTTTTGAGAAAAAAGATTCATTTCGCTAAAATTACCAACTATCACAGAACATATTCATAAACCGGATCTACAATTCAACAACCTGATGATAAAACTACTAAAACCAGTAACCCTGACCTCCCCCAACAACACTAATTTATTGACTTCAGGACATCTTTGTTGTAAAGCCCTGTAGGTAAACAGATATCCATACACTTCAGTAATTCAAAACTAAATACCTTTACAACAAATGGATTATATGAATTACTCATAAATATTTTTTTTATATTTTACATTTCCTCAAGTTGACGGTACATCAGTATCTACTGAGTTAGTAATTGAATTTACATGTTAGGATATACACACATATATGGGTCAGTTTATGGTGTGATATTGCACGAAAATTTGGAAGTCTTAGAGTTGTCTTCCTTTGTTTTCAAAACAGATCTCAAATTCCAAGATAAGGAGTATCCAATTTAAAAATCACTTATGATGGACAATTCATCAAAATATTTCAACATCTATGCTACATCAAGAGAAAATGCGACCTCAATAACAGCGCCATAACAATGAAGAGTCAGTTACAAGGGTAGAGAACTCTGTCGCTGCTTTGTCTCAAGTTTTTTTATTTTAACTTTTCTCCGGGACTTCCTGAAGAGTGTGCCACTGGGCGATAGGGCGACGTGGGTTGGCCAGCATATCACTCCAGTGGCGAAGCTCTGTTCCGCTTGAGTTGCATCCCAGGACGACACGCCCGATTGGTTCTGAGGTTCCTATTCTGTCATAGTCCACGACCGTCACATACAGCTGGACTTTCTATATATATAGAAAAAGAAAGTTTTTTCCTATTATGTAAAGAATTGTAAATCTTTGCAAAAATTTAGTTGTTAATTTTAACTGTGATATTTTTTTCAATTATCCTCTAAAATATGCACAGCATTGTTATCAGATTACAATATTCTTCATAATTTGTTAACAGTAGTTTTTTTTTTAACTTTAAGTTAATTATTCATTGGAAATGAGTAAAAATATCATACAAATTCAATTTATTATTTCCATAACAGAAAAAATTCAAATTTAGAAAATATATTTATGTTAAAAAGTTATCGTCTAAAAATTGTCTTTTATTTAAAAATATTACTTTACAACAAAAAGAGTGATTGAAAAATCAAAGAATTTAACAGAAGTGTGTAAATCTAGGACAGGGAGTTATCAGATAGGATACATTTTAAGAAAACTGTAAAATTTATTTAGAGGTACATGTATAACAATTAAATGATAGAGACAAAAATATGACACATGCACAGTTCCAAAACACAAAACTGGTGAACATCAAATATACCAAAACAACTGAAACATTGCAACATGCACTTACCTTAACTCTCTAAAGCTGAGAACTTGTATAATCTTATTTATTTATATAAAATATGAAATATACCTACCATTTTAACTCTGGTTTGATCATTTCCTATATTGCTTACTAGAAATTCAGTGATTTAGTAATTTACCAGAAAATGACTGCTTATTTAAGAGATGGGATTAAGTCTCCTTTATAAGCTGAAAAACTTGTTTTTACTAGATACAGGTATTTAATGATTGTACAACCCCCTGGGCCCCACAACTGGCCACAAAGATCTGGCTGAAGTAGGAAACACAAGTATAGACTACACACAGACTACAGTCACAATGATAACCAACAATGACGTGTACAAGTGGGATCTACCGCTCAAACACCACTAGGTATTACATAGTGATCAGCAACTACAGATTACAATAGTACAGGTATCGCAGCTAAGCAGTAACTGTATAGTCACTTCATCTGGATGTTATAAAAGCTTTTGGTTAGGTCTCACTGCCAAGCCAAAACTGTTCACAGAAAAAAAAAAATCTTAGAAATTTCAATAAATAAATTCCAGGGAAATCATTTTAATATTTATTGTCTTAATACTCATGAAAAGAATCATGAAAATTTATAACAGATTCAAAATTTGTGACAGACTCAATTTAAGGTGCATGCATACTCAACATTATGTATGCATGCAGTCCTATGACCTAAATACAGAGATGGTGTTTTGGAGAATTTTTTTTTTCAAAATACAGGTCATTGCTCAAATTCATTCCCTCCATTTAAGCAATTTGTTTTCCTGTAAACAGTTATTGGCATTAGGTTACACCACACAAGGAATTTTGTTAGCTGAACTATGCATAAAGGCTTCTCATATCCTGAGCAACTAGGGGGGAGTGTTAGCCACATTTTCTTGCTCAACACAAAACAACATGTTAGCAGGGGGGGTTATAGACTTTGGAGAACAAGACATTAAGGCTGTACACCGAACATTTTATGGTCTAGGATAAAGACAAACAGCACTACTGTGTTACACATGGCCACCATTAAACTGGTGGCCTCAACTGGTACCTGTATCTGCTCAAATGGCACCTCAAAAGTGAATGACTCGTTATAGTATGGGTTAAGAGTGCACTTCTTGATGGTCGTTTTCTTCTTCTTGACGCGTTTCCCATTTAACATCATAGAGATTTTAACATATGGATCTGATTAAACAAAAAATAGTGAAAAAAGATCAAACATTATAAAAATAAATTCCAAAGTATACCCAAATATACGGCATGCATAATAAAAAAATATCCTCAGCATAATTGCCAACACTGCATTAAATAATATTTCTGGTATTAAAAATGTACAAATATTTCTTGAAAAAATGATATGATATGTTTGATATAATTGTTGCAAGTATAATATATCATTTTATAGTACTTTGTGTACATATTGTTCCATTGTATTTTTTCAAATTATTTCTTTAACATTCATTTTTTTAAGTTGGTCATTATACTGAGGAATTTATTACAAAAAAAGATAAAATATAGTTGACACCAAGAGGAGGTACAAAAAAAAAAGGAAAAATTTCCCAGCTGGCAAGCAGATACCTGAATCTGCTCGAAAGGAACCTCAAACGAGAAGGACTCGTTAAAGTAGGGATTCAGGGTATTTTTCTTAATGGTCGTTTTCTTTTTCTTCAGGCGTTTGTTGCCCTGATAGAGGGCTATTTTCACATATGGATCTGTTAAAACAGAATTACAGCTCTAAACTGACATGGTTTTTTAAATATATTTTTCCATTTTAAGGAGTTTTTTGTTCATTGACGTTATATGTTTTGAACCACAATTTTTTTTTTACATATCAGATAGCATACAGACATAGATTTTAAAAAAAATTGTTAATCAATATTTTCAGTATCATGTCAGCATCATCTTCTAATGGGAAATATTAGCACAAACCAATTAAGTGCTAAATTTTTTTCAATTCAGTTTTCATTAAACCATTTGAAGAACATTTATAAAAAAAGATATTGATAGTTCTGCAGAAATATGTGTAAATATACAGTTGATGTTCCCTTGCAGAGTAATCTTAAACATTTTTTTGAATTATATATAGATTGGAAAAAAATAATACATGAAAAATATTGACCCTTCTTTAAAGCCATATATAGCATATTTTTTATGATTAAAAAAAACCATTTTATTTCTTTTTTTACTTTATATTAAGATTAGGTACTTTTCTGTTAAGTACACAATTTAAATCAATCACATTTCACAGATATAAAAAATTTGAAAAAATGACTGATTTATTTACCTTAATTATTACTCCACAAAAATATCAGACAAAGTTTTAAATCAATTTATCAATAGAAACTTGAGATTTTTCAAGTTAAAAATTATTCAAATTTTAATTTGAACGTAAATAACACATCATGCATATATATCTGCACTCAATCTCGTATTTTCATTTTTTTTAAGCTCAGATATGCCATATTTAGCTTTATAATCTGTTTACTGATGCAATATTGTGACAGATACCTGTAATAAAGATAAACCATTTCACATTTTATTGGGAAAAAATATAATCCAAAAAAATATTATTAAATTGAAGCTCTCATATTGCTCACAGAAATAAATATGGTAGAATTTAATATGCATATTAAGATTAAACAAGATTTAATAATATTTTTACACTTGATATTTTATGAAATTTTTTTTTTATCCCAAATTTGATTTTTCTTTTTACCTGAGAGACCACCGACATCCATCTTCTTCAGATTTTTGGCTTCCAATATGACGACCGTCAGTTTTCCAGCTGTAGGGACGTACCGCAGGGAGAAACAAATATCTCCTAGTTTGTTCTCCTATCAATCAAAACAATCATAATTAACATCATGCATTGATGAGTCTTCCCTATACTCAAATTAAAAAAAAAATGTTTAGCAAAATCTTACATATCAGTTCAAAACATCTATGGGTTTTCTAAATTGAGCCTATGCATAAATAACTAAGATTTTATTTGCCTTTTTCTGTTGTGAAATGGTGCATGTAAACCTAGTTAATGTGAAACTTTCTATTATACCACATTATACATTCACTTCTTTGTATTGCTTTCAAGATCATAACAAGAACCATATATACATTTGACATGAGCCTACTCTGTATGCATTGCTTCCCAAAAGTTCATTAAGGGATTCAGAATCCATACACAAGGAAAGTCTCGGACATCTATTTCAATTGATCTTGTGTGTCAATCCCCTATTCTGACTACCAGCAGGAAGTTTATTAATCTTAGCCCTGGCTGAGAGCTAATCCATAATGTCCTGAAGCCACAAAGTCATATATAGGTGGGCAAACATGAAAGCAATATGTTTATAAAGACAATGTATTGATTGCTTGAACACTTTTCATATAAGGGTTTTCTCTTCAGTATTTAAAGCTTTGCATGTCACATAAATGTTGAGCTTCGTTAAGCGGAAAAATACCAAAACAAACAAATCAAATATGATTAGCATGAGTTTCAAGGCTGCTTATTGATTTGCCCATCTGGTAAGGCTAAAATCGTGTAAAAACCATCAACAAAACAGATATAAACTGAACTGGAGAGAACCAATAGTCCATTATTTTCTGAGTTGACCCCTGGGTACTGGAATACCAGTGATTATTGAGAGAAGTACTTCCTTAATTAACCAACATCTAAAATACAATTCCGATCCAGAGACGTAATTCCCAATCTACATAAGCAGATAGAGAATCCGCAGGGAAATCTGATTGACAAGAGATTCAAGAGGGGGTTTATTTTCTCTTATAGGCTTAATGCTGGTTCGCCTCGGGGGAACCAGTCTATGCACTAAGTTGTCATTACGGCATCACATATATCCCTTCTCCAGATTTTTGTTGATTGTCCTTTCATGTTTCTCTGTACTTTATATGCTATATCATATTAAAAGCCTAATCAATAAAGGTTAACTAATGAACTCAGGGGTTATAATACTTCTGTGGATAATTACACTCCTAGAACTTCAATTATTAGAGTTCCCTTCAATACAATAAAAATATTGCAAACAAGTTAATTGAATGTTTTTGCATTAGCTTCCATTTTCTAATGGACAACCATAATAATTATTATAACTTGCTCACAAAGAAATAATAAAAGCTGTTTTGATAGTTGTTTTTTTTTCTTTTTGAATTATGACCTTGATCATGACCTTTCATTGTATATTAATGCCATACTTTTGATCATAGATCAATTTAAAGTGATATGTAAATATCACTTTCGCAAACAAATGAACTCCCACAGAGTAAAAATAAACCGTGTGTTCTGTCAGCTCTCAGAATGTCTGCCCAGCAGGTGCTATTAAAGTGTATAAATAGTCCTGCTATTAACGGATTTGCTGATCTGCGCAGAAAAAATGGACTTAACACCAACAACTGTCAAAATATACATATGATTTTCACACACAATCCTCAAGATTTTTGTATAATCATTGAGTTTCAGAATCCTTACTTTTTAAAAATCTCAATCAAGGTTTTGAGATATGATAAGCTATTTCTGAAAATGACAGCTCAAAAAGGGTGTATTCTGTACATATTTCACATGTTATCTCAATTTGAATGGTATCTTGTCTGCTGTCTTGCAACCAGTCCGCTCATACTTATGATAGTGAACTGGTTCATTGCAATATGTTTGACTATAGCTACATTCATGGTGCAATATGGTAAATGGAAGTGGACCAACGGCCATTGAAATAAAACTTCGTAATGCAAATACCGTAAAATCACATATTTTCGTGGGGTCAAATTTTCATGGTTTGAGGAAAATACATTGGTTCAAGGGGATTTGATTTTGTGGATGAAGAATTGTTGAGCAGTAATATCTGTGAAAAATTACATTTCATGGTGAACATAAATTCATGTGTCTCTTCATACCTTGAAAACCAGGAAAGTTAAACCCCCACAAAAATATGTGATTCACAGTAGTGCATATTTGAAAATTCATAATGTGAATTAAAATTGCTTATATACAAATTTTAAATGGTAAAATTTACTTTTCAAAGTGTACAGTAATTGCATATATTTCTCTATAATTCTAAGTGTTAGAATTCTTTGACATGTATGCTGCAGTGAAAAAAAATTCAGTGCAAATGTGTTTTATAAATCTCCTAGCCAGTTAAACTGGATTGGAGCTAATTTTTAATAAAAGTATACTATAAAATGTTGACTGGCATTAAAAAGAAAACTCACCAATAAAAAGCATAATTAAGCAGCAGGTTGAATTGAAATAGGTTTTCGTTATTTTGTTAATGAACCATGCTTACAGAACTCAGAGTACTTTGATTTATATTTTATGTTTGCAAGATCACTTCTTCCCCTTTTGGGGATGTGTGTATGCGGGTGGGTGGGGATGGGAGTGAATCGTTTTTGTCCTGTCTGACCACCTGTTTTTCTATGTCTCTTTCATAAAAATTGAACCTTTCTAAAAATTATAGACCCAAAGGGGTTAAGAACTATAGATCCTTTGTATTACTGTTCAGTGCTGTTTACACTTGAAATGCTTGTCTAGGACTGTAAACTGATTATTGAAAGGGCAATGAGTAGTGGATGGACTGAAAAATTCACATAAATATTCAGCAAAATTATCAGTTTTATATGAGGCATGAGTGGAATGCTTCTGCTAGGTAAATGGAAACTGCCTATCCAAATATGCAGTGGGCCTATATCCCCTTTGAGAGTTATTTTTTGTAACATTTTGTTTCATTAACTTTCACTCTCGAGACTTTCTATGTTCTGTCAGATTCGTCTAGTTTACCTTTTCGGCGTCGTTGTCGGGGCTGATCAAGTCCCGCCATTCCTCGATCACCTGACACAGATCTACAGTGTTCAGGGGAATCTTCACCTGTCCAATCTGATCGTGTTTGGAAAATCGGTCAAAGTCGTAGATGGCAAATACCAGCGTTTTTCCTCCTATTTCTGCATATGGGACATTCTACAAAACACGATAAATATTTCTTGTTACATAGAATTGAACAGCACAAGCTGTCAATCTGTATTGATAAATCAATAACTTTGGAACATCCTGACAAAAAAAATTTTCAATTACTTGGGGGGTCATAAATTCAATTCTCAGGTTTAAAATCTCTTTTGCATCCCAGTCAGGAAATGATTAAGCTTTGCTTTTGGTAAGATTAAGTACAATAAAGTTTTAGTCAATAATGTAGAATATTCTTGATGTGAAAAGAGCTGAACTTTGCATGAGCCATAATGGATCTGTATCGGAACCAAATTTTCCCTTACGACGACCAACTAATGGTTAAGAACGATTGCATTTTGTTTCCTTACAATGGTCCTCTAATGGTACCGCCTGATTGCGATTTTATGTTACAAAAATATCTCCATGAGGCAATTTCCAGAAAACAATAAAAAGTAGGGTGTATAAGTTATTGATTCCTATGTAAGGCGGAAATAATTCCCCTAGCTTGTCAGGTGGCAGTAAACATGGCTTCTCTGACACAAAATAATGATCTTTTACGAAGCAGTGGTATTTTTTCTCATTAAACCACCCTCAGTTGAACACTATGAAGTCATTTTTAATTTGGTGGTTCTTATATTGCCTGAAACACGCAATCTATCAAGACAGCTAGAGAGAATTGTAACAGAATTGGGATAATGAACCATTTCCTGCTTTATATAATCCTAAATTTACTAAGACATTTTCATTTTAAAATGTTTATAGTTATTAAGATGCTGAAGCTGTATAACATAATATAATAATTCAAAAAGCTTGACATAAGCCATTTGATAACTGGCAAAAATCGTTTAACATTTTCTGTTGTGCAAAAGATCTGGAACACATAAAACATACCGTATAATCCCTATTAACCGCCCCGGGCGCTTAGAAAATTGCAAGAAGGGGGCAGTTATTTTGGTATTCTCTTTATGATATTTAATGTCATATTTTAACTTTAAAAATCTTTTGAAAATAAAAAAATAAATTCAAGGAACCACTAAAATAATTTCTAACTTTAATGAAAGTGAAGGTAATTCACCCAAATGCTAAATTAATATTCATTTTCCACTGAGAAATTGGTTAATAGACAAGTTTTATTTTCACTTTCATGTTTTTTAAATACATTTCTAGATGATTTTTATCACTTTACAGGGGGCCCTTATTTCCTGACAATTGAAAAATACCTAAGGGGCGCTTATAGGGGCAGGGGCGGTTAATAGGGATTATATGGTAATTGCAATTTTTTCTTGCTTCAATTTGGAACACCTTATACCGTATAAGTGGAAATTTTAGCAAAACGCAAATTTAGCGATTTGTCTTTAAAAATTGGTATGTTATTTCTTAAATAGTGATATGTAACTTTAGAGATTTTAAAAAGCTCACTAAAAAACTATTACAAATAAAGTGCAATTAATTTTTAGCAATATTCAATTTAGTGAACATGGCACCCTCGCTAATAATGCCAAAATTAAATCCTTCCTAAAAATTCTGCTTATACGGTATGTTCACTGAATATTGACACTATATAATATATACCCAAAATCATCCTAGGAAGAAGCTTTACCTTAAATGTAAATGTTTCATTAAAAACTGGGTTGAGAGTTTTGCGGTGCACTTTAGTTTCGAATTTTTTCTTTTTGTCGGGTAGGAGATAAACTTTGACATAGGGGTCGGAGGTTCCAGACATGTCCATCCCTGGTAAATCGGCAGCTTGTATCACCCCCACTGTCAACTGAAAAAAAATGGGAACTTATAGGAGCAATTACTAACATCTTATTGTTATACAGTAAAACCTGTCTTAACTGGACACCACTGGATCCAATGAGACTGGATTAAACAAGATTAAAAAGTCTGGGAAAAGACTATTAAATTCACTGCAAAGGACTTATAATTTACTTCATTTTAGACCAGACTTTGGATTACACAACATACAGAATAGATAAGTTTCAGTGTACCACTACACAAAGCATTACTGTAAGATATAATAAAACAAATCAAAATAAAGTAAGTATATCAATACTAATACAAATCATGAAATTTGTTGATAGAAATATCATTTGCGACACTGCACTCTAAAGGATAAGTAGGTGATTTTTCTTCAGAATCACAGTAACTCATAAACCTTTTTCCAGGAATAAAATACCAGGGAGAGCAACCTTATAATCTTCTTTATAGGAGTATGATGTGATCTAAAGTTCAATATGTCTGTTGTCTGTCTGTATTTTTGCTGACATTGAGTTCCAGAGTAATTGAAGGATTTCATGCTAAAACATTATTAAACTATTTTCTAATTAAACGGTTGTGTCTCTAGATGATTTGTAATAACCGCTATTGACAGATTTTATTGATTAACGTAGCTATACCACCCCAGTCAACCCGTCTCAAATGCTTGATAATTTTCAGTCTTGCCAGTATCTAGGATGCAATATTGATCTATAATGGACAACAGCACAGAATTCTAAAAAGCTCTACCCATTGATTTAAAGTTTGAAGGACCTGCATTCAAAGGCCCATAAATTGATTATCTGGGCAATTATTCAAATTAAATTGGTCTCCTCACAAAAATAAGCTACCAATAAAACGTGTAGTTAAGTCTCCCTTGGAATTCATTGATAGTGAGGAGGGGGAATCAATTTCTTCATTTAATTCACAATCAAGGGTTCCTACTTTCTAGAAGTTTGCTTTTTTTTAAATCAATTACTCTTTGCTTCACCTTTAAGTCAGTCTTAATTGTAAATTTATTGTCTTATATTCAATTAACAATGGTTAAGGAGGATTAAGGTTTTTTTCCCCCTATTTTACTATGCAAATTGAAAGAAAAAATCAGTATCAAATTTCTCAATCTTTTTTAAGTTGATAAAGTCACAAAACCTTTGTTATTATATTTGAAGCTTTTGCATGTTTTCCAAATCTAACAAGATGTGTCTGTGAAACAAATGATGCCAGCTCTATGCATATGACAGCTCAGGTCAAGTTTTTAAGTTTTTCAAATGAAGGTTATCGTTGCAAACCACGGCCAAAATGTATGATCCTCTCCCATTCTGGCCTTGGTTGAATGAGAAGAGATTTCCTCATAGTTCATTAAAATATTGACCAAAGCATAGTCAGATAATGAACTTTGATGTGACCTTTCAATACTTAATTGCAGTGTATGAAATATTTCTTGTACACTGCTGATGTAAATTGTTGATGTAAATTGTTGATTTCAATTGCGATGGAAACAAAACTTGTCATTTAACTACCGGTAATATGACGTCGCAATAGGGAGGCGTAAATATTCAAAATTTCGACACCTTTTGTGATCAAGCTGCCATGGGTAGGAGAGAGCTATATGCGGACTCTGGACCATGGCTTGAGACGATGAATTTAGGTCAACCTCAAGTCTTTTATGTCTCAAGTTAAAAAATATTCATAATTAATGAAAAGTCTTGTCACTGAAAAAAGAAAACATGGATTAAAATCATATCCTCAATCTGCTCCTTTTCTGTTTTTAGTCAATATACATGAAGTATAATGACAATAAAAAAAAAACGAAAAAGAGAATCAAGGATCTGATTTTAATCAGATTGAATATGAAAGCAACAAACTTATCAGAAAACATGGCCAAGGTTAAAGTCTTTTTCAAAAGTAGGTCATACTCAAAGGTCAAAGTAACGAGAACAAAATTATTGGTTGCAAGGGAAAGGTCATTTATTCCCAAAGTAATATGTAAATGAAATACATGTAATACCGACCTCGTTCTTTGTGAAGTCATAGTCTAACTGGAACTGGAGCTTGCCGAGTTTGACTTCGGACTTCGTACTCTCATTGTCGTCATCCTGTTCCATATTAACCTCAAGTTCCTCTAGATCTGGCTGAATCTAAAAGTGTACACCAAGTTCAAGGTCAAACATGACTCTAATTAGTTGTCAGCTAAATTAAATTTTCTAAAGCTTCCATTGCTTAGAGACAAATTCTTGATGAGAGAATTTATGATTTTACAAGAAATTTAAGTCAGACACCCCTTGATATCTATGTTTGAAAGAATTTTTTTCTTTGTCTTGCCACTTTTTTTAAATTATGTGTATAGACGGTGTATATTTATTTCTTTTATTCAGCCTTAAAGTGAATCAAACAACATTAGATAAAATCAAGGAATATCTTAGTATTTCAAATTGTATCAAATAAGAAAGTGAATGAAATTCAGTCACATGCTTTCCTTCTAACTACAGCAGTCTTAAAAATCTCTAACTACTGACTGAAATATTAAACATAATATATAAAATGTATAAATGACATTTGACAAAAATCCTAGTAGATTGGGGGATAATTACATGACCACCCAAATGGAGAAGGGTACATACTTCCTAGACTAGCTGAAAAAAATAAGGGAGTTTTTTTCTCCGAGGCTAATGAGGAATATTTTTATAAGAGACTTATAGATCCCTGTGTATTATTCCTAAACCTATACTCAAAGTCTTGTAATTTCCGAGATATGACATAATAAATTTATATCTAGGACCAAATAGGAACACCCTTCTAATAATTCATATATAGGCAATCATCTGATCAGCTTTATAGGGAAAGGCTGAAAAAGCAATGGTTTACAATTCTTTACAAGTTAAGTAGAATATCTGTTTGACTTGATCATGGTGTGTTGGATAAGGGGACTTATTACCCTATAATCATCTATATAAAAAATGTTTTCACTCCTTGCCCCCCCCCCTCCAATACAAAAACCCTGATGCATTTTGAGAAAAATTGAATATAATCTGTGTAATATTCAAAGAAGAATAACACAAACTTTAAACACACAACAAAATATTCAAAAATCCTTCATAAAAAAAATAATAAAAGAACTCTGAGAGAGCTTATATTATTAGAGCTATAATAAATAATAGGTGTTTGTACACAAATCGAATAAAAGTATCTCATGCTCCGTCTGACCTAAAAAATAAATTTAAACCAAATGCTGGTGAGCAGATTGAGTCATGCTGTATAGTTAGTAGTCTGTCAGCAGACCGTGAAGGAAGCTAAACATTCCGAGTGCTCTCGCTGCGTGGACTCACGTTTTCTTTCTTCAAGGCAAATTCGAGTCCCGGCTTTAAGTTAGCCTTCAGGCCCTTCTTCCCGTCCTTACTTTTGCGTTTTTTACAAATACATCTTTTACATATACAATAACAACAACACAACAAAACCAAGAGGCAAGCCACTCCTATGGCAATTAGGGCCCACATTGGAATACCCACTACAACAGAAATAAACAGAGTTAAATCATCGATCGAGGACTTACTTTTTCTTTTTTAAGGGAGGCTCCGATCAGCTGGACTGCCTTGAGGTCCACTGGCCCCTTAAGCCCCTTTTTGCCTTCCTTCTTCTTGCGTTTTTTACATATACATCGTTTACAGACACAATAACAACAACACATGAGAAAGAGAATGGCGCCAGCTGCTATAAGTATTAATGCCCATATAGGTACTGGAAAGAATAAAGACACAAGCTGAGGTTAAAGCAAATCAAGGTTTCAAGTAAATTAAGATGAAAACAACATTCACCTAACATGATTTACTCTTTTTAAAAAAATCTATCACAGAAATTTTATTGAATTTAAATATATTAAAATCATTAAAGAAATAGTAGTTTGTGTTTTCATAGATATTGCAAAAAAACATTTGAGGGCAGGAAAATGAAATTAATTCATGACTCAAGAAACTTGATTGTCTAAGGAGAATAAGACCAATTTAACATACATTTGTTTAGTTCCTCGGTTACAAGGTTTTTGAGTTTATTGATCCCCTTGGGAGGTGCAGTGGTTCCTGCTCCCCCGTCTGGGGCTGCAGTTGTGGGCCCTGGTGTGGCCCCTCCATCAGCCACTGCATTATTCACTGCCTCCTTAGCAACAGAACCTGCTGTCGTGGCAACGACCTCAACCCCTCTCTTCACTCGATGAAGAAGATCCATTGCTAATGCTGGCATGTTTCAGCTTGAAATCCTGCACAAAATAAAAAATAAAACATTACTTAATAATATCAACTTCACAAATCAGATTCACAGATTAATTCTTTTTGGAGATCACACAACACACCTTGTGACCTTTTATTAAATTCCAGCACTGCGAAATACATTCTGCATAATAAAATCTAATAAACAACCTTTTGCAATATTATACTATAATAACAGATGTGGTCTTTCTGTCTGGTCTGCAAAATAAGTGAGTGGGCTGGAAACCACTGATAATTACTATACTAATTTGAGATTTTTTTCCTATCTGTTGCGTTCATTACTTGTATGTTACAAGCAGCGTGTGTGCGATTCTACATGGTACTTTTTGCCACACTGTAATAAGTCTCGTGATGAACACCTATAGAATTATGTTATTTTTGTAGCCTTCCTTCCTAATTTAATTTAAATGTCAATGAACGGGCTTACTATTTTGTGGCAAATACTTGTAGAATCCATAATGAAGAACATGCTTTTTATATTGACGTCAGAAGTAAAACTGATCAGACAGATACACAATTAATAAATTAGGATGTCTCTAAAACCGTATATTATATTAAAAGTATTTTAATTTTAATTCCAATCACATGGAGTACTTCATGTTTACAGACATTGTCTGCTATATAGTCAGTGCAGCGACCGTAGAGGTGTGAACGGTTGCTTGTCTATAGACCTATCATTATTTATATAATTGTCGTATAACACATTAATAAAAAAACACCACTAAAATGAGGTTGTTTGTCCTGAAAATTCTCTGCATGTGCTTCAGTAGCCTTTATGCCATATAAATTCACACAAAACGACTCTTGTACGTCAATTCTTGAGAACATAATTGAATTCGTTGGTGGATTGTTAATCTTGGATTTTTACATGTATTCAGCAATAAAAAATATAAAATGGTCTGAAATCAAGGTAAATTTTGAAATTACATCATCGTAAAATCTTAAATTCTTGCACTGTTGTTATTGTGCAGCAGCTTTCTACGAGTCGAGATATGCATCAATCAAAACAGAACACTTTTCTGTAGATAAAAAAAAAACAAAGTATCTTTAGGAGAGAAATTTCTAATAAAGAGCAAATTATAAGAAAATTCAAATGCTGTTTGCACTTTGGTTTGTTTAAAAATGAGATTTGCACTAACTTGTCAGTGAACAACTCCAACTTCAGAAACGTGTACTGTGAAGAGACACATTCACACTGAGTACCTTCTTATGCATTTATGTCTAGAAACATGTTCAATATAAATCTGGCATCTCAGATTTTCAGAAATGAAAGAAAAACCTCAGCATATCCACTGAAATAACAAGTCATTGATATATGAGAACTAGAAGTGGGCTCTTTTTTTCCTTTAGTACATTGTATTTAGATCAAGATGCATGTTGCCATATTATGAGGCAATTTTCAAGGCCAATCTAAAATATATTTTTAATTAGTTGTGAATTTCTTTGGTCATGCAATCAAATAAAATTAAGAGATTCAATTTTGAAATAAAGCATTACAGTAAAAAAGCATTTGGGGTGTTTTAGGCCACTGCCATCAAGATTTTAAGATTATGTATGAACAGACAGACAGACTATACTATAATCACATGAGCTCCTCTAACCAGTAGGGCTAAAACAAATTTAGTATTTCCCTCAAATAAGCTACCAAATGCAGTAGTTAGCCTGACAGACCAAATAATCACAAATGTCTTTTCAAGTTTCTTTTGACCAAACAAATACAGTATTGATCATTTAGTTAACAGAAAAAGAATATTGCGGGTCCAAAATAAATAAAACTATTTTTGCTTCTCATTCTTTGTTTGGCTACTGTAAAATTATGTTATACATATATGTACTTTCCTTTTGACCCATTTCTCCTTTTCAATTAACTAATAAAAGTACACATACAATAGTGCTTCCCTATCTGGAGACTGCTTTACAGTATGCTGTAACAATATAATCACAGTCTGTATTGACAGGATGCAGCCATATTGTACTATTCCTGAATATCTGTGTCTATTTATGTTCAACATCTGTTACTTTATTTTTATTGTATTAAGTAACAGGTTCTTCAATATTTATTTATCATGTCAAAATGTTCGAGGTTTTTATGTCTCCTTTTATAGGCAGAAAATTTAGAGAGATGTCTTTTTTCCTTAAATCTGTGCTCTTGCAAGGTAATCTCAAAAAAATTGATACTTTTAATTTATATAAGACTATGAGCATAATGTTGGCTCAACATAATTAATGCACACCATACATCTGACATAGTTATGACTTTGTAATAGTCGTGTCACCATCAAAAGACACTCCTACAAACACTCCACATTTGAAATAATGCCTTGAATAAGTATCCATAGCTGTTCCTCATGAGAAATATGTAAATACTATATACAGCAAAAATCGTTTAGTAGGAACATATATTGGATATTGCAAATTTACGGATATAGCGAAATTATTTTGAATCTCCAGCTACATATGTATATAAAACTAATGAATTCCTTATACGGATATAACGAATTACGGATATAGCAAAGTAATTTTGTTGGTCCTAGTGACTTTGTTATAACCGAGTTTTACTGCACATGTATGCTTTGGAAAAGTGAAAATAGGTGCTGCCTTTACTAAAATGTATAGGTCAGATGGGCAGCATCAGAATTAACACTTATGGTTCAAAAAAGCAATGAAATCAAGTCCTTAGTTACAAATACAATCAAACTTGGGTATTATGGAAACCTAGGGACTGAAGCTGTGAATTTACTTCACAAATTCATTAAAGTACGAAATTTATTTTTAACCTCTATAAGACATAAAATCAGTTCACTGAGTATTGAGTCGATTCATTCATTATATTTCAGAGTTCATTGTAACAGTAAACTTATATATAATCAAGAAATTTTGCCAGTGATTTTGAAAAAAAAAACATATATTATTGCTATATCCAGAAATTTACTATTTTGTTTTTATACTACATAGGTTTCACTTTAAACAAAATTCTGTTCATAGGTGACAACATTAAAGACAAAATTAATTAGTTAGATACCGTTTTAGACAATATATGAACAAATGATTATTGGCTCTATATGTAACAAACATTTAAATGCAATCCTTCCAGTGAAAGCATTGCAACTACATCTACGAAAAAGAAATCTAAGAAAAACTAATTATCAAAACTAATTGTATTCAGTCAACATCTTACAAGAACAAAGAATTTGCTGTTAGGCATGAATACTGTTAAAGTGAATACATGCATAATAAAGAATGGTTAGGGGATGCCATGTCATCTTGCATTGGGGGCGTCATTGCCACATCGTAGTTAATGTAAACAAATGGCTGCTGATGTATATGCCGCATCTTTGGTTTGGCAAACACTTTCTCATCATTGTCATTTAGAACTAAGCATTTGTATAGCAAGTCAGTTCATAGTTAGTCAACCAAAGACAGAGGCACTAAACATCCTTGTTTGAACTCAAACCTCTGTGTCTTCACTAAGGTTGCCAATCCAAGACTTGATACCATACATTATAGAGTGTCAATCCCACACTTAGACCTTGACCTTGTCCAAATAACATCAGCAAAGGATCATTACCCATCCTCTGACAATTAGGTACCATATAATCTGTATATTTGTGCCAATTAGTAAATGCATCCCTCTCTTAGAATTTTTCATTCATATGGAGACGCCACCTCTTGCCAGTGAAGAGCTACATTTTGTTTTATACTCAGTACTTGCATACTTATGGCCACGCAAGCTACAACAGTGCAGTTAATCATCAGTATCTCAAGCACAGATAAGTCTTCTTATACCATGGACATGTCAAAGTAGATTGGAAATACTAACAACTTTTCTACATGAATTTTAACCTTGATATCTCGTATCCTTGGATATCTTGAAGGTATTTTCTAAGCCTCAATTGAGTTCAAGAGAATCAGATTTGACTGTAGTTGTATGTCTCCAATATCATTTGATTTGACTAGATTTTCTTGATCTAGAATCTGGAGACAACATCTGATCATAGAATACATTTGTGCTAGGTATATAATAGATAGTAATCTTCTTGTACCATGTTTTTCACCCATACCAAAAACTCTTGTGACCTTGACCTTTAAATAGTTTTCTTGATTCATGATACATACAGGTACATCCCCTGATTAAAATATACTTTTTTCCCAATAAAAACTTCATACATTTCTTCTTAAGAGTATTATACTTATACTGCAAAAGAAAAGTTCATTTATGATTGCTGTGAGATATAATGTACATTACACTAAAAAGAGATCTGGGACAAATTTAAAATAGTTTTAAATGATGCTGAAGCAGATAAGTTTCTAAAGGAATGCTGAAGATAAATGTATGGTATAAATAAACTTCCAAAACTGGAGCTATTCGAGAAGGATACAAAGTACAACAGTTTGTTATTATATCAAATGTTGTCTAGATCATTTTTGATTAATAAATTTGAAATCTTGAAAATAACAGGACAATTACCGTAAAACCTCATTATGCCCATGCAATTCATTTTACTTAGTCAAAAATGATTTTAGAAAATGTCTGATATTTTATAACAGCGATACAGAAACAAGTAAGGAATAAAAATTTAAATAATTTAAATTACAATTAATAAAGTGAATTGGCAGGCCGGCTATGTTACATGAATTGATATGGTAAAAGCATGGATATGCTTCTGTATTGTATGGTGTCATTTTCCTCTATCTGGTATCAATTAAACTATATTTAAAATCTTAGGGTATTAAGTGAAAATATTTATGTCATTTCAAAGAGTTAATACACCACTGCCCTGTATGTAGATTTGAAGTAAATTATTCAGGATTTTCTAACAGAAAGGAATTTTTAGCATCATTTGATCGTTCTATAGTTCTATCCAATGACAGTAGTCTTGTATGGGATGAAATCAAGTTATAAATAATTCATCAATAAAGTTCTCTGTCTTGTACTGACCTATTGTGATTAACCAATATTACAAAGATCGAGTGAGACACTGTGACTGCATCAGATTCTGTATTTGGATAAGCCTAATATGGTACTTCTATAAATACTGACAAATAAGATCATTTTACGCAGGAAAGATCCAAAAAGCATTGGTGACATATGCTATATTTTCACATGACTATATAATGAACATGCATGTATCTATATTTTTGGATTTGTGAAATTTTGGTCCAAATCTATGTCTAATTTATATGAGTCTTAAAAATAACAATGTAGCGTTTAAAGCTTTATATATACATGTATTATTCTTTGACCATATAGCTACAGATCCTGTAATGTATATAATGCTTAATTTCCAGAGTAAAATTTTCTGCGCACAGTTTAATGAGGAAAAATTTCTCCACTTTCCAGCATTGGTCAATCAACTATCTTTCACTCCCTAATTGTAGACATTTTTAGACCAATCTGTATATTTTATCCACCTCCCAACCCTTTATAGTCATCTCTACTGACCAATAAACTTGCATGTTTTGAATTTTTGTCAGATATGGCAAAAAAATTCAAAACAATTATATTGGTCTGTGAAAACAACTCTAAAGGATGGGGGGGGGAGGTAATTGAAATATACAGATTGGTTAAAAATTTGTCTAGAATTAGGGAGTGGAAGGTAATTGATTTACCAATGCTGGAAAGTAGAAAAATAAATTCTCCCCAACTATATGCAGAACATCTTGTGCTGTAATTTTGCACATTATTTGCATTATATGGCATCACAAGTTAATAACCAGATATAACTTAAATTTTTAGGAATGATATCTTAAGCTGTCAACTATCATTTGGCAAAGAAAAATTTCATTCATTTTGGTTTTAAAATTTGATCATATATGGAGCTCTTCTTCTAAAGGAGATGAATTTAGTCTGAAAATGGTCACAACCACCCAGCCCTCTTAAGCTTATATGATAAAATGCTTAAGGAAGTTGTCGACACCCACCCCCAAAAAGAGAAAAACATAAATCACATACTAGTATATGCTATAGTTGAAATAGGATATTGCCCCCCCCTCCCAACCCCCTTTTTTAAGTATCAACACGAACAGGCAAAAATTATGTAGTTTAATTGATGCAGATCAACAAAATCCAACAGTGAAGAATTTCAGGGATATAATTTTAATCATTAACAAGTTTTTATTTCTATAAACATCCAACATAATGAATAAAATCAGTTTCATAGAAAACTTTCATTATTTTTAGGGCCAAATTTGGCCTTACTGTGTTGACGCAAATTATTCTTTGATAGCTGTAACTTCATAAAATTATTGTGGTAAATAGACTATTTTTTCTGAAAGCTTAATGACTCAAGAACAGACTTGAATTTTAATCTTATGAAACTATACTTATATGTAATTTCAAATGACTTTATTTTTTATATCTATTTAAATTAAAATATGAGAAATTCTGCAAGAGTATGACAATTAAATTTACATATTGAAGGATATATTTTTTTTTAATTTTATATCTCGATGAGGTAAATATTCAATCAAAGTATAAACCTATTCAATAAGTACTTAATAGGAAAATCTTAACTTTTACCCAGCTGAAGAAAATATAATAATATATATTTAGGTTACAGTAGATTATTGTTAGAAGTGAAACTTATTCAATAATATGGCCTGTTTTGTGATTTCTAAGATTACATTCAACTCACTTGCAATTTTGTTATTTATACTTCTGTGAAAAATTTTCCCTCATGGATAGTAAATAAAAAACAAAAAACATGCATATTTTATCTACAAAATAGAAATTAGAAATCAAAACAAATAAAACATTTCAGTGAGTATTATGTGTATAAG
This sequence comes from Saccostrea glomerata, assembly GCA_003671525.1. Lineage (NCBI taxonomy): Eukaryota > Metazoa > Mollusca > Bivalvia > Ostreida > Ostreidae > Saccostrea > Saccostrea glomerata. The sequence continues at coordinate 693,943 of PRKT01000071.1, forward strand.
ATATATTGATTGTTTTCCAACTATACTATTATACATATAAATCTGCGACTTTAGAATCTCTTATTCACAACTATAATGTACAGAACCTTATAACCCATATGTGGCTTCAGCATACAAAGGGTTCTGAAAAGCTCCAAAATAATCAATAGTCATGGAAGACTCAATCCAAAATGAATCAAAATATCCACCATTATCCATAACTCTACGTTTATCCCTTACACTATACAATACTTACAGAAGAAAAAAACTAAGGAATAAGTCCAAAGGTAATTTTAAAATCCACTGTAAACACTATTTTTCCATCATAACAATTCTCTCGGTGTCTTCATCACCACACAGTTTACACAGCCTCCAAAGAGTTCTGAATCAATGAGCAGCACAGAATTGTGGGATCAATATTTCACAGTTGCATTATGGGTAACTTGAAGTATTGACAATTTCCAACATGACAGTTTTCCATTATAAGGGTTTATATTTTGCTTTCATGTTAGTTCAAGACACAATAGAACAAGTAAACTTGCCATCTAAGGGGAATTTTATTATTTTATTTTATTATTCCAACATCTGTTTTACTATAAAATTTAAATCCCTTTACTTTAGCTGAAATTTGTGAAAGCATTTGGTGCACATACCACCCAATTTACCTTTGTATCTTTCTTTTATTTAAATTTGATTGGTATCTTTTTTTTTCATCTTTTACTTGAATTTGATTTTTTTCAGTGATAGCAGTATACTTCACTTGTTCATTCATTTTTTTTTTTATATAAAATAGAAAAAATATATAACAATGAAAATGTTTCAGCATATCATTCAAAGAATTAAAAGTGTGACATTTTACTGTTTCATTTATATCAGCAAAATAGCCATTTACATAAATGAAGAAGCTATTTGGATCGAAATCAAAAGTTAATTAATCTACCAGCTATTAATTAGTGTCTATTTAATAAAGACTGTATAATCAAGTGGTATCAATTAGGGCTGGGACGATCCACCGGTGCACCGATGCATCACAGTATTCATTTTGACGATATACGGATCGATTCATCTAATTTAGTATCACGATACCTGACCGCACTTTTTTTTTAATTTCCAAAAATGTCCGAGCTTCAGAATACGAAATTTTAGTCCTTTAGTCTGTATCATCAAGACATTTAAACAATCAGAAATAAAGTACAAAAGTCTTGGTGATACAGAATTCAAAATACAAGCTTCATAATGGCGTCAGACACGCGGGATTATGTTAAATCAACAAAACCCAATGGCAGTAAGTCGGGTTTCTGTTGAATTAGTTTATTTTTATAATCTGTAATGTTCCAAATTAAATATTCTAAAAAAAAATATCTAGTTTAATTTGGTTTTTATTTGGTTTTAAATGTATCGTGATATGTATCGTATCGCACCTAAGGTATCGTGATATGTATCGGATCGGCTAAGTTCGGTATCGTCCCAGCCCTAGTATCAATGCTCCTTGAATGAATATATCCCTTCCAAGGAAAAATGAAAATCTATGGGTATAAAAAAAATGAATTAAACTGGTCTAAAATTACATAATCAATACTAACATAGCTAGTTGCTTTTTTATGTTGAAATGCAACCTTTAATTCCCTAGCTATTCCAAAAGAAAACAAGGCATGCTGTCATGCAATATTGTTATTATATCCTCTTTGGCAATAAATATTTATACATGCCAGAGAGAGGCTCACAGTTTAATGTAACTGATAATGAGAGCCTAGGCCAAATAGAGAATTGTAGGCCATATAGTGTGACCTGACCATGCTACAGAAAACTATAGTACCAACACCTGTACTACCTTTACAGTAAGAGAAAAATCAATAGGATTCTCACCCAGGGAAGGGACATAAAGTATGTAATTAACCCATGATTATCAAAATCAATACTCATTCAATATATACGGCTTGTCTGAAATGGACATTAAATAGATCTCACAATTAAAAAAGTTATAGCTGTCATATTCATTTATGCTGAAACTAAAACACAAAAGTTTGTAAAATCCATTTCGTTTTATGAAGGAAATTTATTTATTGTGTTTTTGATAGTACAATCATGTAACATTAAGTTAAAGGCTTTTCACTTGATCTTAAAACCTTCAATAGTCTCGCTATAGCAACACTGACGCAACATGGGGTAAAGAGTTTGCCCTGCAGCAGAAACATGGATATACAGCAACTGAAATTATGCAACAAAAAGAACATTCCCCATGTGTTCTGTACCAGTTTGATCATTCCCCATAGATCAGAATTTAAATCTGGCCCTGCATGATACATGAAAAATTCAAAAGTATAATTTTTGCTTAAATGAAGCAGTTTGGAGAAAATAGCATAAATTTATGAGTAACATCAGAGAACTTGTATATCATTATTAATGAGTTTCCATGAAATGTTTGAGACAAGAAACTACCGGTAATAGAGTAATGGTCCTTTCAGTATCCTATGCTGCAACTCTGCCTATAGGAATAATTACTCCTAGTTAGGCTTACATAATTTATTAGCTTCTCCTATTTCTTTGCTACTTAACCCATGACCAAGAAAAAACTTAGCGTCCTCTTTCTGTGATCATATAAGCCTATCAAAATATCCTGAATCCTTTTATCTTTTTAATCAGGTATCCTTTTTAATCATAATATTTAATTAATATAACGCAAGTTTTGAGGGTAACATTGAAATTGACACCACAAGGATAGATTGTATGTTGTTTTATGTCCCATATGAGAATTTTTCACTCATATAATGATGTCACCATATACTGGAGAAGGGCGACAAATTTTAACCTATACTCTGCAATCAAGGCCATTGATCATGCACAGTGAGGGATCTTTTTTGTGCCAATGCCTGCTGTGACATGGGTCCTCTGTTTTAAAGGTCTCATCCGAAGGACCATCTTCCCATGTCAAGAGTTTCTGATCCCCTCCACATAAACCCTTGACCGAATAGACTAAGTTTGATAGGCAACTTTTACTTCAATTGTGTTGAGCACATGGCCAAGGAACAGTTGCTACATTTTTTTTGAAATAGGTCAGTCAAGGCTGAGATTTGAGCTCTCGACCTTCCAATTAAGGAGTGAGCACTCTACCGACTGAGGTACCGTAATGGGGTCACCACCTCAAGGAAAACAGTTGTCAACTGACCCTTTAATAGTTTGACTATGGTTTCCCTTGGGGTGTCCAAAAAAGAGGAGGATTGCCCTTTGATCTATTTATGGCAACAGATTCTGCACTTTTTCACTGTGTGACCTAGCTTATAACCAAAAACAATTCAAGCCAAAATCGTGTTATTGTCAGAGTTTCATTCTGTGTTAATTTCTGGGATGTGTTTATTTCAAATTTACAATTTTGATTGATGATAAAAAAAAATTAATCAAAACATGAAGTCTTCTCTTGTTAGCAATAATAAACATCAGTTTCGAAGTAATTCATAATATGGAAGACAAAACACTGTCACAAATATATCCCAAACAACCAGAAAAACAAATATCTGTGAAAACATGTTTTTTTCTTAAATCATCTATGAATATATCTCCTTTAAAACAAAATCAATATATTAATTAAAAACATCCTATGTACTGTTTAATTTTATTTTTTTTTCAAAAAATCTATAACAATAGCTAAGCAAGGGGCCTCTTTTGTCTTCTCAATTTTACATGAAATGATAGCAATCTAAAAAAAAAACCCAAGAGGAGGTAAATTCGCTGTGGATTTTTAAAAATGTTGGAATGCAATTGAATAACCATTTCATCTTCTAATGAAAATCTACTCACAGTAGATTAATAAATCATCTACACAGATCAGAGTTCGAATTATTATATTTTTGCTGCCAAGAACCTCAGCACAAATAAAGATTGTTTAAAATCAAAATTTATTTTGATCAATAAGTAATATGAATAAATTTTCTGTGTTTCCCCATTTAGATCCTTGTTGCAAAAACGTAGAGTACAATTCAGCTTATCTTTAGCTTTGATCTTCGTAAACAAATATTTGACATATTGTACTTGATAGAAAACAAACTAGTACGTAGTTTAGACATTTGTATAATCATGGTGTGTTTTCAAGCACTAAGTATAATTACCGTAAAATTCATCAATAACTATGAATAAAATCAATGTGTATATACAGAACATTAAACAAGAATTAGTTTGCAATTATTTTTTTTATGGCTTGGAAAATCAATTCTTATTTTGAAACAGAAAAAATTAAATTAATAGTGTGACATGTAGGCATAATACATTAGGATTCCAGTGACATGTACGCATTATACATAGGATTTTAATCCTACTTTGGACACTTCAACGAAATCTACGGTATTGAGATTTGAGAAAAACAACCTAATTACTATATTCATATTGGGAAAATTGAGCGTTTCATTTTGTTTCAAATGAAGTTTAAAAGTATTTTATTGATATTGATGATACCTGCATAATACCTCAGTTACTCTTTAATGTGTTTGTTGTCGCTTTAAAGTCTTTCAACTTTTCTCTTATAAATTCTCTTTCTCCAACAACCTCTCATATGTCTGTAAAATTGCTACATTTATTCGGTTTTTACACTAACAAACATCTCAGGGTCATGAAGTTTTCATCAAAAGCAACAATAGCATTTTTTTTACTTTCATACAATCCAAAGGAGGTATCGCGATACATGTAGTAAATTGTAAACACCACCCCCTCACCTAAAGTCAGCTGGTCGTCATGGTGACTGCTCTTCTCAACCAATCGAAAAGATTCTAGTTTCTGGTTTCTGTTTCAGGAAGAAGGATAAAAATCTGTAATTAAATAAAAATACAGGATTAACTAAAATTCTTATTATTCTGCTCCTTCCCTAGAGATGCTTTCTTTTTTCCGATTTGACTTTAGATTTAATTTATTTCTCTTCCCTTTCTAGGGACATCATTTTCATTTTGTGCTGTAGTGGAACTTCGTCTCTAGCTTTAAGGCTTTGATATAATGTTCTCTCCAGAGTGTATACAGACAAAACATTAAGATGCAGCCCCAGACAATAACCTTAGGATATTACAGTTCTTGTTAAATATGACAGATTTGCAGAGTTCATCCAGTCAATAGCAGAGAATCTCATAAAGACTTTATGAAGCTGATCGATTGCAAAGATGTCTCGATGATTGTTACATAATGTCAGAAAAATAATCAATACACAATCTGATTTATCAAGAAGAAAACAGACTCTAACTTACAGAGCAGGTTAATTAATAACCCTTAGGGGTCTTCTGTACATGCATGCTTGCACTCATTTGTGTAATATTAAAGGAGGAGAGATTTAATTAATTTACTTTTTGTTATCTAGCTTATTAACAGAAGTTGATCAATAAAATCTTTATGGTATATGGCATCATATGGTATCTAATATTTTAGTTAAATTAATCAAACCACCTTTATCAATTAATATAAAAGTCAAACTTGAAGAATTAAAAGCATGTAAACCCGGTATTACCAGTTCTCAATATATTATTTAACTTAAAACATAATCATCATATAATATATGACACAAAGTTGTCCCCTAGAATTGGAAAAACAGAAGGAATACATCGAATAGAAAATGTAAATAGGGTTTGGGGATCAATCTTCTCTGTACATGGGGAATGCCAGAATAATTGAGGAATTACATGACTATGGGCAGGGAAATTCCCTGCCCCTAGTCCTAGGAATATCCTTGATATATATGACAATTATGGATAAAATAGAATTATAAATTCACAGATCCCAGGGAATTTGTTAAAGCTGAGTTTTACTGTAGTATCTAACCTATTATAGTTTGAATGTTTCTCTCCCCCACCAGCAAAAGCTTAACAAAATGATAAGCATCAAAGTTTCTGACACACTTAAAATCAATAAAATGTCAGTAGGGTCCCCTTACACATACATACATGTATATATACAGCCTTTTCCAAAGATATCTCTTTATACTAATACCATGTATGAATATATCACTTATGTCTGGTAAATTACCTTGAGGTTTCAGTTTTAGTGAAGTCCAGATTCAGCCAATAATGTCCCGGGAACCATCCAAATTCCTGGCCCCTGGGTCTAAGGGACAACTTACTATAAATATAGTCTTTTCCCAAAAAAATGTCACTTATCAATACCATGTATGAATAAATTACCTTGAGGTTTTAGGTTACAGTGTAGTCCAGATCCAGCCAGTGATGTCCCGCCAACCATCCACGTTATTGCGAGATTTCTCTAACTTTCATCTGAAAAAAAATCAAAACAGGATATCCTTATTTACTTATGATGCTGCTATGATTATACAGAACGTCTGGGTAAAACTCCACAGGAAAACAAACACATACATAAGACCCCCTCAGATCAGGTGTGACATATAGACGTGTTATTTGGAAACCTCATATTTAGAAATCTCATCAGGATCTAGTGACGTATTTCTAAAAACGACGACAATGCTTGGTTAAAGAATTCACAGGTGATCAGCCATGTATACAAACACCTCAAAGGCACGGGACATGGCTGGACTTTAAATATTTAAATTAAAGTTGTGGGAGTATGTAGACGAACATATGAGCTAGCTGAGATAAAACTTTAAATCTTTGCTTTTCCTATTGTGTATCTTTTTCAACTTACCAGTTTAATAACCCGTACTTACTTCAGTTACTTATATGGGTTTAATTCCATATATATGTAACTATTGAAAAATAAAAACATGAGCTTAGAATCGTGCTTACTAGCTTTACTTTCTTTAAAGTAAAATTGGTATATAAGTAAAGTCCACTAGAATCTATAAATCAAGGTCAAATACAGGTACTATCTTTGCCTTCACATCTCATACCACTTTGTGCATATGTACATGCTTTGTCATGGAATTTCTCTTTAGATATATGAATCACTTATCCGGATGATTCATTTATCCGGACAATTTCATTGAAGACGGAGGCGTCCACAATAATGAGGAACCACTGTATAAATGTACATTGCATCAATCTTGTTTGTCTTTGGTCCTGGAGTTCCGAGTAGTTTCACATCTCTATGATATTAAAGGGCCACAAAAAATGATCAGAACGAGCACAAGATCTTAAACTTAAATTGTTTAACTCAAAACAAAAACAAACAGAATGGCATTTGCATTGCACAAAGCCATATTTTTTGTGATTGATTGATTGAATATTGTTTAACGTCCCTCTCTAGAAATTTTCACTCATATGGAGACACCACCTCTTGTCTTTGGAGAGATGCAAATTTTGTTCTCTACTCTGCAATCAGGGCCATTGAGCAGGGAATGATTTTACTGCACCTACTGCAACACGGGACCTCAGCTAAATACGGTTTTATCCGAAGGACCGGTCTCAATGTCCCACAGTGGGATTCAAACCTGCAGCATAGGGATCAACTCCTTACTATGCGACTCTAGAGCAGATGCTTTAACCACTGCGCCATGCGGGCGACGAATCCTCAACCATTATAGAGTTGTTGGAATGCTTACTGTAGAAAGCTAAAAAACAAAACCATCAAATAAGCTCAACAGAAAGCTAAATCACAGGACCTATGGAATACCTAGTAGTAAAACATCTTTGCTGAACTTGACTGCTTGCCATGTGGTATTTTTACTGAAAGTCAACTGTTTTGAATGATTTGTTGATTTTTCTTTTGCATTTTACATATGAAATGTTTGTTGTTTGTAAATTTACTAGTGGGATTGCAAAATTGTGAGATACATTGTATAAAAAGCAGTTAGGCACCTATATGTACATATAGTGCAATGACTTCCTATGATTTATTTAGCAATTACTCAACATGCTCTATAGCCCAAGTAGCAAAATTACATAAACAACATCTATAGGGTTTTCAACAATTCTGTCTTTCATGTTCAATCAAGCTTTTGTTTGATGATCAAATATTCAGCTAAATGTAAGGTCAGGAATCAATAAAAGTAAGAAATGTCACTAACTCCCCAGAAGCTAATCAATACACACAAATCTCAGACAAGGGACATCACTCCGCCATTGACGTCATCAGATACTCTGGTCAATAGTCGGACTGTAAAGCATCAACACTGTCATTTACATAACAACATTTGCAGTTATTGACATTACAAGACTAATCATCTCCTCTGGAACACTCTTTTTCAGATCGCACTTTCACAAGTAAATCGTAATTTGTTCCCAATCAATACACAAAACTAAAGCCCTCACAATGACTTGTGAATTCAGAAAAGCACGAATCACTTACACAAAATGAGAGCATCATTTCACTGAAATGTTTGGGGGCTTTTGTCTTACTGTTTACCCTTTTTCCTTCTGATAAATAAATGTATTGCTGGTGTGGTTAGATTAATTTAGTGTTCTATTTAGAGTATATTAGTCCACCTTAATAAATATCTTAGGCTAAAATATGCATGGCTTTGTCATTTGTCAAATATCTGTAGGACATTACTAAGTCATAGGTTCCCAAATTAATTATGCAATATACATTTCAAGACAACTTAAGGGAATATATACTAGTATCCATTTTCTTCTATAGTCTAGACAAGTATGAGATATATTCAGGATAATGATCGAGGTTCCACTCTCTTCTTTATATTAGGACAAAAGAAAACTCATAGCATTTCTATTTATATATTCTCTCTCCTTCTCTCTATTTTGTAGGTGGGAGAAGCTCTTTCTTTTGTGAGAGGGGAGAGAGCATCTTTAGAACAATCAAGACATGTCACTTTAATTTTTTAAGTTCTCAAAGAAAAATTAGTTTAAACTATATTTCGTGCAAAGATCTAGAAGTGAATAGGATTGGGCAGCAGGTTCAGTCTGTTTTTGCCCTCTTCCTACATCAAGGTCAAGGTGAATACATAATAAATGAATAATAATTAAAGCAAAAAGTAAGGGTGTACAAAAGAAGAAAGGTAACTCTGAAATTGATGTATCAAAATGTTTCCTTTCTATGATAAATAAAAATCTTTTAGTTTTAACCATTGTATGAGGCATGTACGATGACCAATATCAGCCAGCTGCCTGTCTAAAATAAAATTATACGACCTATAATTTTGTCTTTTGTACATTACCCGAAGAGTGCTAGACCTTTTATTGGTCTTATCTATTGAGTACTCAGTTTTACGGCTAATTTATTTTCACAGATTCATGAAGCCAAGTTGGTGTTCTGTGTCAGAATAAAACAAAACAAAATGTCCCAATCTCTCAAAATTCATCAGACAAAGCACAAATTCAATTAACAATTCAGAATAATTGTGAAATAAAGGTCAATGGTCAAGTTCAAGTGATCTGCAATGATCATGTTCATATTTGTCAACATCTAAAGACAGGCCTCTCAAATGTCAATGACATGTGAAAATCAGAAAAAAAATTAGGGTTCAAATTAAAATGTAGGTTAATTTAGGTCAAGTTCAAAGATCATGAGCATACAGGGATTTTCCACTACCCCCTGTAGGGCCGAATATGGGCCCCATTCCCAATTGCAAAACCCCTCCCTTTTTCCCAAAAATGAATTGCATATTTTCAATATTTGAATGCATAAGAACTTCAGAAGTTAAATTGATCATAATTAACAAATTATAAACATGCCTGACCATGGTCAGGTTTGGAAATTTGAATGAAATGAACCAAATTTTAGGAAACTTAAAGTAAAACTTTATTGTAATGATCAATTTTCTGATTCATAGTTCTGAATAACTGCATAAAATATCAATTTTATTCATCTTAAGTATTTATTTTTTTAAAAATATCATACAATAAAATTTCCCAATTAATGATAAAATGTCGTTAAATTCCCAATTCCAAGGGCCTTGGCCCCATTCAAAAAAATGAGTGGAAAATCCCTGGCATAGTAGCTCTAGTATTTAACAGAACCTTTTCTTGCAATACATAAACAGAACCTACCCCTTCAAAGAAAAATACCCTGGTTTCCTGTCACCTGACCATCCCTACATTTTACCCTAAAAGGTTTTTTTGCTTTTTTGTGGGATATTTTCCCCAAATATTAAAGTCAACCAACAATATTAAATATTTGGCAGATGATTCTCAGAAGCATTGGAATACAGGGTCCACAATAAAAATTGATCATTTATCTTATTGTATGTTTAAGAACAGTAAGTGTGCTGTCTCTGAAATTTCTAAACCATATTCATTTAAAAAAATCTAGAAAATACATTAAAAGTGTGTAGCATAGGATACCTTTACATTATAAATCTTTATTGACAAATAAACTTGCTTTGTTAACTGTTAATATACTGTTTTCTTGTTATATTACATATGTTATGTGTTCTGCATTCATTGAGTTTTGAAAATATTTTTTCAAAAATTATTCCCTACCTACTTACCCTAATTTTTAAGGTCAGGGATCAGGGAACAAGAGTATAATTTCTGTTGGTCTTAACAATTTTCAAGATATAAGAGAACATACAGAAAAAATCTCTATTTGATGATAATAAAATGTTGCAGAAGTCAAGAGGACCAAAATAAATTAATTTTTTCATTTTTTTTTTCTCAGTAGTGTTGTTATCTGGCCTAATTTTGAAATAAATTCCACAATTCATGAATATTTTATGGGTGATTGAAAATTTGACTTAAATCTAAGTTTGTTTCATGGTCCTGGGGCCCGGGTCCTAAAGCGATTTTTATTTCTTTACATTAAAAATATGTATAAATCAAAGTTATATGTCTAATTAAAGTCAAATACATTTTGAAATACATCGTCACTAACCATAATAAAGGAAATTCGAACTATATCATAATTGTTTGTCTCTAAGGTCTATATTATGTTAATATTGAACCTCATTCCAGTTATTGAATTCAAAAACAGTATGTTCTACTAAAATATCAATATTCTGACCTAAAAATCCCGAAAAAAAAACATTTACAAGAAACTGTCTTTACTTACCAAAAACAACACAAAAACTGAAACTGAGCCAGAATTGTTTGTGATTGGATAGAAAATAAATATTCGGAACATTTTGTAAAATTGGAAGAAAAAATCAGTCGAAATTTTTATTTTAGGATAGTTAATATTTTCAATATTTGAGATAAAAAATATATTTAAAAATATTTTTTCTGAAATATTTTCGCATAATAACTGTTATAGTTCCAATAAACATTATTTAAAACCAAACCGTTTTAATCCAACTGAAAATATTTTTTAAATTTTTACACTTCTGGGTCTAATATTATTTCCTCTACAGAAGAGCGCCAATATTTCATTTTTGGACATGATGACAGACTGGAACAGCCACTGAGCCAGGAAGACACGCCGTGAAGTTGAAAAATCTGATGAAAAATGGAATTTCTCAAAGATTTGGCAGCCTCCTTAAGAAGTGCAAGGACTGTAGAATTACCAAAGGGTACATACTATATTGCCAAAGCTTACAGAAAGGAATACAGGAAATTCTAAAAGTTAATTTTTCAATTTTTTTGTCAGCTGTATTTCACTATTTGTGTAGTTATAACTAGGCACTTCAGATTTCATCACTGAGCTATATATAAAAATTATTCTTTGTGGGTGTTTTTATCCGCTTCACTCGATCCTCATAAACCTTTTGCCTATCATGTAATCAAAAGTTGGAATTGTTATACCTCTACTAGTACTAAACGGTAACGGGTTCGTTCGCCCGATCTACCTGTTCGCAGGAGTCCGTTCGCACAGAGTCCGTTCGCCCAAAATATTTTTCGCCCTATATGGGGTTCGCCCAATTCTTATATATACTTTATATATGTGAATTAAAAATTAACATGCAAGTTTATCATTCTTTCTATTTATTTCCCTTACGAACTTGGAATTTTTTTTTCTCCAATTCTGTTACGATTTTAGGAAGAGCAATGTTTATTTAGTCTAATTCAGATTTTGATTTGATTCTAATGTTTCTTGAATGAGTAAGTGCATGTTTGCACTATAGTTAATTAAGATGATTAATATCAATGTTAATTAGGGGGATAATTCCGTGTTATTTTTACTAATTGCGCTATGTTTTGAAAACAATGAAAGGACTGAGACGTTAATAGGCTAGATATGACCATGATGACCGCCGCTACTAATTAAAACAGGTGTGACCATATGCATATAACATCTGACGGACACAGTGACGGTCTGTTTTATTTTGAATGTACAAAAAATTAGGAAAGAAATTCATTAGATTTTATTCTACATTAAATTATGGCGAACGGACCCTGTGCGAACAAGTTTTAGGGCGAGCGGACTCTGGGCGAACAAAAAATTGGGCGAACGGGAAATTAGGCGAACAATTTTTAGGGCGAACGAACATGGAACCGTACTAAACAGTCCCTATATAATTTTTCATTTAAATACCAGGGGGGTAGTACAAAATTTTTACTGTTCATCCCTACTGTCGGTCCATGAACTGTTAAAACAGACTTTTTTCTTTTCATTCGGCTAAGGAGTATAACAAAACAGTTGACAGGAGTCTTCGGAAACAATTGAACTCGAGTTAAAACAGCTTGTACTCCGGTTCAACAGATTGACTGTTTCCCTCTACCCCAGTTAACAATTGTAAATTGCTCATGGGTTCATGTGATCTTGAAACTTACCTTTTGACCAGTTACCACATCTTGCATTATTGTCAAAAAGTATTCATAAAAATTGAAGTTAAAAAGCAGGTCATTTACTGTAGCTTTGTAATACTCTTGATTGGTCAAACAGTATCGATAAAATTAATACATGTACTCCCATCAAAAGAAAAAAAACCTTACAAGAACTGTTTTGTAACAAACTGATAATGGATGGAAGTTAATAAAATAGGGAAAAGAGCATTGTAACAGTCATGTAAAATATTGCACTGTCCTTTATTTAATAAATGTTGAAAAACATTATTTAAATATGTTTTTGTTAAATAATGAGTGTCAGATTATTTTGTTTTAAATGCTTTATTTCTGTTTGTTATATTTAGATCAAGAATCAGCATTTTACATGCTTATGTCCATGATCATTGGCAACCAACACAGGTATGTAGTATGCTTGGTCAAGCAATACAAATTTAAATGTAAGCTAAACAGCAAAAAAATATGAAGATTATGGTAATCAACATTTTAATTTGAAGGAATGGAACTGTTTGTACCTATGACCATATTACTTTTGACAGATCAGTATCAGAACTTTTATCAAACTCCAAATTTGATGTCAACTTTGCTCCTGGAAGAAGTCGTAGAAATCTGCTCCACATTGCTGCAAAGTAAGAAATACAAGTGTGTTACATATAAAAAACACACAGAGTCAACATTATAAATATCTCAGTTTATCCAATGTTTACCCCCTTTATCCCATGGATAATACTCATTGGATATTTTTGTTAATATCCCACAGTTGTGACGTCACAATGGTTTTGCATTAGCATAATGAAATGAAATAAAGTGGAGTCCTATTAAAAACAGTGTAAAACATTAATTGTGGAGTATCAAACATGGGATAAAAAGAATCTCCCATGATTTGTTGTTGGATATGATTTTAATCCAACTCGTGTGTTTTTATCTCCTCACCAACGCTCGGGGATAAATAAAAACAAAACTTCTTTGGATAAAAATCATATCCAACTACAAATCATGGGAGATCCTATATAAATATCATCCCAGCCCTAAAGTTAGTACAGCTTACTCCACTTATATTGAACTCGCTTATTTTGAAATTCCGGTTATTTTGAAATAGAAATAAATCCACAGTTTTTGCCTCTCATATTCTTTGCATTAAAATAAAGGTTATATTGAAATCGGATATATTGAAATTTCGCCTATATTGAAGCCACTGATCGGTCCCCGCAGATGATAATGAGTTGTTTTCATAACGGTAATATTGAAGTACTCCCTGGCTGATGTCGTTACGGTTGGTGACAGTAATTATGCCTGATTGACCAGTTGATATCAAAAGGTGTGAATAAATAAGTTTTCACCTTATGTGTTTTTATACTGCATGCTCTTACGAAAAATAAAAAATCTTCACTGTTATATTCTTTGCGTCCACGTATATAATACGGACATATAAAGACTAACAGCTAAACGTTTAAAATAATATAGCAACCCTCACAGATCTAGGAAAGAAAATATAATTTTGAAATTAAATATGTACTCTTAATGGCTATTGATATGCCTAAATTCGAAATAACTGAGGTATTAACACGAGTACACTTACGACGGAATACAAGCAGCATTCAACAGTACTCAACGTTTGAAGTCCGGTGAATTTACTCCAAAACGTAAATAAATGCGATCGGGGAATAATAATGAGGGGTGAAAATTGTCTTTTCAATGAAACAGAAATAAAAAAAATATTTAAACCTTCAATGACTCATATTTTATGTAATCTGTTCACTGCTATAGATAAACGACGATAAATTAATTTGTCCGGGTTTGTTCTTCTTTATTTATGATCGGGATTGAACTTGTAAAACTGGCGGCTTCACGATTTCGCTTATATTGAATTACGGATATATTGAAATAATTTGCATGGTCCCCTGAATTTCAGTATATCCGGAGTAGGCTGTACATAATTGTATTTTTTCATATGCCAGAAGTTCTATCATTGCATTTTATTTTTATGCCCCCCTTCGAAGAAGGGAGGGCATATTGCTTTGCTGCTGTCTGTCGTTGGATATACTGAAATGAAATTTGGTATACAGATATATCAGATGAATATCTAGGCCAAGTTCTGTTTTGGATATGATCGCACCATTTTTGACAGAGTTATGCCCCTTGGACTTAGAAAAATTTCAATTATTTGCAGTTTCCGTTCATTTTCTTCGCAACCATTGCACATACTGAAATGAAATTTGGTATACAGATATATCAGATGAATATCTAAATTAAGTTTTGTTTTGGGTACGATCGCATCATTTTTGACAGAGTTATGCCCCTTGGACTAAGAAAAATTCCAATTATTTGCAGTTTCAATTTATTTTCTTCGCAACTGTTGCACATATTGAAATGAAATTTAGTGTAAAGGTTTATCAGATGAATATCTAGGTCAAGATCTGTTTGGGTACAGTTGCGCCATTTTCGCCTTTTTGGACTTGGAAAAATTCCAATTTGGGGGGAGGGGGGGCATAAGTGTTTTACAAACATCTCTTGTGGGGTCATGTGTGAATTTGGTTATTAATCAAAAAGAACTAGATTTTGAATTAGTCTAATTCTAGAGTCCTTTATACTTTAAATTGGTCAAACAGGTGAAGATATATTAATAGTGTTGATAACCTGACTCTGACCTACATTTTATCACATTCTTTATAACCTAACCTACAGGTTCATGTTAATATTTGTACTAAGTGATTCCCTTCTTTCCAGCACTGGATCCTACGAGTGTCTGATGATCCTGATAAAGAAGGGGGTGGATGTCAACTACCAGGACATGTCTGGGTGTACGCCGCTACATCTGGCTGCCAGGAACGGGTATGTAAGACTGCAGTCAAATCTCTGTAAGGTGGGCACTCAGGGATAAAATATTATTTAGTTGTACAGTGTACATGTATAATGTTTTAGATAAGAAAATTAACTGTGGATTGGATTGTGAACACACTTTGACATAAAAACAAATTGTTAAAAATTTTCTTAATGCAAAAAATTTAATATTTATAGAATTAAATGATGTCCCTAAATTTTATGAAAAAACATGACTCAAAGTGAAACAGTTCTGAACTAATGCACTTGATTGTACATGTAATAATATAGATGTATTTTTGAAATATTGCAGACAGAAGAGATGTATTAACAAGCTACTGGAATGTAAAGCGGATGTCAACATCAGAAACAATGAAGGGTTGACTGCTGTAAGTAACTGTGGAAGGCTATAAAAGGGAAGTAACTTGTGCTCATATTATTAAATATTGATATGCCACTGCCCAGTATAGATTTAGGAAATATATCTTCTTACTTGTTTGACAAAACACACAGACAGTGGTGATTATTCTCAATATTACAGATACACTGGCTGATTATTAACTTTTTTACAGATATACTAGCTATTTGTTTATTATATTGCAGATACACTGGCTGGCTGTCAATGGTAGAACAGAGGTTTTACACGATCTGTTTGCGTACGTTCCTGACGTAGATGTAGAGGTAACTCACTCAGTGCCCTCTCTTCCATCAATTTAAACTTTATGATTATATCAAAATTTTTACATTACATTGAAAGTTAGACACAAGGGGCTTTTAGATCATTCAGATCATCTGTTACTGTTGTTTTTGTTAAACTTGTCTTATTTTCTACTTTGTTAAAACCGCTGGACTGTTTTTAACAATAAATGATGCTTTAAGCATCGTAGGGTAATGGAATTCAAATTTGTTATGTGGAAGAACATGTTTTTTTCAAAGCCAAATCAATAAGAAATAATTAATTAATTTCGTGTTAAATTGTTTGAACATTTCTTTCCAAGAAAGTCTTTGTAGCTGATTGTCAATAGAATATTCATGTTTGGTCAACCATTACTAACGGGGCAATGGCAGGGCTACAGAGAGATCCTCCAAAGATTTGATCATGCAGAAAGCTAAAGTGTATTTAAAATATTTAGTAAACACATGTCTGTATCCTTTACAGGATGCTCAGGGACAAACAGCATTACATGTAGCCTGTCAGAATGGCCACAAATCAGTAAGTAAAAATATTTTTATTAAGTCAGTCAGTACAAATAGTATCTCCCTCATGTCAGGAATTACAAATAGCCTGGCAATAAGTCAGTAAGTAAAAATAGCATGTCAATCAACTCATTTAATACAAATAGTTTGTCCATCAAGTCCTCTGTAGATAAAGACTAAAATATGAAATATCTCAACTTTTGCAAAGGCATTGTTGAATGAAGAGTTCTCTTTTTTTACAGACTGTGATATGTTTACTGGACCATGGAGCAGATGCCAACAGACCAAATCATAATGGATGGGTCCCCCTACACTTTGCCTGCAGGTATTATTAGCAAAGAGATTTGTATATTATATTTAATTTCTTTGACTTTGTTTATTGCTGAGATATAGTAGAATATTTAAATTTCAGTCACGGTCAACATAACACTGCAGACATTCTGTTGAGACGAGGAGCTAGGTTTAATACAGATCATTTTGGGAAAACTCCCCTAGATCTCTGCTTACAGGTAAGTCTTACTTAGGAATTGAAAAACACTAACTCAAAAATTGTTTTTGGGATGAGAAGTATGTTCTGTTATCCAAGTAGAAACAAAATATTTTGGAAAATAAATACCCAACTCGGTGTTCAAAGTGGTGTGTATTGTGTTTTTTGGAACTACATGAACTTAAGATTTGATAATCATAGAAATTTGAAATATTTTCTTACAGGGTGGGTACAGTGAGACTTGCAGTATCCTTCTACAGTACTTACCAAAGTTAATAGAGCAACTCATCACCAGTGTCAGAAGTGAAAAAATAAAAGAGGCTGATGTAGGTATTTTTTAATCTTCCATGGATTTAATTGATTAATTAAAGGCAATAACATAGTACTTTGTATTTTTTATTTATTTATAGTATTTGGAGGGTTCTAACATATTAGTTGATTTAAAGGCATGGACATCAGAACTTTTTTATTTATTTTGCAGTATTTGAAGGTTCTAATACATGTCAGTTCCCGTGGTAATGGAATGGCGGATATATTACTGACCAGATTATCAGAAGAGGCCTCTGTGATTGGACACAATTTATTGAGGTAATTTTCTTATTGAACACAATTTACTGAGATATTTCTCTGATTGGACACAATTTACTGAGGTAACTCTCTGATTGGACACAATTTATTGAGGCTATTCTCTGATTGGACACAAATTACTGACGTAACTCTCTTATTGGTCACAATTTATTGAGGAAATTCTCTGATTGGACACAATTAATTGAGATAATTCTCTGATTCAAAACAATTTATTGAGGCTATTCTTCAATTGGACACAACTTATTGAGGTAATTTCAGTTGGACACAATTTATTGAGCTAACTCCAATTGGACACAATTTATTGAGGTAATTCTGATTGGACACAATTTATTGAGGCACTGGTTATGTCAAAGAGGAACCAAGCTCTAAAATCCATTTAAAGAAAGCTGTTTCTTAGAAAACATGGCTACAGTAAGTTGCACAGTGTAAGAAATGAAATGATGTATTACTGAAGATTAAAAGAAAAGATTGTTTTTATCAAGAAACACACACACATTTAGCTTCTTTACAAGCTGTATTCTCCATTTTTGTAGCGTTTCCAGCAACATAGAAACCCAGGTATCATGTCTGTTAAGAAACGTGAGAGTATTATGCAAATTATATTCCCACATCTACCAATCATCTTCCTCCTCATCTACATCCAGCCAATCAAAAGGACTGCATGGAGTCACACGGGTGTCACCAAAAGCTATAGAAGTGTTTGGGGTAAGTGGTTTTTACCGACTAGTCTTACTACTCTGAGTTTTTTTCTCCTTGAAAGATGCCTATGTTATTTTATTTTAATTTGTGACTTTTTCCAGCCACTTGAGGCATTATGGCAGCTTCTTGCGGACTGGCTGTGTCTTTTAAGAGTGGAATTCAAAAAAGAGGACACAAACTCAACATCAGGGAAAACTCAATCAGAAAAATCCGACTCAGGGCAACAATCTCAGGATGTTGAGAGTGAGAAATCAGACACGAAGAGTGAAGTTATCACTGAATGTAGTCAAGTGGTGGATCCCAACTCTTGTGATCAGGAGGGGATCCTACAAAGTCTGTGTGTGGATCAGGATGTGGTGGGAGTCATTCTGCCCAGGATTTGTGGGGTCATTCATGCGTTTTATATCTGCTGTACCTGTCAACATGGACACCCACAGTAAGTGAGACTGATCAGCTTTGCTAGAATTAGGAAAAGTTTTTAATTCATTTATTTTTCAAATCTATAGAAATTGTAAAACATTGTAGTTCATTTCTGGTTTATCCTTGTAATTTCAGAATGACATCTCCAAGATTTATAGAATTTGTGTGTCAGCATAATAGGGAGTTAAAACTTCTTGTTGGAAGGTAAGATATGTTTTGTAATTGTATACCTATAGGAATGAGGTAGCTATTAAATACAGGAAAGAGGTGAAAGCATTGCTCAGGATAGAGGGGCCTGGAGGAATCTTGTCAGCGGCCTTTGCCCCAAAAGGGGTAGCAGGCATACCCGGTAAGTAAGTCAGCGGCCTTTGCCCCAAAAGGGGTAGCAGGCATACCGGTAAGTAAGTAAGCAAATATTAAATACAGTGTATATTTTATTTATAGCTGATATATTTATGACTTAGTTTTTCGGTACCTGTTTCAGAAACCCAGAGATTATTTTTGACCATTTCCACTTCCTCCTGGAATGTCCAGAGTTGATGTCTCAGTTTCTACACATCATCAGATCTAGAGTAAGTTACATCCAACAATTATTAGATCACTTGAGTGGAAGTTTCAAATATGCTGCTCTAGGTTAAGATACGCTGTTCTAGGATAAAATAAGACTATTACAAAAATTACAATTCTTGATTATATTTCTTGTCTCTCAACCAATCACATTAAGCCATTCTTTGATATATAACTTGTAACACACGCATTTGAGGTGTCAAATTAATGAATTTAATTGGTGCTTCTCAATGAGAGAAGCAAGCCCTTGAATGTTAAATATCACATGAAATTTGTCAGGGGTCCAATGGCAAAATATTAAGATAAAATGGAACAGAAACTTGAATTGATATTAAATTCTACATTTTTTTGTCCAGCCATTTGAATCCAGGAGACGTTGGTTCTACGATAATCTGGACAGAGAAGGTTCAAGAGGAGAAATCATTCACTCTCCACCAAGTGATGAAGATGTCCTCGTGATAAGCAGAGGTGAGGAAAGGGAATCAAGCAGCTGTACACTAGCCCCCACTTTCTTATTAGCTAACCTGAGCCAAAGGCTCAAGTGAGCTTTTCTGATCACATTTTGTCCGTCTGTCCGTCCATCCGTCTGTAAACTTTTCACATTTTCGACTTCTTCTCAAGAACCAATGGACCAAATTTAACCAAACTTGGTACAAAGCATCCTTGGGCGAGAGGGAGTTTGAATTGCTAAAATGAAGGGCCAGGTCCCCTTCCAAGGGGAAATAATCAAGAAAAGACAAAAATAGGGTGGGGTCATTATAAAATCTTCTTCTCAAGAACCACTGGGCCAGGAAAGCTGAAACTTATGTGGAAGCATCCTTGGGTAGTGTAGATATTAAATTGTTTAAATCATGACCCCTGGGGGTAGGGCAGGGCCACAATAGGGAAACCAAGTTTTACATAGAAATGTATAGAACAAATTTTTAAAAATCTTCTTCTCAAGAACCACTGGGCCAGGAAAGCTGAACCTTATGTGGAAGGATCCTGGGGTAGTGTAGATTCTAAAGTATTAAAATCATTTAAGGGGAGGGGGTAGGGGGGGCATGATAGGTATAGCAAGAGGGGAAATCTGCTAAAGAACTGCATCACCCAAGTTACTCAGGTGAGCGATGTGGCCCATGGGCCTCTTGTTATAAAGTATCTGAATTTGTCAAATCTTATTTTTATGTAAACTGATCATTTCTCTGTAAAGTAAGAGGGAAAGGCAAGTCCAAGTCAAGGATTTTAAGCTTCCGTGTTTTGATTTCTCTTCAGAGAGAATGTTTCATAGTAGCTGTGAGAGCCTGATAAAACAACCATCAGACAAACTGAAGAAAGGCCTGGCTATCAGATTCCAGGGGGAAGAAGGAATGGTCAGTTTTAACTATACTCAATAAAAACATAGAATACAATGTAAAAATCTTTCATATCCAAAAGGTAAATGTGCAGGTTAAAAGGCAGTACATGTATATGTAAAGATTATAGTAGGTTTTATTTCATCTTCATTGAGACTTAGCAATTTTAGGTTCCTAGATGTTTAATCATGACATATCTTCTGTAGGGGTCAGGGGTTGTACGAGAGTGGTTTGATGTTTTATCGCGGGAAGTTCTCAATCCAGATTACGCCTTATTCACTCAGTCAGCTGATGGTACTGTGTTTTATTTCATCAACATTTTGAGGAAAAAATTAAAATTTGAGTTCAAATGAAATTCTTTTTGAGCTGTTAATCTTATGTGAAAGTGCTTTGTAGGTAGTACGTTTCAGCCCAACAGTAACTCCGCCATTAACCCGGATCATCTGAACTACTTCCGATTTGCTGGACAGACACTGGGATTGGCTCTATATCATCAACATCTCCTAAACGTGTACTTTACAAGATCATTCTACAAACACATACTCGGTATGGACTTGTTTTGTTTTCCCTATATACCATTAGGTAATTCAATGCATTTAATAAAAAAATGTTTCTTTTCTTAAAAAACATATCGCATATTTCACATTTTGTTACCTATATCAGAATTCAAATGAAACATAAATTTACTTATGAAATGTCTACTTCTGTCTGTTATAGGTATTCCTGTGAATTATACTGATGTGGCATCTATAGACCCCGAGTATGCAAAGAATCTACAGGTACATGTAAATTGGGAATGCTGGTTCAGGAGATAATTTCTTTATTTATGGCAAATTCCTCCACTTTGATTAATCTGTTCTCTGTCTTAGTGGATCCTGGATCACAACATTGACAACATTGGCCTTGACCTTACATTTTCCGTGGAGACGGATGTGTTCGGAGCCATGCAGGAAGTGGAGCTTAAGCCAGGAGGTGCCACAATACCAGTGACGGAGAAAAATAAGGTGTGACTCACACATTGTCTCTTTTAGTGTAAAGAAAGTCTAAAGACTTGCAAAAACATAAATTATATGATGAATTCTTTCCCTCAGAGCAAATGATTTAGTATATAACTGTACAGTGAATCTTAATTCCAGGAGGAGTACGTCCAGCTTGTGACGGAGCTCCGGATGACCCGCGCTATCCAGCCTCAGATCGACAGCTTCCTGTCCGGATTCCACGAGTTTGTCCCGCAGGCTCTCGTACAGATGTTTGATGAATTTGAACTGGTATTGATCTCGGGTGTTACTGTGTTTAAGATGCTCTTAGTTATGAAGAATGAGCATTATTTTGTTTTTGTGAAGGGGTGCATTGTAGTTCATTGAGTATAAAAGTTGATGACACTTATAATATAACTTTGTGATGGGCTAAGATTATCAAACTGAATTAGAATAAGAGGACATTTTTAAAGTACTGTTGAACCGTGAAATGGTATAGTACAACAAAGCCGAACTGACTGTTGGTTTATTCCTACAGGAACTACTACTGTCTGGATTACCTGAGATTAATGTTGAGGACTGGAGAAAATACACAGAGTACAGTGGATATGATGAAAACTCTCCTCAAATACAGGTGTGTTACAACTCTACTCAGATAGAGGTTTGTCAAAACTCTTCTCTAATACAGGTGTGTTACATCTTTCCTCAAAACTCTTGTTGAATGCAGGTATTTCAGCTTCAGTGCTTGATTGAGGTATGGGTTCACTCCTTACTAAAGGAAGATAATTTTAAACATTTGTAAAAAGAATATACAATTTTCAGAAGGTATTTGTACTAAATTAATTTAGTCAGGATTTTGTTAAAGCATAGATTTCTTATGGAAATAATTACAGACACTTGCTTGAGGGTTAAAGTATTCAGGATTAATAATCTTTTACTGATTTTGATCACAATGGAAATTTGAAATTTAAATTATATTCAGGGTGGTATATGTGTTTGTATAGAATAAAATTGACTGAGTCCTAGATTCATACATCAAGACCTTTTGAATTTTTGGCAGTGGTTTTGGGAAGTGGTAGAAGAATTAGGACAACAGGACCGAGTTTTACTGCTACAGTTTACCACAGGGAGGTAAGTAAATGTTTATCATGTGTAAGAAGACAAAATCTAATTCTTGTACATTGTGTTTCCTAGGTTTTTGTTGTTTACTAACTGCTTTTATTGTCAGAAATTTTCAAATACTATAGATAACTAAATTTTTGCAACAACTTAATTTCGTGAGAAAGAAATTTACTTTATATTAGTGAAACAAATTTTTCACGAAATGTGCTTACTGCTTAATATAATCTTTAGAAATATTTATATATGCAAGATTTATATTTTCGTGAGCACATTGTCTCGCATAATTAGACAAAAATCAAATTCTCAGGAATTAAAAAAATTAACAGTATATGTAGTAGACTTTTTAAAACAAAAAAGAACAAGTAATGGTTCATTCAGTATTAAGTGTTCTTTGTTTCAGCTCCCGTGTTCCGTTTGGGGGATTTTCTCGTCTGGGTGGAGGAGGGGGACCACAAAAGTTCACCATCAGCCATGTCACCTACCAGCCCCAGCTCCTACCCACAGCCAGTACATGGTAACCAGAGCTTATGTCTTTTCTGTGTAGTATAGCTATAAAATGTTTTATTAATTGTTTTAAAAGTTAATCAAAATACATAACTTGTTTAGTACAAACATGGATATTGCAAATTCATGGATATAGCAAAGTTATTCCCAGCTATATAGATTTGGCGAATTCCTTAAATGGATATAACGAATTAAGAAGATAGCAAAGAAATTTCACAGGTCCAGGCGACTTCGTTATAACCGAGTTTTACTGTATGACTTACATTAACAGTCCACATACTAAATACAATACAAATGGTTTGAAAAGTAGAATTTTATTAGAACAATCTCGCAAATGGTTAAAAATCTTTCTCTTTCAAGTGCCTTATGCTTCCACTCACAGAGAAGGGGGGATAGAGATTAATGGCTTGTTCTTGTCACAGGTTTTTTTTTATTGGCCTTTGAATATGACTTGATGCCCATTTAAGGTCATTTGAACAAGTTAGATGTCACAATAATCAAAAATGAAAAATTCTTATCTTAATATGAACATTGAAATAAAGATATTTTAGAAGTTCCTATTTGAAGCAAGTAGTAATGGTAGATTTTTTCCTATTATATAAAATACAGTTTAGTTTTTTCAGAATTGAAAAACTATAATAAAGTTTAACTTTTTTTGTTCACAATACATGTAATTTTTATAAATAATACTTTTTAGCATCAACCTTCTGAAACTTCCAGAATATTCAACAAAATCTGAGTTAAAGGAGCGTTTAATGGTAGCTCTGCAGTGTGGTAGTCAAGGATACACCATGGCGTAGTCACTGACCTGTAATGCAGCAAAAAATATAGTCCCAAGTCATGATAACAATAAAACATTCTGAAATAAAGAGATCCAAGGTTACCATGCCTAGTCAGTGATATTTCTAATCTTTGACATGTAATGCAGCAAAAATGTAGTCCCAATACATACTAACAATTTCTGACCCAGCTGTCCCCACTGTGGCAGCCAAGGATATATGGTGGCAGAGTCATTAATACATGTGACATAAAGAAAACGACCAACCATTTTAGAGGAATTGGTTGATGTATCCTTTTTCATACACTTGCATTGTTGTTTCAATGATGCTGTTCATTGTTATTTGCTTAACCAAAGTAACTATGCATTTCATCAAATAGTCAAAGTTCAAATCTTTGAATACATGTACAGTGAAACTCGTTTAGTGTGAACACAAGATATTGCGAATTCAAGGATTTAGCAAAGTTATCTTGGATCCCCTGCTAGTATATGAATTTAAAGAATTCTTATATGGATACATGTATAACGAATTACGTATATAGCAAAGTAATTGCATAAGTTCCAGTGACTTCTTTATAACCAAGTTTTACTGTATACAGTATAGGTATATATTTTTAATTGTTTACATAGAACCTGTTACTGTAGAGGTACAATCTTCCACATGGAATTAATTTTCGCTTAGTGTTCTGTCTCAAATTTTGTGTGGTACTTTGTCCAGCATACTTAATGTGCATTTATGTGCATCCAATTGCAATCCAAGAAATCCATGTTATTTCCTAGATTGAGAAGAAATTTTAATTCTGTGAAAATATGACAAGATGTTTACAGTATTCTGTCAAGGCCTAGGACTTGAATCCTGTCAAGTTTTAAAATTATGTAATCTGTGTTGATTGAACTTCGGTAGGGAAAATGTAACCCTAGCTAGCTTATGCATGTTAACTTGTTTACAGCAAGTCTTTAAAAGTGCAATTAAATACATGTATTTTAAAAGTACATTAAAGTTATAAGTATAAATATGTTTATATTTGTACACATAATTAATACGAGCCTTCATTTCCTTTCATCATAGATAAAACTGAGCTTATCGTTCATTTATGTCATATTTGCATTAGAACATAATTTGAGAGAGATGGAGAAGTTAAGAGATAGAGAGTTTTTTTTTCTTAAAGCTGAACACTTCTCATAAATAGGCACTGTCAGACGGGTATATAAACCGTTCGCTTTCGTTACACCCGATTGCACACTTGAAACTCGTGGCCGACATGTAGTACTCCTATCGTGGTCTTAGATTTTTTTGCGTTTATTTCTTGTTTTTATGTGCATTTTCTGTTTGTAAATAATGTATTGACCTGTATTTTCCATGATACTTTTGTCCTGTTTTGGAAAAAATACGTAAAATTTGATAATTTCATCGATATTGAGTAGCAAACTTTGTAAGATATACGTCTGCACTCATCGGATCTCTATAGTAAAATACATTGAACTGACTAGCGATCTGCTCCTTATATACGAGTTGTAGGGAGAGCGTTGAAGACCGAGAAATATGGCGGACTATGCCTATTTACGAGTAGTGTTCAGCTTTAAGGAGAATGTACTGGTATCTGTCCTAGATAGAAATTTGTTATCCCTTACTATTGATTTTCATGTTAGTGTCATATCAGGACTTTTTTTAAATGAAAAACGCAATGAATTTTAAGGATTCTGAAAAATTGTTTTGAATTTAGTCAACTTGATTTAAAATCAGGTAAATTTACCTTAAAAGTTGAGTCTGAGCTTAAAAATAACTCACTAGAGCAGGTTAGAAGCTCAGATTAATCAAGTGTAAGCATATTTGATTGATAAATTTTTTATAAAAATTTTTATATGAAACAATTTGATTTTGTGTTTCTATTTAGGGAAGGGGATAGAAGGTATTTTCAATGTAATAATTAACATTTTTTTAAGATTAATTTTTAAATCATGGTCTTTATTTTAAAAAGTTTTGATTGCATGTGAGTTTTATTTGAGCTCCATGCATGAAAAAGAGCTTAGAAACTAAGACAAGTGCATAACTGTTGTGTCATTATAATGAAGGAATTGTTAATTTTTTTTTAATTATTTATTTTTATTTGTTGGATAATATTTATATATTATTTCTGAAGATTTAATGTACATTATCTCTTGAAATGTTCTTTTACAACATTTTTATCATCCTTCATTGAAATATAAGTTTAAAATCTGTGATCTCAACTCTTAAATTTCTTCTGAAGAAATAAGATTTTCTAGTGCATCTCAATTTTGACTGTGATTACTTAATAAATCTTTGTTACTTTCTGTTCTTTACCTTCTTTTTTTGTGCGCTTTTTTCATAGAAAATGTTACATTTTATAACAAAAATAAATAATACAATTGTACATTTTTCTTTGCCTAAACATTTAGAAATCAGGGACAAAACTTTTGTGCGAACCTTTACTTAGAAAGTTTTTGCATTCAAAGCAAAGCGAGATAACTTGGGTGTGCTTGATTTGCTGATCGTTAAAGACACCGGTGTCCGCAACTGTTAAGCGTTATCAAGTATCGGAGGCAACAGACGCGTATTGTAAGTGAAAATCTCAGCCATCTCTAAGTTTTACCTCGCGGGCCTTTCAGTATAACAGAGACAGCTGTTTGATTCACTTATTGACCATGTAATGATCTCTGATCGTAGTTTTATTCTGATATTTTATATTTTGGGTCGGCTAACAAAAATAATTTGAAATAGAAAATCAAATGTGTAGTAGTTTTATTAATCGCTGGGAGGTCTGGGTTGATGGTGTAATTGCTATAACCACTCTACCGCATCCAGGGGAAAACTCGGAGCTAATTTGGAATGATGTTAATTTTACAGCAATCAACAGAGGCGGAGAAAAAATGGCGCAGAGCGCGTAGCTTAAAGACTGGAGCCATTCCATAAACTTTTAAAGCACTTGATATATGGAGTTTTGCACAAGTGTCATAAGAAACTGATTGTTGTGTAGCTGCTAAGTTAGAGCGGTATAAATTATGGGCGAACAGTCGCCCAACTTCGACCTCCTCTCCGCAATGTTGAATATAACCATTTATTAGTGGGGCATTTGTAGGCAAGCACGTGCGTTTATGCGCGAGACATTAACTACCTTTTATTTTATAAATTAGCATTTTTGTATCATGTTGTCACGAAGAAAAATACTTTAATTCGCTGTAGCGTTTTTATTTTGGACGAGAGTTTATTACGGAGAGGAATGATTTCCCTCGTGTTAAAAAGGGTAATATGACACTTTAACAAAAGTTTTGAATGGCTCGTCAGATGTGAATAGAACCCAAGTGAAAAAGGCATTATCAGAGCAAAGGGAAAAAGTGCCATGCTATAATTTTCTTTCCGTGTGTGAAGCTGCATAGCGTATTTCCATTGAGTACTGGACATCGGTTGTGATTGGCAGTCGAGCGCGCCCTGATTGATCGCCGGTACGGGTACCGTACTAATCCGGGGGAGGAGCAAACAATCAAAACAAAGCAGCTGATTGGACCTTGCTTAGGAAGGGAGCACTTAGTGGGTCTGCACACAAGAATGTTGTGTTTTCAGTAACGACAGACCGCGATCTCGGGTTATAATTTATTTGGGGGGAACTTTAGTATGGACTTGTATTTTGTGAGATTTGCCTCCGAGGACAGTTACTAAGATGGAACTTCGTGACTTCTAAACTTGGCTGTTTATCTTTGCCAAAACCGTGGCATTGTTATCAGTAAAGAAACACACTACCATGTGTACGCTGTGTCAGAGAAGGGGAGTGTATGAACGTTATAGAAATTTTATTGCTGTTTTTACTAACAATCCAATTTGAATCCTAATGGACTTGTAACGCTTAACGTTTGGAATCATTTACCTACACAAGAGCTTTTCTAAAATGGAATACATAGACATTAAGCCAGTGTTTACTTTGTTGATATGTCTGTTTGTGCTGAAAAATTGCGAGGGAACAGAGATTGTCAGGAAATGTGACCCTATCCGCATTGAGATGTGTAAGGGTCTTGGTTATAACGTTACGGGTATGCCTAATCTGGTAGGACACGATCTTCAACAGGACGCTGAATTACAATTACAAACATTTACACCACTCATTCAGTATGGTTGTTCACAGCAACTGAAATTTTTCCTGTGTTCAGTGTACGTACCAATGTGTACGGAGAAAGTGATGGACCCCATAGGACCTTGCAGACCAATGTGTTTGAGTGTACAGAGACGCTGTCAGCCAGTCCTTCACGAGTTTGGGTTCCCTTGGCCAGTGGCCCTCAATTGTTCAAAATTCCCACCCAAAAATGACCAGCACCACATGTGCATGGACGGTCCTGGGGAGAGCGCAATCGAGGAGCCACCAAGAAAACCAACCTTCAAACCACCCCCAAAAGAAAAGAGCGAATGTGACCAGTTCAGGTATCATAAGATGTACACCTTCATCAACCGAACTGGCAGGTGCGCGCTGAAGTGTAACGAGAATGCGGCGTTTTCAGCAGAGGATAAGTACTTTGCCGACATTTGGATGTCCATCTGGTCAGGGCTATGTTTTGTGTCTACACTGTTCACCATCCTTACATTTGTCATTGACTCTCAGAGGTTCAAATACCCGGAGCGCCCCATCATTTTTCTTTCCATGTGTTACAATATCTACAGTATTGCTTACATTGTCCGTCTTATCGCCGGTAGGGAGTCCATCGCCTGTGATCGGGACACAGCCAGCAAGTCCTTTATTTTGATCCAAGAGGGTCTAGAAAACACGGATTGTGCCATTGTCTACTCCTCCTGGAATTAAGATTCACTGTACAGTTATATACTAAATCATTTGCTCTGAGGGAAAGAATTCATCATATAATTTATGTTTTTGCAAGTCTTTAGACTTTCTTTACACTAAAAGAGACAATGTGTGAGTCACACCTTATTTTTCTCCGTCACTGGTATTGTGGCACCTCCTGGCTTAAGCTCCACTTCCTGCATGGCTCCGAACACATCCGTCTCCACGGAAAATGTAAGGTCAAGGCCAATGTTGTCAATGTTGTGATCCAGGATCCACTAAGACAGAGAACAGATTAATCAAAGTGGAGGAATTTGCCATAAATAAAGAAATTATCTCCTGAACCAGCATTCCCAATTTACATGTACCTGTAGATTCTTTGCATACTCGGGGTCTATAGATGCCACATCAGTATAATTCACAGGAATACCTATAACAGACAGAAGTAGACATTTCATAAGTAAATTTATGTTTCATTTGAATTCTGATATAGGTAACAAAATGTGAAATATGCGATATGTTTTTTAAGAAAGAAAACATTTTTTTATTAAATGCATTGAATTACCTAATGGTATATAGGGAAAACAAAACAAGTCCATACCGAGTATGTGTTTGTAGAATGATCTTGTAAAGTACACGTTTAGGAGATGTTGATGATATAGAGCCAATCCCAGTGTCTGTCCAGCAAATCGGAAGTAGTTCAGATGATCCGGGTTAATGGCGGAGTTACTGTTGGGCTGAAACGTACTACCTACAAAGCACTTTCACATAAGATTAACAGCTCAAAAAGAATTTCATTTGAACTCAAATTTTAATTTTTTCCTCAAAATGTTGATGAAATAAAACACAGTACCATCAGCTGACTGAGTGAATAAGGCGTAATCTGGATTGAGAACTTCCCGCGATAAAACATCAAACCACTCTCGTACAACCCCTGACCCCTACAGAAGATATGTCATGATTAAACATCTAGGAACCTAAAATTGCTAAGTCTCAATGAAGATGAAATAAAACCTACTATAATCTTTACATATACATGTACTGCCTTTTAACCTGCACATTTACCTTTTGGATATGAAAGATTTTTACATTGTATTCTATGTTTTTATTGAGTATAGTTAAAACTGACCATTCCTTCTTCCCCCTGGAATCTGATAGCCAGGCCTTTCTTCAGTTTGTCTGATGGTTGTTTTATCAGGCTCTCACAGCTACTATGAAACATTCTCTCTGAAGAGAAATCAAAACACGGAAGCTTAAAATCCTTGACTTGGACTTGCCTTTCCCTCTTACTTTACAGAGAAATGATCAGTTTACATAAAAATAAGATTTGACAAATTCAGATACTTTATAACAAGAGGCCCATGGGCCACATCGCTCACCTGAGTAACTTGGGTGATGCAGTTCTTTAGCAGATTTCCCCTCTTGCTATACCTATCATGCCCCCTTTCGCTTATATTTGTACATGTATCTTCAGCATTCCAAGACAAGTCACTACATATAAAGTACACTGAACAGGAGGCAGAAAAAAATGAAACATCGAACACGTATTTTCATTTATTTCAGAAGAATATTATTATAACACTTAAATCTAAAATAAGTCATAATAAATGTGTTCGTAAAATCTTTGAATCTTTGATACATATAGTCTCAGTGCGCCTAGCTCCTACTTTAATTTTTGACCGACACATATTTTAAGTTTTCAATAGCAAAAGATGGTCATTCTTTTATTAAAAATGAAATGACTCCATCTCTTATCTGCAACTCCTCTCACACCACGGAATAAAACTAAACTTAATGATATTTTCTCAGATTTTTATTACATAATGCCATTGTGTATCTCCTATTATTCTACTTTTTGATCTGACACTTATTTGGACATCCCGATCACTAAATACCCTCCGACGTTTCAAGCGGGTAACAATAAACAGTTAGATTAAGCTATGTTTCCTAGAAGCAAAAGAAATGCGATGATTAGGAATCAACGACATAATAAATGTTTATTAATCTACCGCAAATTTTTCATTAAATCAAGATCTAGATCCACTGTAATTTACCATTTTCACTACATTCATATTAAATTTTGCTGAAAACATGAATGCCTGAGCACTATAAGTAAATCCATCTCATTTCCTCTCTTACATATACTTGCTTTCTTGGTGATCTTGGAGCACATTTATTATTTGATATTTTTGTTTCAATTCTACTTTACTATTATTTAAAACGTTTACTGATCATTTCAAACCAATGGAAAAAGTTTTTGTTATATTTATTTATTTATTTTTTAACATATCTCTAGGACTTTTTATAGCATAATTTATGTTTGTTAATTGTAATTTGCAAGGAAATATAAGGTCGATCATTTTACTGAGTAACGGTACAATTTACTTGATCTTCAGGAACACTGTGCAACAATATATTCGAGTAGTTTTGTAAAGTACCGGTAGAAAAGGAGACTTCAAAGTAGATTTCAAAGAACTTGAAAACATTTGAAACAATAAAAATTTTATTAAAATCAAAAACATGAATACTTACAATTTTTTTCTTCTCTGTTTACATGATATATACAATCATTCCCCATATTCAATTAAAATCTAGGTTTTTTGACATCATTGACAGCTGTTTTTCAATAAAAATGGTTCAACTCGTAAATTGACTTACTTTTTCATTGGTCCTTTGCAAAATTTTATTTTGATTAATCTACTAATTGTGCATATATAAGTTCTTTAATATTAATATTAAAATGATCCCTGTGTTTTTATAAGATTGTCAAATCTATTATATTGATTTTGGTTTGCTGTGCCTTCATATAAAGTCGATTATATTTTTCTTTTTCAAAATCTTATGCTAGAGAAAAAGAAAACACTTGATGTGACCTTTAACCGGACATTTAGTTAACAACATATTTTTGCACGGTATACTCCAAGGTGCTTGAAAAAAAGAAACCACAGAGTTTGACACGGTTGGTTCATATTTCTTTTACTACAAAAAGGCGTCAATGATTGCCTAACAAGAGTATTATGATAAACGTGATGACTCTGATTTAATACATTAGAGAAGGTATGAAAAGCTTTCCTTACTTATGAAGCAATATACTGTTAACCAACTTTTATTCGCGACAATTTATTTTTGCGATCAAGCCCTTTTGGATCTGTTGTTATAAGTAACATACACTTAAAGTACCGGTTTGTGGCGAGAAAAATTCGCGATGACGATGCTCGCGAACTTCGCGAAAATTTCTCGCACGCGAATAAAAGTTGATTTACAGTATCCTTTTCACCTACTTATGGGATTAATATGATTTATCTAAGTCGACTCCATATGCAAGATCAGTTTTTTACGGACGAACAATTCCCCAAACTATGGGTAGTAAATCATTGACGATGAAACAGGAATATCAATTCTCTCGATTAGAGTCACCATTTCGCAAGTTCTGTGGTGGATACAATGACCTTCTTAGTAGTTATAATATAACATCAAGTAAAATGCTGACTGACGCTTTTATACAATTATTTGGCAATCATTTACATACTGAATTGTCTTCGGATTATTTGTCATGACAAGGCGAGTGTCACCAGTCAACAGGGGATACCCACTCTACCTTGGCATCTGATTCCACCTCCGATGATTTAGAGGTCTGTTGCTTTACTATAAAACCTTTTAAATGTTTGATAGTTTGAATAATATGTACCATTGAACAGATCCTGCAAATTAATGTACATGTTATTGTGTGACCTTTTGGATTGAAAAAAAATCAACGTTGAAAATGTTAAAAACCTAAATTCACAATTAAATATTTTCATGTATCCTTATCTTAAAATCTAGCTCTAATTGGTTTGAAGTAAATTATGTGAATACTAGTAGTTTTAAACAAAAAAGAGAAATATAAGTCAAAGCATACAATATGTAGAAAAAACAGTATGGTTTTTTTTTATTTCACTAAATTTTCATTGCTTTGCAACATTTGTTAGTTTTTTGTACATTTGTTTCAAAAATATAATATTTAACATTCCAAGCATGTTGTGGAATTTTGTTAAGTCGTTCGATTTGAAAGTTAATGGTAAGCAAACTTTTGCTGCTTAAGGGGGGCGTAATTTCGTGGAAATAATTCTCTTGGAAGTATTATGCAGTTCGCCGGTAGGGAGTCCATCGCCTGTGATCGGGACACAGCCAGCAAGTCCTTTATTTTGATCCAAGAGGGTCTAGAAAACACGGATTGTGCCATTGTCTTTCTCTTACTTTACTATTTTGGCTCAGCAGCCGCTTTGTGGTGGGTCATTTTGACCCTTACGTGGTTTCTATCTGCTGGACTTAAATGGAGTCACGATGCAATCCAGCTCCATAGCAGTTACTTCCATTTAGTGGCCTGGGCTTTGCCTGCCATAGAAACAATTATAATTCTTGTCATGAGGGAAGTAGACGCGGACGAACTGACAGGGATTTGTTATGTTGGAAACCAAAACACACAGACACTATTGGGGTTTTCTGTGGCCCCTTCATTCGTCTACCTCGTCGTCGGAGTGGCGTTCTTAATCGCCGGATTTATAGCTTTATTAAGGGTCCAGTCCCAGGACCGTATCAACGGAGTGAAATCCGCTAAAATTGAAGTCCTGAAGATCCGCATTGGAGTCTTTAGTCTTCTTTATACCATCCCCGCCGCGATAGTCATAGCGTGCTTATTGTATGAATTTGCGAGCAGAGACTCTTGGTACCTTAAAAACTCTATTTCTAGTGAACCAAAGATGGAAATCTTCATGTTAAAGATTTTTATGACTCTGGTGGTTGGCATCACTAGTGGGATGTGGATTTGGTCGTCCAAGACTATCAATTCCTGGAGAAATTTCGCAGTCAAATTAACTTTCCAAAAGGACCAACGCGAAGTGCGAAAGACAATCGAGTACGCCGTTCCAACCCACCAATATCACCCTGTGCCAGTCAAACACGTTAATAGGGTGGTCAGGAATGAGAAATCCAAACCAAAGCGGACAAAAACGGACGGCCAAATCGTTGTCTAATTTCATGTGTTATCCATCATTACTTCACGGCTGGGTATTATTGTTTTTTCATTATGGATTATTATTTTCGTTTGCGTGAAAATACGGAGAAAATGCAGTGAGCAGAAATACTCAAAAGTGCTTGTGAAAATGTTGCTTAATGAATGTGTTTGTTTTGAAAGTGAAATCGAAACCATTGAAACAAAACGAGAATATTTCCTCTTGTATAGTTCTATGCTGCATGTTAATATGATGTGAAGAAACTCATTGGGTCTGTGTTCGTTTCAATTCGCTATAGATGTCTTTTTTTTTTATAAATCCATGCAAAACTTGGAGAGAAATATTATAACATGACTGCTAAAATGTTTTCAAGTGATTCTGAAATTTTATTGTGTGCATGTGTACCGATTCTCCCAAGCTCTACCGAGATCATGCAGCGACGCATAACAAATGGCT
Source organism: Saccostrea glomerata (assembly GCA_003671525.1). Lineage (NCBI taxonomy): Eukaryota > Metazoa > Mollusca > Bivalvia > Ostreida > Ostreidae > Saccostrea > Saccostrea glomerata. The sequence goes on from PRKT01000071.1 coordinate 728,200, forward strand.
CGGTTTTTTTTTAACTGTTTCTCAAAATCAATTCACGTTGCTGCCTCTCCATCTTCCTTTTCTGACACGTGTCTCAATGAAGATACATTAACCAGGAGAACAAGCCATCCTGTACAATTCTGGAACAAAATAATACACCGAACAAAAACCCTCTTTCTGCAGTAGCGCCCTAATCAACCAGCACTGTTGCACGTCGGTTTTTGGCTGCTTTCGCCACGCCACCTCGCGGCGGGTGGAAGGACAGGATTGTACTCACATAGTTCACCAAAAAAAATCACTTGGCGAAAAAAAAACCTAGTCACGGAAACTTGTCTATGTATAAATATGTGCTTTTTTTAAAAAACAGCAGTGGAGTAACTTTTAAGAGTGCATGGTATTTTAAGAGGAAATTCACGAGTAAGCTATTGTTGAACAGCAGACGACAGTATTGTTTTCTTTTCATGTTTTAAAAAGCATACTGTTCACTTTATATCAGTTGTTATTTATAAATCATGATAAAATTACCAATAATTTTAAAAAGAAATATTTTGTTACTTTTCATTCATGGAAGGCCTGTGCCTTTATTTTGATAGCGTAAACATAGTTTAATAACGACACACCATCGATTTGCAGGCTTTTATCAACTAGAGGTACATTGTGAAGGAATTTTGTTGTAAGGGTTACAGAAAACAACGCAAAGTTTTTAACATAAACATCGACTTTAACCAATGAGATTAGCAAACCAAATATTTAAGTCTCTGCTTTCCCACATTGTAAAACTGTCAGTTTATATGGGGACATTTCCACTGACAGGCAAATATTTTATTTATATTTTAAGTGCCATAAATAATTATTTAAAGCCTGTTGTAAATTTACCAGCACAGTGCTTCGAGTGCAGTTAAATGGTCAAATTTTCCCCACTGCTAGATAGTTACACAATTTGCAGAGAGTAGACAATTTACATATTGCTGTACATTAAAACTCATTAAAATATGAAACATGCCTGTCCGTGTCATTCGCAGGATTCTGGCATGACTTACGAGCTGCGGTTCTTGTACCGTTCCGCTCGGCCGCACAGCACATCTCTAAAGACCTACAACACCAAAAAAATTATCCTACCTTAATTCATTAATTTTAACAAGACTTTCATTGTTCTGGAAACCTAATTTCTCCCTTGGTTTGGCGTTTTGATTGTAACTTTATAACTTTTACCTCGTAAAACCTTTATGTTTTATTGTGAACATTTAGTGAGCACTAGACTACACCGATATTTCCAAATCATTACTACGTGGTCATCTTGGCGTACTTTGGTCATTCTTATTTGAGTATCATTATCATTGTATATTTGATTTAGTAAAACATAGGAACCCTTTTCTATTATTTGGTTGGAAACAATTTCACCATATGTTTAGTGAGGTTATTTTTATCTTGTTATGTGAAAGTCTCTTAGTTTTTGGAGCTCCGGCTTCGTTTGTATTGTAGAAGAACAGTTTACCTCCGTGTTTTTGCTCGTTCAGCGACAATGTGAAATTAGATGTAATTGTCCCCGTCAATGTCTGACTCAATGTTGTACTTAAGAATCGGGCTTTTGTTAGTCATAATTCATTCTTTCTCTCGGGATATTGAATTTAATGTGTAAATTTTTATTGTGCTATATGGGAGAAAAATTTGGCTATAACAGATTACGTTTCTTAAACCTTCGCGGATACAGTTACCATTTTATGGGCAAGATTTCGGGAGATTGGGGTATTCAGTTGCCGAGTGAGTAGCCAGGATAAGTTTTGTACGCACATGTTTGCTTTATTATACAGCGTGACAGAGGGAGGGATATTTTGAAACATAACATGCGATAACTCTACTTGATAACGTCTGGCTGTTTTACATGGCACATACGGCGCAAAGAAAAATTTATTGCCACAACGGAAAAAGAACTTGGTTAAACGGGAAATAGAAATAAAAAGTTACGTACACAGGAATCGTAAAAAAAAAATATACAGGAACTGAAAAAAATTCGAATTTACAAAAATAGCTGGAAATATCAGCGTTACTTAGCAGTTGGTGCACTGTTCTGTGTTAGTTCGCCTACTAGGATGCGGTACACGTGTTAAAAGTAGCCGAGTTTTTTGGTATTTCCGGGTCGTGACCTATGGTGCTCGTGAGTTCTCCCATAACCGAGCAGGCCCCAGTCTGACTAGAAAAGCTTGTACGGCAAATATAAAAAACTCGCTCGTTCTGCATCTGAAAATAATCACCAAGATTGCCTCTGACGTTTAGTATTGTTTTTTACTTCGACATTTTTTACCCCATTCCGCCGTCAGGTTTGTGGGCAGTAAGGTGTTTCTTCAGGAGATATTTTCTTGTCAGGTCGTCAATATTTTTAGGGTTTTTTTTTCACGATGCATTGTGGCCTGGGCTCTCGGTTTCGTCTGTGGACTCTAATAATCACGTTAAAATGACATTCCTAACCCCAGTTCAAGTTTCAGTGCATTTTAAAGCCCAAGAAATATGAAATGTTAGAATTTTTAGATAAAGAAAATAATTTATAATCTCTGACGACATTCTTCATGTTTCAGCTGAGGGGTTTGTTTATTACAATAGAAGGTACTGTCGCATGACGATCTGGGATACCGAACCCGCCAGTATATTTATTTAGCCCTATTTTAAACTTTAGACAAGCATTCACGGCAGATTGACTGAAAAACTATCCTGGGTCACGCAAATACTCTCTTGGTCCAGTGACGAGACATATATTTTCTCTAGCCCTGTCAAGTGCTTTCTGAATCCCTGCTTCTCACAATACTTTTATTTTACACACATTCCCTCACCCACCCTCACACATAGACACACACACAAAGAGAGAAAGCGAGAAATTGTAACATCCATTTTATTTCCAGACATGACTTTCTGTATTGTAAAGCTCGACAATAGCTGCCAGTAGCATAAACACAGCCCAGTAACAAGCTTTGTAATTTATGAACGGGACAGATGCTAGCTACTGACTATGTTAATGATTGTTTATGTAAATGTAGATCATGCCAATACTGCGAGAGAGACAGTTGATGGGGCCGACATATGATTGAGGATGCCACTAACAGACATATTGACACAGCAATCACGCCACGAAAACGGACCAGATGTTTAAGTTTCTCCTCTCTCCCCGTGAACAATGCTTTCTCTAGACAATGGATGACACAAGTCAAGAATCCACACATGTTAAAAAAGATTTTAAATCACGCAATATGCATATTAAGGTTTTATACTGAGATGTTTAAGACTGGTAGAATTACGTGACACTTTTGAATGAAGCATTACCGACTGTTAAGTGTTAATTCTGTGTATAGATCTTTAGCATTAAACAAACAGACATCGACAGTTATGAGGTATACAATTTCATTTTCAGTGCTAACTATCAGATGATCTGCCTCGCAGAAAACCTTTCCTATTCACAAAGTCAGATTGAGGATTTGCTCAAACTGTTTGAATCTGTGATGAACATATTGATAAGTGCATAATTTATTTAAGTTCTGTCCTCCTAGAGTGTCATAAGTGGGACCATGCAAGAATGTCGTAAAGATTTACCCCCTTTCGCGTTGCGAGCAAACAGAAGGCTATATATACCCACAATACAATACCAAGAAATCAAATAGTTGTATAGTGCTTTATATATTGAAGTCAATATTATTTTGTTTCCAATTCAAAAAATCTGAAGATAATTCATATTAAAACAAAAGACCCTGAGATAATCCGTGCTCATGACGTTGTGCTGTGTCACGGAGTCTCGGTCTATTGGAGGCTTAAGACAGTAAACTGTGATTGACATCCGGCCCCATGTATAATTTAGTTGCCATGATTTCTCTCTTCCTTTACACAGATCCAAAGTTCAATGGCTTCCAGGCCAGAATGCCAACTATCATTTCAAGATTATTAGAAATTAATTAGGGATTAACCAAAATGGTGCATTACCTTCGATTGTTTTTGTGCTCTAGTTAACAGTGCTTTTATCAGAGCTTTTACAAACTCTGGCTTCAAAATCATGAAGCAAGCTGGGACAAGAATAGATTGATTCCTTTACAAAATATAAGTGCAAATTTGACAACACGCTATCTGAATTATTTTTTAAAAAGCTTTAGAAATTATCGAGTACCGAATGAAAAAAAAACCCACAAACTGACTCTGCTATGAAAGGTCAGGACGGTTTACCAATTTGTTTGTTTTGTGTGGGGATCACAAATGCCTGCAATTGTCTTGGCTAAAAATGATATGCGTGATCCATACCATTTCCCACTTTTAGCAGTGTTTTGTATTCTCGTGTGGACTGAAATGCAAGCTTTAAAAAGCCAGTAAGTTAGCTGTTTACCGCCTTAGACTCTAACTATACACTGGATGATATTAAACATAACAAACGAGAGTCTTGTGGGGTGTTTTGTGGATCGCTGCATGATCTAGATTTCCCGTTCCCCCCTAATCCGGGATCTTTGGTCGTTACAGGTTTACAACTTATTTGTTCCCTTATAAGATCGATTTATATTTGCAAATATTGACAAATTATATTCTGGTATTATGTTCCAAGCTCGGGTCTTGTATGGGGATGAAAAGCCTTTTTAGAGATATGTCAGGGAGAAAACCGATAACGGTGTTCGATAGTGCCCGTTTTGACAACGTCGCGATGTTATTCTGTGTTCATTTCAATTTATTTTACCCCATTCCAGCGCAGTAGGACGGATGCTTTTCAATAAATTTGGACAAAAACTGAAGTAAAATATGTTTTGTTGAAAAATAAATCTCGAATTCGATCGGACGTGTCGGTCAATATGTTTCCCATTATGTTAAAAACGCGGCATACTCGTCGACCTCTAATGTTTCTATACAGGGCTTCATTTGCTCATTATTTCGCGGTGTCACTAGCCCGAACGGTTCCTTACAAACTCGATATCGATAACTTGTCGGATAAAGTCTTTCTGCCCGGATACGATTATGCACTTACAATTTTTAAGGGCGTTCGATTTAGAAAACTTGTGATCGACAGCTCGTGAGTCAGCAGATGCAACTTCCAGGTCTTGTCAAGCTAGGAGAATAATTAAGACATCGGTTAGTTATCGATTTCCGTTACAAAACGGACACTTGTCTCTTAATCCTCAGGAAGACACGGGATATAAAGTAAAATCACTTGCCATCGGCCTATATTAAAGTTAATGACTTTTTAGCAGAAAATAGTTTGCGTAGATTTTTTACCCCGATTATAGCCAAAAGATTGCGTGTCACGAAACGATAGAACAGCGTTCTGTAATTTCTTTTTTATAAATCATTCATATCCTCCACGATACAAAGTATCAAATTAATCTATGAGGAGGTTACATTAATTATATACTTGCAGATTAGGTAATTCAAACTCCCTCTCGCCCAAGGATGCTTTGTACCAAGTTTGGTTAAATTTGGTCCATTGGTTCTTGAGAAGAAGTCGAAAATGTGAAAAGTTTACAGACGGATGGACGGACAGACGGACAAAATGTGATCAGAAAAGCTCACTTGAGCCTTTGGCTCAGGTTAGCTAATAAGAAAGTGGGGGCTAGTGTACAGCTGCTTGATTCCCTTTCCTCACCTCTGCTTATCACGAGGACATCTTCATCACTTGGTGGAGAGTGAATGATTTCTCCTCTTGAACCTTCTCTGTCCAGATTATCGTAGAACCAACGTCTCCTGGATTCAAATGGCTGGACAAAAAAATGTAGAATTTAATATCAATTCAAGTTTCTGTTCCATTTTATCTTAATATTTTGCCATTGGACCCCTGACAAATTTCATGTGATATTTAACATTCAAGGGCTTGCTTCTCTCATTGAGAAGCACCAATTAAATTCATTAATTTGACACCTCAAATGCGTGTGTTACAAGTTATATATCAAAGAATGGCTTAATGTGATTGGTTGAGAGACAAGAAATATAATCAAGAATTGTAATTTTTGTAATAGTCTTATTTTATCCTAGAACAGCGTATCTTAACCTAGAGCAGCATATTTGAAACTTCCACTCAAGTGATCTAATAATTGTTGGATGTAACTTACTCTAGATCTGATGATGTGTAGAAACTGAGACATCAACTCTGGACATTCCAGGAGGAAGTGGAAATGGTCAAAAATAATCTCTGGGTTTCTGAAACAGGTACCGAAAAACTAAGTCATAAATATATCAGCTATAAATAAAATATACACTGTATTTAATATTTGCTTACTTACTTACCGGTATGCCTGCTACCCCTTTTGGGGCAAAGGCCGCTGACTTACTTACCGGGTATGCCTGCTACCCCTTTTGGGGCAAAGGCCGCTGACAAGATTCCTCCAGGCCCCTCTATCCTGAGCAATGCTTTCACCTCTTTCCTGTATTTAATAGCTACCTCATTCCTATAGGTATACAATTACAAAACATATCTTACCTTCCAACAAGAAGTTTTAACTCCCTATTATGCTGACACACAAATTCTATAAATCTTGGAGATGTCATTCTGAAATTACAAGGATAAACCAGAAATGAACTACAATGTTTTACAATTTCTATAGATTTGAAAAATAAATGAATTAAAAACTTTTCCTAATTCTAGCAAAGCTGATCAGTCTCACTTACTGTGGGTGTCCATGTTGACAGGTACAGCAGATATAAAACGCATGAATGACCCCACAAATCCTGGGCAGAATGACTCCCACCACATCCTGATCCACACACAGACTTTGTAGGATCCCCTCCTGATCACAAGAGTTGGGATCCACCACTTGACTACATTCAGTGATAACTTCACTCTTCGTGTCTGATTTCTCACTCTCAACATCCTGAGATTGTTGCCCTGAGTCGGATTTTTCTGATTGAGTTTTCCCTGATGTTGAGTTTGTGTCCTCTTTTTTGAATTCCACTCTTAAAAGACACAGCCAGTCCGCAAGAAGCTGCCATAATGCCTCAAGTGGCTGGAAAAAGTCACAAATTAAAATAAAATAACATAGGCATCTTTCAAGGAGAAAAAAACTCAGAGTAGTAAGACTATAGTGCAAAAATACACACAAAGTCAACCGTCCAACGCAAAATTTCTGATCCTGCCAAACCAAAGAAATAAAAATGCATCAATTTCATGTTTCAATTTATAGAAGGTGCTTTTTGATATAATTGTGTACATGTACTTGGGAGACAATGATGGAACTGTGGTTTGCATGTGATCGATTGTATCACAAATACTTATCTGTATATATTCAAGGTAACTAGACTTGTATAAAGAGAAGAATACATACCAGTTTCAAAGATGTAAATACTAGTAAACGAAATCATATGGTTTACAGTTGTAATCTTACTCCAGTAGGTGTTTGCATACTATAATAACATTTAATGAAAGAAAAACTGAAATTTAGAAAATTACAAATTGTTTATAAGTAATGAATAATTTTCTTATCGTTGTTGTCGTCCGTCCCCTTCTAGTCTCTTGGCCTTAGAGGACATTTCTAGAGCCTCACATATGACATCCAACTCGAAAAAACAAAACGACTAAAAGAAAATAATGTGAATGGGCATCGAAATAATGGCATGACAATTCATAACACCATAAATAATAATATCATTTATGTATCAAATGACTTTAAATAAGTTATGTTCATATACTATAGTATGACATACGCGTATGGAGATAAAATTGGCAATAAGTTCAAAAATCCATTACAACTATACACAATAAGAAAGCACAGAGCTTTAAAAACAATGTTAAAATGTAAATATCTGCCTCTTAACGTAACAGAGCATCATGGCAGCAAACCCAAAAGTACAATACCTACCAACAAAAAAGAGCTTGGTTATATGTATAATTGTTCAAATAAAAGTGGTGCAAAATTCCAAACAATATTGGTTACAATTCAATTTTTATAACACATTTAAATTACACGATGCAAATTATAAATACAGAATTTGAAAATTTCATATTACGAGGGTCTATTTCTTGAGTTGGAAGAATATTTAGATATTATTTAGAAATATTTAAGATATTAACAAAATTCTTAAATTTTGATATGATATCTTTAACAATGACCCTGCATAATACTTCCAAGAGAATTATTTCCACGAAATTACGCCCCCCTTAAGCAGCAAAAGTTTGCTTACCATTAACTTTCAAATCGAACGACTTAACAAAATTCCACAACATGCTTGGAATGTTAAATATTATATTTTTGAAACAAATGTACAAAAAACTAACAAATGTTGCAAAGCAATGAAAATTTAGTGAAATAAAAAAAAACCATACTGTTTTTTCTACATATTGTATGCTTTGACTTATATTTCTCTTTTGATATCCACAACACCTTGTATGTATACCAAGATTATCTGGGAGTAAACACGAGAGAAGTCGCCACTAATCTCACTACACTACCGGAATTTATTTTCCTAAGGTGAAACGAAGATAAATTTCAAAATAAATATAGTTCAATATGCGGCCCTTTGAAGTTTTTGTATCAAAGATATTGGTCTCTAATCGCCGCTAAGGCTGTTTGATTTTCCCGGAAAAAGATCTAAGACTTACATGTAGAAGGTTAAAGATGGTCGATCTCAGTTCTTGAATCAAATGGAAAATATATAATATGTATAATTTAAAAATAGAAGTCGGAATTGGTGTGTATATGCATACATGTACATGCTAGAATATAGATAAAGATAAACCGTATTCTTTTCTTCTTTCTAATAGAATCTATATTAGAATATGATCTTATATAGAAAAGTTTGAATTTTGAACATATTGACCGGTCATTTACAGTAGCAATTAAAAAATGCATAGCGTTTGCACTTGTGTATTTAAGTCTTAAGTTTGTGTTGACAGATATTTTATCATTACAACGTGCCAGTAGTGTTGTGTTTGCCAAAGGTCTGAACATTAACAGTAAATATATGTCGTCCATTGTCCACCAAATGCCATGCCCTGACCTTACCCTGTTCGTCTGTTTGTTTGAACTTCATTCCCGTGTTACACACCACTGTTTTGATCTTTTTTTAAAAACTTGGCTTGTATCGGTTTTCGTTCATTTGACAAACATAGAATCTCAAAACGCGAACAAAGGACGGGGTCCAGTGAGCAAATATGAAAAGTAAACAGATCTGCGAGCCCATACACGGTGGTCACTTAAACTGAGACTTAGTTAAATCCAAACCTCTCAACACAAAGAATGTCAAAAAAGATTAATTTGTTAAATTTTAAGAATAAACACTGACAAATGCTGGAGACCAGAGCCATTTAGCGTTTGAATGCTGATCCCTCCCCGTCCTATTGTAAAACGAACTTACTAGACTACTGAAAAATCAACAAATTTAATTGGAACTAAAGAACTAAACTTTAAAGTCAACATTTCACTTAAACGGTGTATTGTTGGGGGTCTAGAATTAGCTTGTAAGTAAGTTTTCTCAAGAATTTAATGCAAATAATTGTAATATATAATACATGTATGTTGGCATTATGCAACCAATATTATAGATATTTCGCAAAATGCCAAATTATTTCGGACCAAAATTATGCAAAAGAGGCGTCCTTATAAATGGTATTTTAATAGTTGTGAAAGCTTGCACCCCTTCCCCCTCTTACACACATAGGTCCTGGATTCCGATCTGCTCATTTACAAGAATTTGTTTTCGGTGTCCAAAAGTCAAAAACTTGTGCTAACAGGTACAAATGTTGTGCAATATCTTCCGGCAAATTACACAAACTAACATCAGATTATTACGCGGAGCCTATAACTTGGGAGGTTGAGCGGCCGTTAACTGACCGACAGGGAGGCATTGATTCCGTATTACATGAAGATCTGCTCGCATTCCACCCGGTCTGTCAACATTAATACATCTCAATCAGCGCTTCCGAGCGCTTCTCCATCCGGTATTAGAAATCGATCGTTGGCAGCCATTGTCTCTTCTGTAGCTCAATGGCATAGATCCGGAAACATAACTATGGGCTTTATAGAGCCATAAAAACGTTAATTGAACAGTGTCTGGGGACAAAAAGACATATAATGTACAATGATCGATGCTATTTACATCTTATCTCGCATGATTGAAATCCTGTGTGGAATTTCTACACACCTCAATTAAAGAATAAACTTTAATGACGGGAATATATCTATTATAAATCTAGAAAGACATAATTGTTATTTCCCCCCTAATGTTATGTTTTGAATGACTGTTACAATATTAATTCAAAAATTTCATTATATAAGCTTTGTTTTTAATACTTGATCACTTGTTCATCGTTTGAATAAATACGATGTTACCGGAAGTAGATATGATTTATTTACTGGAAGATGCGCGTTATATATAGATGTTCTCTCTTCTTTTTCTCTGAATCACATTCATCCCGTGCGTGTATCCATTTCAGGATTCCTTCATGTCAGATTTCCCTGTGTATACAAGGACTAGACTGTCACCCTGTCAAACCGATATGTTTTGTAAAGACTTGTCAATTATCACTGGACCCGAAACAGCTGACCCCCATCCACTGAAGCCGAATAAAAGCACAATCTGAAGCCAACAGCCATATCAATTCCCGTCCTTTGTATCAGGATTAAAACCGTTTGTCTCTGTTTAGGTCTAAGGTGTCAAAGTTAAACGCCATCCTATCTAAAGTTCATTCAGACGACTGGGTTCAGAGAAGACGGGGCTATTTTACCTGAGCGTCGAGGGACCGCCCGTGTTGAGCGTGAACAATTGCATTTCAAATTTAGATCTTTTGCAAATGTCACCATTTAGGTTACATTCATCAGGCAATATTTTCCATGTTTCTTTACGTTTAGACAAATTTTTGTGGGTAGCCATTCTTTGTGTGTGCTCACCTTCGGTTGAACATTCTTGCTTGACCAAGCAAACAATTGGAGCGGAGATAACATGCAAGATATACAATTACGATAAAAGAAACGGCAAGAAAAAAATTGTATTTCTGTCAGATTCATATACAAGTTACCGAATATCACTCCATTCATATCCTTTCAAAACCTTCTTTTTTATCCTACAGTTGCAAAACGTGAAAGAAAAACGCAATAACGTTTTCCACTGACTTTTCATTAAAATACTTGTAGCCAAAGTACTGGTAAAAGATTACTGTATTTCAAAGTTTTTTCTTTGCGGCTATTCTAATATAAAAGGCTAGTATTTACACGTAGTTAAAGCCCATATACATGTAGAATTTCATTTAATTTCTAGATTTCAGCACAATTTTTTTTAATGTTTAAAGTCCCTCTCGAGAATTTTTTTCCCACTCATTTGAGCGCAAGCACTTGCCTGTCGGGGGTTGCTTACTCAGTACTACAGTATTTCGATCTGTACTCGGCACTCGCGGCCATTGAGCATCGAGGGATCTTTTTCGTGCCAGTGACACGTACAGACCTCGGTGTATACTGTCTCATCCAAAGGACCGGTCTCCACGCCCAGCAGTGGATCTAGCGATGCTAGGATCAGCTTCTTCCTCCGTGACTCTTGAGCAAACACTCTAACCACTCCACCCTGTGGGCCAACTCAGACCATGGTAGAAGTTATACAAAATCAACTTTAAAACAGTAATCTTAACTATTAATGTATATGAGTTAATTCCACAGATCCCATGGTGTGTAACCAATGCATAGTTTCCAAGGGGCATAAATCTGTCCCAAATTGATAGATCATACCAAAAACAGAACTTGACCTAGATATTTATCTTATATAAATCTGTATACCAAATTTCATTCAAAAGAAAATGAATGGAAAGTAAGTGGACAGACCGACCAACAAACAGCAGCAAAGCAATATGCCCTCCCTTTTTCTAAGAGGAGGGGGGCATAAATATCTTTAGGACCGCCAACACACTTCCACTTATCCTAGTATCTGAGATATTAGTCTTGGAGTTATCAAAGTTACACTGTATTTGTTTTCACATGTAAATTCAATGTTAATTTCTTCAGCTCCTTTTAAATCAATGTTAATTTTTGAAAGCAGCATATTTTTTTTAACATAGACATATTGATTGAAAGGTAAATGTATTAATCTAATTAAAGCTGATAGAGTTTTTTGTTAGTGTTTAGCTTGCAAGGACATTAACACTGTCATTATAATGGAAAAGTCTACTTTAAACAGCACAAAAGTGGCATGCATTTCTATACAAGAGAATTATCACTGTTTTCCCCTATTGTACAAATAATTATGCAGAATACCTTGAATACCGAAAACCAAACATGCAAGACAATGTAGAACAAAACATTCAATCTCTCAACACAAATCCACTACAAACCATAGAGAACAATAGGGACTCAACTACAAGTAACATGATTATATTCCAATATGTTCATATAAATATAAGTATATAAATATATTCTGTTGTCATGGTAACATTTTGCGTACCTGGACTTCCTTTCGAGGAGGATGGCGGTTAGAGAGGCCAGGGCGGCCGGTATAAATGCCGTCGAGGGGTAATAGAAGTGACCCAGTAACCTCCTGAGAAGGATAAAAAGAAAGCAACTGTAAATGTTTACTGAATATAGGACAGTGTTGCACCCTGGCCCTACACTTTTAAATTGCTTTGGATTTTTCTTTGAGTGACTTTAGGACACCATTATAAATACCACGGAATTCAACTATCTACACCCTCAGTTATAAAATCTTGGATGCTTACAGTACTAATTTTTAATCTTACACTGGCAAAGCAGAGTTTTAGCCAAACAACTAATTTGCACCTCAGTAGTTCCAGAGATACTAGTACATGTAACCCCTAAGTAAGTTCACATACATATTTGCATATTTTTGAAAAACATACTAAACCTTGAAAAGCAAAAATTTCACATGCACAAGTCAAAATGTATAGAACTTCAAAGCAGACTTATGAGAATGCATAGAATAAGAATAAAACAAAATGATTGAAAGTTCTTGATACATATGTAGTACTTTTGAAAAAAGAATTATTAAAATTTTAGAAATCAGGGAATTCTACTCTGACAAGATTTTATAACTTATTGTTCATTCTTTAGTTTTATTATAAATCCGAAGTTTCTAGGATTAATGTCTATAAGTATTAGAGAAATCATGGTCTCTTCACCTCTTAAAAACAATGCCGGAACGCAATATACCAGTACATAATTATAAGAGTTCATCAAATTCAGGTTCAACACCCCTCCATTCAAATAACATTTTGCTTTAATGCTAATTTCCCCCAAATCATGATTGAAAAGCTAACAATTTCAGGATACCTTGTGGAGTAAAAGTTAATGGATATTGATTTTTTACTTGACAATTTTATAAAGGAACATTAGTCATTGATCAAAATGAGAGTTATCTCCCTTGACAGAGGGTCAAGGACCCTTAAAGTACTTCTATAAAATTATTATAATGGAATTAATCTTTGTTTCAACTAGGAATTCACAATAAACAACTTCACTACAACAGGATTTGTCAACTTTCAAGCCAACTTGGTTAAGTTTTGAAATGTTTTGAAACTGAAGAGTTCTGATTATGTTACATACACACTTTATCCCGCTTCAGACAAATTTGTCGATTACTGATTGGATAAAAGCTAATCACATGACGCCCTGAAATTTTCCGTATTACGTCTCCGTCGAGGCGCAATTATAATTCAATCTTAGAGATATACCAACAGCTCTATATAAAATAGTTAAGATAATTAATATTCTCTGAAGCATGAAGATCTAATATCTGTCAATCAGTCAGAAAAATTTAATTAATATAATTGTACCAGGGTGTGGGTAGGGCATTCATTGATGGGGAGGGAATTTTAACAATGAAGTTAATAATGGCTTTGTGACCTTTTGTGATCTGTATTTTATATTTCTACCCGTGGTCTGCACCCAGAAACCTTGCAATGCTAAATACCTCCAACTGTCAATGTCATCATTTCATTCAAATATTGAGAAAAAAAAAGATATCTGCTATTCAAAAATACCTAAAAATAATTCTCTATTATCGGGTCTGTTCATATGTAATATAACGTGTATATCGCGATGAATTTTTTTTCTTATTCCTAATCTTTACAATTTACATTGATAAAACATTGAATAGGGACTTTTGGTTTGTAATGTATTTACTGAGAACACAATCAAATTTCTATAGGAGTGACACAATGATTTTTCCGTGCATGCATCCATGCTGACTGACTGCATTTATCTGGTGAATAGTGGGCCGGGTGACATCTCAGAATACGACAATACGCCAGTCAGGTTTGGCACGCAAAAGGGGTGGATCTCGCTTACAATATCATTATATTCCATGAAATCCATTTTCAAAAAGAAAATTAATTTTCTGGATATGTGACTTCTAACAAAAGGAGAATAAAGTTGCATATATTTTAGACAACAGAAGAACTTAAAATGGCTGGAATTTTTTTTCCCTGAGATTAAAAAATTGTCTGGCTAGAGGACAGAGCCAGAGGTTAATTGAGTAGATATTCTGACTTAAGTCTTATCGTATTTCAGGTCTCCTAATTCAGGAATAAGGGACCATGGTTATCGTTTTCAAACAATGCTGAAAGATTAGAAATTAACTTGTATCGCGGAATGGCACCTAATTAGGTTTTTCCAGCGTTCTTTTGATACACCCTGGTCAAGTCATATCAAATTAAAGGGACTCTTACTGAGGCAAAAAGATTTCTGTGTTCTGAAGTTTGTTGTGAAAATTAAAAAAAACATCTGATCTCTCTGACTTGGGAAAAACAAGGCCCTAATTATGATTGCTTTGAAGAAGATAGGCAAACCGACATTTATATATTTTAAGAGGAAAAAATAGCAAAGTATGAGTGCAAAAATTCCATATAATTTGAACGTTAGTTTGCTGAAATATTTTTGAAACTTTTTATGTGAGATAAGAGGAATTTATAGTTTTTTTTCCAGGATTCTTTGAGAAATGAACGTATTTGCCTCCCGTAATATTTCAAGCAAAATTTAAACAAAAAACATAATTCTATACTCCATCATGTGAAATTGATTTTTCTTGCATTATTGGGATAGAAAGATGTCAAAGCTGTGAATTGATCATGTCGCGGTATAGAGTCCGACTAATGCATCCTATTTGTCAACAAGATTCTTATCGTATTTAAATAATTAGGATTCTCGTCAGTATAGTTAGTGTTATAAGAATTAGGTAAGTGCTATGTCATTATCTGTTGGTTCGCGTAATAATGATATTGATCCCCATAAATAGGTTCCGAGCGTTTTTCGGAGTTGCGATAGGAAGTGACACCATCTATTCCCTTAGATAAATAAAATGCTTTCTGCCTCGCTCACTTCCCTCATGCTATAATTCCGTTTTTATCTCACAGATTTACCCTAATGATTTTTGACAAGTGTCATTATTCATTTCTTCATGTTTTGTTTTTTTGCTGGGATGTAGCTTCCATTGTGGTAATTATTCCACATGTTCGGATCCCAGCAATATTTCTCATTCTTTAGAGGCCCTTGCAAAATTCCTAATAATTGGACAGAGTTCTTTGCTATTGTGCTGTTTGGTTCTGAATACGTTTCCCAATTCTTTAACTTATTAATTTTTTCGTAAAAAGGAATTCAAGAGTCCCGTTTATAGATTTTTCAGAACCACTTAAAAGATTGACACATGACGAACAAAAGGGTAGATGGCTGACAACCTCTTTCTGGGTGCACAAATTTCTCCCAGCAGGAAATTAAGGTCGCAGAGAACGACAAAGATTATGTATTTGAAAACTCATTTCATTTTCATAGTGCATAGCTAATCTGTCAATTTTCCCATTTAACTTGAGAGGAAATTGTTTGTATGGATTTTTCTGCAAGTTTTTATCAATGTGAGAATCGACTATTCAATATTGCATAGCATTGAATACCATTCCCGAACCTAGGATAGCAGAATTTCAATGATTATTTTCTATAAACAAGTTTTTTAATTATTGTGCAATTCATTTTTTTTTTAAATAGGGATGTCAATTTCTATTGTGTTTCATGGACGTTTCAAGGAGAAAATCTCAACAAGCAAAATTTCACAATAATGGGTCAGTTCTGTCGCACCTCTGGACATTTTAGAAGCCCTCGCGTTCATAAAACACCAAAAAATAGGCGGAGATTTTTACCTCAAGAACCCGAATTAAATAATCTAGCTGTAAACAGAGGCACCAAAAAGATTTTAAAGTTAGTTTAATTTCTCACCCTGCCATAAATTTGTCTGTCAGGCAACTTGATGCTTTTCAGTAATCTTTTATTGGTTTACGACAGTTAAACGCTCAAAAGCAATAAGATATTATGGGGGACTGCCGGTTTGTTATTTTATACACCTTTTTTGATTGCTCTGATAAGGAGGTGATAAAAGTCAGATTTTAAAATCTTAAGGAAGACTTTGAGGGGCCTGGAAGCTGACAAGGATGAAGTTGCAGGAGTTCTGGCACGAAAAAGATCCCTCCCTTTTCAATGGCCCTGAGTTCCGAGTATAGGACAACATTTGCAGTTCTCCACCGGCGAGTGGTGGCGTCTCCATATGAGTAAAAAATTCTCGATCGAGACGTTAAACAATATACAATCAATCAATTAAAATCTCTCTCCCTCTCTCTCTCAAATAATAAAAAAATAATGGAAACACACTAACTGTTTTTATTTTCTTTCGTCTTCATTTAAACATGCTGAGTTGCATAAAATAACATGCCCCTTAAGTAACTTGACACAAGTGACGCGGTTTTTGGAGATCAAAGTGCATAATGTGTTCTAATTGGAATCGTATTATAACATTATCTTGTGCTTCCACTTGATATAAACACTTAAACACAATGGGTTCAAGTTAGCGGTCAAATTTACTTTTTAATACACAGTTCTTCAGTGCATAAAGTCATGTTCAAGAAAAGTCGGCGAATGGAGTAACTTTGAGAAGACATAGGCTAATATACTTTATAGTATGTGGAACTACTTTCTTTGTTAGTCTTTGAAAATTGTCTATTATTAGTTTTAATCAATAAACATCAGATTTCTTGGCGACAACTCTATTAGCATATTCCAATTTGACAAAGGAATAATAGACTTCAAACTTAAAGTTCAGTCATTCCGTGAAAATGCTAATTTAACGGGCTTTGGAGATGGGGATCAAAGATCCAAGAGGTTGTTTGCCGGAAGTTTAGGATTTAGCGACACCGGTGGCACGAGTAACTCTTTTTAATCTTCTCCGACGTCCCAAATCAATCTCACTTTCTCTCTACCGGAAGAAGAACGCAATCAAAAAATCCAATTCCAGAACCCGAGAATATTTCCCTATGTAAATTCTTCTCTTTGCCAAATTAAAGCATGTTTAACAAGGGAAATCTTCCGTCAGACGGAACTTTTATTACCTTAATTTTCGGGCCGAATTCCTTGGCGGTAATTTTTGGGTAACTTTATCAATATGAACGGAACAGTGCTCCATTTTGTAGTTTTATAGGATTTGTATAGATATAATTATCTTCTTTAACTATGTGTTTGAATGATTCATAACAATCTAAAATGCACAAAAAAAATATAAGGCAGTATTGCTTTATGATATTGTTTGCAAAAGTTGCTATTGGTTTCTGGTTTTACGAATATTGTTTTGTCAGTATCTAAAAGATAATTCAATAAAGCTATTGAGATGCTGAAAAAATAAAGATATTTTATATAGTTTTTGCCTGTCCGTCCATCTGGCTGTCTGTTTGTCCGCAAAATCTTTAACCTTGCCCAACATGACTTTTGACTGGGTTGGGTTATGGCTTTCATACTTCACAGGTGTATTCCTTGTGACAAGACCTTTCTTTGGGTACTACCAAATTTGACCTTTTGACCTTGATCTTGTAGTTTGACACACTTTTACACACAAATACCAAACTTTTACATTTGCCATAACTGTAAAACTTTTGATTAATATGTATTCTTTATGATAAGACTTTCCATTAGATACCAACAACTTTGACCTTTGGAGATTGGCCTACTGTAAAAAAAAAACTTGAACCTTGGAACTTTTGAACAGTAAGGGCTAGGGCTTTCATACTTAACATACTAGTATGTAATGCTTGTGACAAGACCTTTCCTAGGTACCAACGATTTTGACCTTGACCCTGGAGTCTGCCCTTCCTTTAAAAAACTTTAACTTTGCGATAACTTTTGAACAGGTGGTGCTAGGGCTTTAGTTTAACCTTCGCTATGTTGCCATACGGGGGCATCAGTGTTTCTCAAACACATCTTTTTGTTTGGTTGTGTTTCCGAAACTGAATGGCTTCCTACTGACCTTCCCTGGATGTATATCATAGTGATACAATGCGAATAGTGTTTTTTTTCAGTACCACGTGTGTATCTTCGATCAGTACTGCACTCTATAATATCTAGAAAAGAACTTGGGTCGAATTATTTACAGACTTGGACCAATGTACGCTTTGGAAGATGGACATAGGTCAGACAATGATTCAGCGAAATAGAATGGTTTTTTTTTTTGCATTCATTTCTTTATAAGAGAAGTAATTGTAATTGGGGTAATATTCCTTTCAAAGCAAATAAGTCACAGACATAACAATATATTACGTCAAATTTCTTTGATGAACAATGAAAAAGAATGTGTATGAATACTTGTGAAGATCTATTGAATATCACCTAATAAAATACACCTGCACAGCTAACAATATTGAAATAGATAATTATTTTATGCTATTTGTCTTGAGACTATTTATGTATTGGGTTGAATACTCTTTCTGGAATATAAGCGACATTCGAGCATGTTGATTCAAACATGTTAAAATACTTTTTGATAAAAATTGGTAAATCGTATACATCAATGTCAGATCGATAATATGAAAGGAATATAATTCATTTTTGCTTTTAATAATGGGAACAGAATTTCACAGATTTTAATCTTTGCTTCGCCTCTAAAGAATAATCATGGCTTAGTTATTAAGTTCGGTGAGAAATGGCTTCTCGGTAAATTTCACTTTAACAATTCCTGTAGTATAATTACGGTATTAAGTTTTTAACTGAGATTATCGCCGTTACAACCATTTAGGGACACACTGATAAAGACAGGTATTGTAGATAAAAAGTCAATTTTACTTCATTTAGAGCCACTCAAAAACTTAAAGATGCAGAAGAGATAAAAACTAATTCATATTAATTTCTGAAGTGTAAAATAATGGCAATGAATTATCGGAAACCCAATTTGTAATAATTATACTCCCATAAATGTTAGCTAAAAACCATCTAGGTGATTTAGCACGGGAGGCTAAAAACATGTAGCATAATTTCTGCCATAATATTAAACAAATAATTGATGTCGTTTCAGCACAAAAACTGCTTATTGGAACCATATCCCATGCTAGGGCATAAATCATCCAAGTCTATGGAAATGAACAGTATAATGATTTTGTAAAGTGCGCAACATTGATAATCCATAGAAAGACTTGACAGGTCTCTTGAATGGCGTAAATTATGTATAAACAGGGTATGCGTGGTGTTAAAACCTAGGCAGCGACTATAATTTTCTCAAACACGGCCTTCGAAACAATATAGCTCATCTATACAGAGAAGAATAGTGGGGTGCGTTTTCCTGCAATTGTGGAACGACAATACAGAGTATTTTGGCTTCCAAATAGGTTTTTATCTTTTCAGATTGAGGAATTGTTTGACTGATCGGGGTGCTTTTGGACCAATTCCAGTATGTCTGTACATATATTATCTAGAAGAAATATCTTACCTACCTAGTGTTAGTTTGTGTTCTAATTATATACTCTCAGCGATCGAGGTTAACACACAGGTAATTTATTATGACCAACGTGTAACGTTATTTCAACAGGGGTGGAGAAATATAGACTTTAAATAAGAATAAGTAATGATTTGAATCAAGAATGATGTCGGAAAAAAGTCGGCATTTTGCAAAAGTATAGAATTAAAGTACATGTATATTAGAACTGAGATGTTATCAGATATAGCATCGAAAACTGAGCTTCCCTTCGATTTTGTCCAAGTTTACATGTCAAAATAAGTCAACATATACAAATCACCTCCAGTTGGACCCTTGCGGCACCGACAGCTGCAAGACTGCCACGACAAAGTTTATTTCGCAGGCAAACAAACACCTAAGAATTAAACGTCAAGGTCCGGGTGACGTCTTTTGACGCCGTTGACCTCTTATGACCTCTAAATCGAAATGAGAGTTCTAGATAGGGGTATATCTACACAGGAAACCACAGGTTGTAATTTCTGTAAACAGATTGCGACCCTTCACCATTGTTCCGTAGAGTGACATTGTTCAATCTATTAAACCTGGCATCGACTTTCTTGACAGCTTTGTGACACCGACTAAATAGGCAACGTCTTCTGGCGCGGCCTAAGATGCAGCTGAGAAAAATGATGTTATTTGAACTTGGTTATGTATTGATATCTATGCCCTAATTAATCAGGAAATCCCGAGCTGTGAAATTAATTATCCGTATATTTTTCAATCGAATGCACTCTGCATCTTTAAAGTGCCTTCTCGACAAAGATCCGTTCCTAAAAATAATAAACATTCTCTTGACGCTGTTGTGATCAAGGGTCACCCAGACGTTTGAGGTCTTCGAAGACACTCTGAGTTTTTAAAGTGGTTTTGCGGAACATTGCTGCAGAACATGACATCCTTCCCTGGGTGGTCTGAATCGAAGATCTCATGTTGTACCAGATTCTGTGGATAAATGCAATTTGAATCCTTCTATGACATGAGTATTTAAAGCATAACTTGAATTTCGTAAATCGAGGCATTAAAAATACCTGAAGCAATTAAGGTTAAAATGAAAGTAATGTTGTTCTTTATGATCAGTTTAATATTTTTCGTCTACGGATGAAGTTTAACTTAATTACCTACTATTAGATAGTAGAGTTTTATTTCTTTTAGGTATTGGAATACAGGAAGAACCATTTTCATTTTACAAATCAATATGAGGATCTACATAAAAACTTTACAATACATGTAATATCAATATAAGGCTTTCAAAAAAAAAACCTTAAGTATTGTTTATATTTGGTATAAATATTCACTGATCTAAAAAAAAATGATAAAATTTGGTATGGAATTCTGTAAATTTTGTCCAATGTGTGTTCCATACATTTTCATAATCACAAAGGTCAAGAATCAGATGACAGACAGACAGACCATCAATTTACAATTTATTTGTTATGTATCCATTTTTTTTTTATAGAAAATACAGCAATGTAATGGAACTTGCGATATAATGAGAAAATTGAGTTTATACTGAACTTCGTAATCAGTTGTTGTTTCGAGAATTCCCTTTCGAAAACAATTGATTCGTTGGGAAGACATGCATATATTGTCTGTAGCGTGTGTGGCTGTGTTAAACGGTCATCCCCTTTTGGAGGGGTGACATTTATAAAGCATCTATCCTGAACACGTTGGGGCGGTGACACATGAATTCTACTTTGTGAAAACTTAGCCACTCGGAACGCTGGCGGGGTATTTCTTTCTTATCGGGACGGATTTACCTGATCTACGATCCCGATTACAAAAGCCACACGGCCCTTGGTGCGCCTGGGTCGCAGATCATTACAATAGCAATTCACGTTTTACGGCATCGATTTCACACTTAATTTATACCACGATAAATCAGTGTTGTATCTTTGCAATGCTAGTTCTCAGACGGGGCAAAGGTGACATTACCAATATTTCAATGTTAGAATAACCGACCCAAGTTAAACATCTGCCGTGTAATTATATATCTCCCAGTATAATATACTGTTCCGAAGACCTGCTCTTGTTCAATATTGTATCTTATCAGTATGTTAATGTTGACAACCTTTAAAGTTATATATTTTTTAACATTCCAAAACCTCTGGACGTTTCGACGTGTTTGTAATTGCCGTATAGAAGTGTAATATAGATTGCGGTGATTTACTGGAGGTCGCGGACAAACTAAAGCAATCCTGCCTGGCTGATAAAGCAAAGTGCTCTAAAAAATAGGACTCGAACTTCTTTGACTGAAATGTAGCGATTTATATTTAGCACAATGCATTGTCCACATTATGAGAAATACATTTTCAGAGAGAGAAAAAACATGGTCTTTGTGCAACTTGTGATCTAGGGAGAGAAAAGGTCAAACTAGACGCATTTTTGGAACCATGCGACGGCAACAATGCTTGGACTTTGTTATACTGTCGCTTGAGCTTTACACTCTAAAAGTCTGTGGAATAAAGTTGATTAGCGATAGAAATTAATATACTTAATATCATATGATTTTGTTGGTCGTCTCAACCGTAGATGTGCGCAATAAAATAGCCCATATATTTTGCCAAAATTCTATCCACAAAAACAGTCCTGGAGTTTTATCTTCATGAACAATAAAGCTCAATCAAACGTCTCTAATGTATATGCACCAAGAATGGTCTTCTAACTTTTCATTGTTTTAGGATCAGGTATAGGACTGTAATTAGAAAAAAGAACAGTTCATTAAAATAGGTAAAACAGTAACAATACTGATGATTGACAGGTGTCAGGAAAATAGGTTGCGTGTCCCTATTATGACGTTGACACTGATTTCTTGGCAAAGGGTAAAAAGATACCAAAGAGATAGATTTGTTTTTCTGTGCACTAACCTTTTAAAAATTACATTTGCCATGAAAGACCATGCGCCTATGGTATATTCTCGTCTGGAAAAAAAGAATGATGTGGCATACTTTTAACGATTCCATTTAACGCAAAAATGAATATTAACATACATGCTGATAATTTGCAAAGTATCCCTTTTGAAAATACATGTAAAACCAAATAATTTCCCAATGTGTATAAATGAATGTACGTGTCCTACGACTTAAAATCAACGTGTGACATTGGTTAATTTCAGTAAAATCCATATTTTTTGCCGTTTAGGGAGATAGGTCTTTTAAAAAAAAAAATTTCTTACTAGAATGCGTTGGTCAAGTATCGATGGTGTTGGTCTTGCA
The DNA here is from genome assembly GCA_003671525.1 of Saccostrea glomerata. Classification (NCBI taxonomy): domain Eukaryota; kingdom Metazoa; phylum Mollusca; class Bivalvia; order Ostreida; family Ostreidae; genus Saccostrea; species Saccostrea glomerata. Next base: position 751,083 of record PRKT01000071.1, read on the forward strand.
TAGAAACTATGCATCGAGTTTTCCTATATTGGTTTACTGAGGTAGTTTACAGACCTGTACTTTTGTCACAGGATGTATACCTTAAATAAAAGGCAGTAAAGAATAATATCCTATTGTGATTTTTATACAAGTTTAATAATGGCCTGTTTCGAAAATAATAATAAGCACAGAATTTAAGTCTTTTATCACAAGGATTCATCGGTTATGATTGCCCCTGACATTTTGACTATTGTTCATAACCATCAAATCCGCTAGGCTTATTGCACCCAAAAGTGAGTTATGTGACACACCGTATAGATCTCTTGTGATAAGAGTCGTCTGAAACGGAAAGCATTGGCGAAGGTAGATGAAAACGCGATAACAATTCTTAAAGGAGAAGGAAAATTGCTGTCGTCTTGTTTATATTAATTTGTGCAGAAGTGGCAGGTAATTTATCTCGGACTTCATCTCATTAGAAGATAAAGGACTGAAGCCCGAACCTTGAGTGTTTCCTTTATCCCAGCCAAAGGCCCCACAATAGAGTTTTGGTCAACGATAAATTTGAAAAGGAATCAATAGATAAAGTGCACATTGCGATCGCGTTGTTTGCAAATACGAAAATGAGTTTTGACAGGTTCAAATGTCAAGAAAAAATATATTAACTTGATTTTTGAGTGGCAGTTTGAATAAGCGCGTTAGCAAAGGTTGTGACTTTGGCTAAATATAGTTGTTTGTTTGTTTTTTTTCTTACTGTGATTTTTGCCTATTAAGAATATATACGTATAAACAATTATAATCAATTATTTTTCCTGAAAAGGTCAGGAATATTTTCTTTAACGGTAGGATACAATAAAGAGTAACTCTTATATAAGCAATACAAATCTTTGAAGAATGACATAAATTGACTTTGGAAATTCCAAAGGTGGGACCAGAAGCCTAGATTGAGTAAACATCCCCTGTTGATTGGTCACACCCGCCGTGGGCCCCTTTGTATTGATCAGGTAAACGATTCATTTCGTAGTCATTTTGTTTAAGAACTAGAGGTAATGTGATCAGTGAGCTCACTATTAAAACCCCCGCCTCTCATATGATTATAATAGATAGGTTCAAGTTTTGTTCTGCAAGATCCGAAGTAAGTGACAGATCAAAAAGTAAAATAGGAGGTCACAATGGCATTATGTAATAAAGAAGCTGTGAATATATTAAATTTCTATTCAGTGGTATATATTAAATTTCTATTCAGTGGTATAGGAGGAGTTACGGAAAGAGATAGGTAACCTCCAATATTATAGAAAGTATGGTAATGTCCATGTTTTCCTACTGGAGACCTGAAATGTGTGTAAATTAGGAGGTCACAATAACAAAGATTCTTTGAAAGTTTCATTAAATTTCATTCAGTGGAAGAGGAGTTGTGAATAAGAGATAGGTAACCCAAAGGTAACAGACGTACAGACAGACGGACAGGTATCATTATCACTACATACCCTCCCACATTTGAAACAGACTAGGGGTGGTATAATAAAGACCTTACAATTCGATTCTAACTATATGTGTAAATACGCTATGCGGATGTTTACGGTGGGTATGAGGGTCGACAGGGGGATGTTTACTTCTCCAGGGCACCTCATCCCACCTCTTGTGTTTTCAGAAGTTCATGTGTGTGTTCTGTTCAATCACTGTTCGTATTTTTAGCGGATTTTAGAGATTTACCGATCACAGATTGTATCTTCACCTATTACGTATGAATTTATTTATAATTCTGCTAAGAATATTATGATAACGGAGTAATCCTAAGTCATATGGAAGGAAAACGATGAAATGACGATTGATGGGAAAATGACTGTAAAAAAACAACATAGATGCCATGGGCTTATTAACGGAAAAGATGTTTATAACCACCAAAGGACCTGTGAAATTCTATAACACTAAAAAAAAACCGTAACATCAACCTTTTTGTCAGTAAAATGTATGTTAAAAAAAGAAAATGGTCAGACCCAGGACCCGCTTTTGAATTAAAAATCAGATTGTGGACATTTATAAACGCCATATGCAAGTGACTGTGGAATATTATAAGCTGGGAAAAGCAATAAATGATGAAAAAGTAAAATCTATTGTTGAAATTTTAGCTTGGTTGTTAGTTGACCATTGTCGTCAAGGATGAAGCAGTCGTGGATATACGATTGTCTTTAATTTCGAGTTCACGTGTATATATTTCAATTTGATAAATAAATGAATATAAATAAAAGCTGTATGAATAAAACTTCATTGATATACATGTATATCGAAATGCACGTTGAACTGAAAGCTGCAGATTTCATCTAATGTAGAAGATTTTGAATAAATGCTTTTTCATAAAAATATGGAAATATTTTGGGTAATTAAAGAACACAATAAGAGACCATCAGAATTCCAAAAAAAATGATTTTAAAAAAAAATGGTCTTCTAGGACGACAAAAATATTGTCATTGAAAATATTGTCAGTGAAACTCCAGCATTGTTAATTGGATGACAAATTTAAAGTACCTTGATTGTTTGTAGAATTAACTTGATTTGTAGCAAAGCATTTTATAGTTGACCAATCACATGCAAAGGCGGATCCAGGGCCGGTGCGTCGGGCGTAAACCCCCCCCCCCCCCGTTTGAATTTTTTGTATGGAAAATTTATATAATAAAAAACACTTCTTATTTTCAAGAACAATTTCAGCTCCGGACCCCCAAAAGGATCTTGCCATAGACCAACTGGGGGCTTCAGTACACCCCCCACGCCTTCTACTTCCTGGATCCGCCACTGATATGATATGAAAAGTTAACGAAATTCATTTTTAAATTTGATAAAAAAAAACTGTTTTCCATTTTCTGAAAAAAGGTTGCACTTTCTCTTATCTTGAGGAACGATTGTGTAAATCAATAGAAAAAAAGGCATGTTTTATGCTATTACAAGATTTTTGAACTCCAGAAATTTGTAATTTTATATAAGACTTAATTTATGATGCACAATGGTTAAAGTAATATACGCCGTATGGATGCCGATTTGTATGTGAAACAAAATGATTAAATGATTTGAAACACACAAAGTGTACTGAAAAAATAATATTTCCACAAAATTTAACTATAAAACTCGTTGTAATAACAGAACAATAAAGCAATATCTGCAATCAAGAATTTAGTCTTTACATGAATATTGATAAAGGAAGTGCGTAATAGGGCTGTATCAATATATCGATATATCGATACGTATCGATATTCAAGAAAAATATCGTATCGAAAAGTAACTTCCAATACGTATCGGACAGACATTTTTTCTTCAAATTCTGTTTAAAAGATGTGAATTTCAATCACCAAAGATTATATTTAACTTTTTTGAATAAAAACCTTCAATAATTATATAATTTCTAAGGAAATGAAAGTTTTTATAATTATTACAAAATACAAAGAGAAATTTTTTTGAACATGTTGATTTTACTGTTATCAAAAGTTTTAATTGAAGTGTTATTTTTAAAGACAATGAGACAAGAACTTTAAATTGGGTAATAAAACACTTAATTGTTATGAAATGTATGCATTAAAATGATTTCAATGCCTTTTCTGATGGACTTGTTTCAGAATCCAATATATCGCATATCGCTTTAAAAAATATTGTATCGTATCGTATCGAAAATTTTGGCTCAATACACAGCCCTAGTGCGTAAACAGTAGGTCTAAATATAGACACGTATGTCCACGGGACAACGATGCACGTTGCATTTTGACGACGATTATTAATAAAAGGTTAATATGCGTCATAACAGAGTATAGATTTTTGATACTTATTACATTTAAAGATAAGTTATATTAATAGTAACACGCCATCCATGTCAAAAGTGAGTTGTATCTCAAAGGGCTTACCTCGTTTTCTTGACGCCGTGTTTGTTTATCAATCTAAAAGTAGCGACGGCGTCACGTGGTGGATTTACTTAAAAATAGACATTATTCTCCTTGCAGGATAATAAATAATTATAATTTGATAACTTTATAACGAATTTTATTTGAATGGTGTAATTTACAGCATTTTCGTAACTTTTATTGGTAAACAAAATATATAAATTTCCAGCTGTATTTTAAAATGGCGCACGTTATAGCGTATATTACTTTAAAAAATTTATAACAATGTTTGGAATTCTTTCCAAACGCTTCTCAAGAAAAAGTTCTTGTTTATTTTCAATAAACTTATGAATATAATTGCTGCTTCATGAGCATATGGAAATATTTCGGGTAATAAAAGAACATACACACAGGGTTTTTTGGTCTGTTTATTTCGCCTTAATGTTCATTTTTTTATTTCAACCAACATTCTGTAATGTTTTAATTACATCCTTTACAGTAAGTCAAAATCACTGTTTTAAAAATATAAATCGGTAAATTCTCCTCCTTATGTGTAATAAAACTATTTTTATTCCTGATTTGTAGTGCGTCCAAATGATGTCTCTCCAAACACTGTCATAATGATTTCACAAACAGCCAGTTTGCCACATGATAAATACCACGTGGGTTTGTTTACATCGTAGACAGGAAAAGGCTAGGGAGCGCTGAATAGGTTCTTTACGTTCATTGGTCAAAACTCGGGACCGTAAACAAAGATGGCAGTCCTTGGCAAACCAAACTCTGTGACCTGTACATGTTATGAGTTAGGACACACATGGACGCCTTCTTGTTTCAAGGCATCGGCAGAAGTAGCATTCATAGTTTTCAAACAAGCTCTTAAAGTATATGGAACACTTTATACGGTATGGAAAACATTGATTATTAGCAATGTATACTGGTCAAGTTCGACTTTGGACTTTTCATTTGAGATTGCAAGTTTTTGGGAAACAGCGATGGCAGTATCATGGTGTAAGATCTAATAATAACTAATATATATTTAGAAGCACATGGAAACGAACATGCACTGTACATCAATCCTGTTGATACGGATCATACAATACAGCCAGAATTTACTCTGACAAATCACACACATCCGGCCCCACACATCAACACATTGACTATCTCAATTATAATCGTTCTTTATAAAGACGACATGAAGCAGTACTGTTTTATGGGACACTTCAATTTATCTGATAACAAAATGTTAATGAATGACTGGTTACTAAGCCAATGAAATTTAAAATAAAAAATGTTTTTAAAAATCTGCCAACATCACAAGCACTTACTTTGTATACAGGGTACCCCTACCTATTTTTACCACAATTAAGGCACTTAGATCAATATTATACACCCCTATTTCAAACTCTAATTTTATTGATTTATCAAACGTTAACCTACCTCGAAGTACTGTTTTCATCTTTGGTCTAGTTGCTATAATATTGTTGCTATAATAACTATGTCTGTATGATAACAATTAACTCGTTTGTTTGACAGGTGATGTGCAGCGAAAATTCCTTATTATGAGATTATAACCAGGAAAGTACAATTGTAAACCACACATTTATACTTTGAAAATATCTTAACACATTTAAAGACATAACACAGAATACATCAATTTCCAGTTTATCTTGTAGTGTTAACTATACCCAGAGATCCTGATCTTTTCATTCTGAAGTCTCTGGCTTAACATAATTTATATTTTTTTCTATAACTGAAAGTTATGTGTCTCGGGTAAAATCTTATAATGTGCTGAAAAAAATTTCAAAGAATAAATGAATGGTTTAAGATAAAAATGTCTTACAAATTTATCAGAAAAGAAAAAAGTATTTCAAAGCAAACTCTGTCTTGTTAATTTAGGTTAATGATTGATTAATTAATAAAATAACAAGTTGAATGAAGTGGGCGTGTTTGAAATTGAGTTAGGTACCTTGTACACAAAACAAGTGCATGTGATTGATATCTAGGGTAAGAGGGAAATAACATATGGGGATTCCCCTAGGAAGGAAACTCTTTTTTTTGAGGCAGATTCAAGCATTTTTTTTCTTATGTGTTTTCCATCTTAAATCATGGTATACGACTATTAAACTACATATTTTTATCCTATTCCTGATGCAATTATTCTTCCCAATTTCAAGCTACATTTTTCTTACAAGACACGAAGATAAATTTTGGAATGCAAAATTTTGTTAAAAGTTGACATTCCATTGCCAAAAAGGGTAGTTTGAAACTGTTCAAGGAAAATAAAATACCAGAAAAAGATCGATATAGAAAATAATGTTGAAGGAAATATGCTTTCAGCAAGGAAATGCATATATAAATGAAAAATATTACATAGATAAGCGACAAAAAAAAATCATTGTAAATCAGAGTCTTCTTACAAAGCTTAGATCTTTAGCCCTTGTTCGTCTGTCCAAATATTCTCAAACAGAGAGCTGCAAAAAGCTCTCTGAAAAATATATGTTGACAGACCGGAGAGCTACAGTGCCACCCATTGAAAAAATTGTATATTTATTGCGCACAAAAAGTTACGCTTATTCTGGATCAATTCATCCAAATTCTTACCTCAAACACAAAAAAATATAGATTTTAAAAAATTCCTTACTATTCTATCAAGTACTCTAGTAGTCGAATCTGCACAAAGTGTGTTGTACTGAATTATTTTGCAAACCAAAATGACAGTATAAAAAGATGAAATTTACGCCGATCTCAATTTCAGGGCCAGTAGGGCTATTAACAACAATTAAAAGGAATGTTTTGTTGTGGAAACAGTGAAAGAATATGTTAGGAACACACAGTTAGTAATATTTTGAGATGACAGTTTTAAAAACATGGAAAAATAAATTGAGAAAGAGCGCACTTTCTTGTGTGCAATAAATATTCAGTTTTTTCAAAGGATGGCACTGTAGCTCTCCTGTCTGTCAATATAGTTTTTTTCGGAGAGCTACAGTTCTGCAGCTAACATGTCATGGACTTGTCTATAGTAGGTAGAACCCCATTCTAAAATTCACCCCACTTTTCAGTAGGATTACGAACATAAACTGCAGTATAAATGAAAAATTATGTGGACATTTGTTACATAGGACTCATAATGTATCCCACAATAAACAATCTAATGTAACCCTCTGTCATTTATTATTGCACAATGTGTCTCTCAACTGTATAGCTTCCATTGGTAAACTTATAAATTTTCACCTTTTTCTGAAGAACCACTGGGCAGTTTTAACCAAAGTTGGAATAAAGCATTCTGGGATGAAGGGGAGTTTAAAGTATAATACACATGTAATGAAGGGCCAAGGTCCCATACAAGATAATCAAGAAAAGTCAAAGATAAGGTGGGGTCATTAAAAATTCTTCTCTTCATGAACCAGTAGGCTGAAACTTATGTAGAAGCATTCTGGTGTAGTGTATGTTCTAAACTTTAAAATTGTGACCCCCAGAGGTAAAGTGGGGTCACAATAGAGAAACCAAATTTTACATTGAAATGTAGAGAGAAAAAAATCTTTATAAATCTTCTCAAGAACAATTGGTCCAGTAAAGCTGAAAAAAGCAGGCCGGCCAAAGTAACTCAAGTGTCCCAGATAGGCTCTCAAGAAGAATAATATCAAACTCATTATAACTCACTATAACTCACTATAAAGAGTTAGTATCTCATTATAACGGCTTAGTATCTTGTCATAAGGAGTTAGTTACATTGTTTTAACAAGTTAGTTATCTTGTTAAAGCAAAAAAGTATCCTGTTATAACAAATTAGTTTTCTCATTGGGCGAGTTTGTAATCTCCTTATAAAGAGTTAGTATCTTGTTTAAAAGAGTTACCGGTATCTTGATATAATGAGTTAGATTCTCTTTCTGTTGAATTTGTTATCTCATTATTTAATACTAGAAACTTATTATCTCATTATCATGAGGTAGGTACCTCTTTAAAATGAGTTCATCTATGTATCTCATAATAATGTTAGTATCTTGGTAAAATGAGTAAGTATTTCATTGGTATGAATTGCTACTTTACATACCCAATAATCATCTATTCTTTATCCATGTTTACATTTTTAGATTAATTTTTTCTCATTAAAGGAGACAATTGATTCGTTAATATGAAATAACTTAATGATTAAACTAATTAAAGAGAGACTTGGAATAAATAGGGAAATAAATCTCTTTTGATAAAAATTTTCTTTTGAAGAACAGCAGGGCAAAGGGTGGTTCAGGTTAGCATTGTGGCCTTGGGTAAATCATTATTTATAACTTGTAACTTATTTAGGACTTGATCATGTGCTCAGATGACTTATAATTAATCCAAAAAAATTTCAAGTTCTGTCATATAACACTACTTAATAAGATGAGGGTCAGCAAATTTTGAAAATTGATAATATTTTGCGCAGTTTATTCCTGTATGAAAATATTTATTATTAATATTTCTAAAGTGGTCTGCATATTTTTTGCTATTTATGACACCTATTGAAAACTTTATGGCATGGCATAAAATTGCAGGACGGAAATAAGGATTATCCCTCATCAATATTTGCAGCACTGATACCTGAGCGTTGAAAGAGGATAGATTTTATGGTTATACCCCTAAACACCTGTACTACTTCACATGGAGCATGTCAATATCATCTGCGTCAGATTTCCATGTCACGTTTTTTGTGGGTGGAGGGTGAAATGGTGAAGTTTTCATCCAAACTAATCCCACACGAATACCAATGCCTCTGGCCAATAGTTAAGCTAAAGCCAGCTGTTCAGAAATTAGAAACCCTGGTTTATTATGTTGAGGTCAAATGTTTACAGAATTATGAATTTTTTATATGGGGTATCAATTGTCAGATGGCATGATTTAAAGTCATTAGGAGATAATTTGACTCCTTCATATGAAAATTTTGGCTTATTATCTAATTTTGATATGAGTTATGTTTGTTTATATGAAAGTGTATGTGCTAATGACACCTTACTCATGCAGTTTAACAATTAAGAGAAATTTCTGTCATTAAAGGTGTGTTCTTTAAATTCTTTAGGACACCAGCTGATTCACTGGAAATTTACGGATTTATTGTATAACAAAATTTAAAGAATTTGAAATGAAACAAAACATTCAAACATTGCTGCAATATTTCAGCTTTCATCTTTTTGACATAAATTATATGATTGTCTGCCATATTTGATTGGTCTCTCCCTATATCTGAGGGCCCCTATATATAGAGCAACTCACTTAGTCACTGTTCAGAGTAATCATGCAATCATCACTGGTGTAGACCAACATATGCTATACAGCACTTGTAGCCACAAAAAATAGCTGTGTACTTTTTTTAATGCAGCAGAGTATTTAGATACCAAAAAGCATTGCAACAGTTACACAAGTCATTGCAGTATACAAACAAATACAATGTTTATAGGTAACTGCAATAAAATGTAAACAAATGTAATGCAAGATATCCAGCACGAACATAGGTAGCCATTCCAAGCCGATACCCATGACAATAAAGCATTCATGTGTAACAAATGTGAAGAGTATACTCTGGTGCTGATACCGTAGATAGTCATTGAAAGTGGCGTATGCCTTTTTATGATTCGTGTTCTGTTTTAACTGTGTTCATTGCTATAGATAACTAAAATTAAAAAAATTAAATATTGTAGACTGTCCCTAACTTCAAGGGTAAAAACTCCACATTGAAGAGAAATATGCATGTGTATTGCAAATATTAAAGGAAATAAACAAAAGGCCAGTTATAACAAGAAATTTGAAGTGGTCTGCTTTGCTGTATTGTAGGTAGCAGGTATATTGAAGAAGAAAGACCTAAAATATTTCAAAGAGAAGATTCTGAAGGAGATCGCGCAGTCAGTTGCCTTCCTGACCACTAATGGAACATTCTTCATATCATTCTTCTGTATATGGAGGTAAAATAAGTCACCGATTCATTTTACTGTAGTACCAGTTTATTGCTAGTCTTTGACAAATAGCTTTATCATCACTAAAAAGAATTACATTTACAATTTACATGTAACTGACATTATAAGTACTGGTACATGCATAAGTGAATCAATAATCCAAAAAATGAGAAAATATGTTTTGATATAAGAAACGTAGACTGTGAATAATGTAAATGTACTGCATATCTGTAGCAGCAAATTCAGTATACTGAAGTACAAGTGTATCTAACTTTACGAATTACTGGTAAGATAAATATTTAAAAAAAAATATATAACAAAAAAACCAATTTTTTAAATCTCCAGTGTTTGTTGATGATATCTTTCCAGAAAGCTAGCAGGTTTTTACTCATCGTACTGTACGTTTGTGTGTGGAATTCCAGCATGTGCTTTGTCAATAAGTGTGGAGCGAGCTGACAGGTACTCTGTACAAATCGTGTTGCACCCTGTACTAACAGATTCCTTTCACTGACATTGGCTTCCTGTTCAGATTCTACTTTCACTTTCATTTTTAAAACTTCTGGACAGTTATACAATGACTCTGAACTGAATCTGTCTTGAATGTTTCTTTTTTTTAAAATTAGTTTCTCCTCCAAATATTTTCACACCAGGGGTCTTTCAAGAGTGTCAGATTTTCCAATACTTCAAGTCAATGAGGAAGAACAGGTCACCTCCATTGCTTGCTATACGTATAGTAGATTGTTCCAAGGTCCTAATGGACCTCTGCACTTTCATATTCCTTTTCAGTTCTGTTGTAATACCTCTGTTACAATAGTTTTGAATTAGATTTTGTCAACCTAGAAATAGTGAGCCTGTATTAATTCTGACTAAAGTATCGATAGTTAAAATTGGTGTTTACATGTGTTTGTGCTGATGGCTAAAACTAATTGGATTAGTTAATTCATTAATGATATTGGATATGCTCTCAATAAACTAAAGTTCTACAGAGCTTTGTGTTCGAAGAAACCTTACGTAGAATAACTTAAGATGTATATTATTAGTTACACAGTCAGTTAGTGACCTAATACGGATTCATACAGGGTGTGAAATGGAAATCCGTATTGGGCGAGGCGAAGCCGAGTCCCAATACGGATTTCCATTTCACACCCTGTATGAATCCGTATTAGGTCACTAACTGACTGTGTAACGAATTTATCCCGCTGAAGACCTTTTTCAATATTAAAAAAATATTTGGGCATATCATGAATCCGTATTGGGTCACTAACTGACTGTGTTATGAATTTATCACGCTGAAGGTCCTTTTTCAATACAAAAAAAAAATATTTGCGCATATTATGAAAATATTAAGTTTAATCCAATAACAATCAACATATAAAATCGTTACGGTAACAAAACTAAACTACCTACGTAAACCGTTTCTTAGCTGCCATTTTTATTTACAATAACAACGCTTCGAACGGAATCGCGTGCCCGATTTTCATATTGCGCCTCGACGGAGACGTAATACGGAAAATTTCAGGGCGTCATGTGATTAGCTTTTATCCAATCAGTAATCGACAAATTTGTCTGAAGCGGGATAAAGTGTGTATGTAACATAATCAGAACTCTTCAGTTTCAAAACATTTCAAAACTTAACCAAGTTGGCTTGAAAGTTGACAAATCCTGTTGTAGTGAAGTTGTTTATTGTGAATTCCTAGTTGAAACAAAGATTAATTCCATTATAATAATTTTATAGAAGTACTTTAAGGGTCCTTGACCCTCTGTCAAGGGAGATAACTCTCATTTTGATCAATGACTAATGTTCCTTTATAAAATTGTCAAGTAAAAAATCAATATCCATTAACTTTTACTCCACAAGGTATCCTGAAATTGTTAGCTTTTCAATCATGATTTGGGGGAAATTAGCATTAAAGCAAAATGTTATTTGAATGGAGGGGTGTTGAACCTGAATTTGATGAACTCTTATAATTATGTACTGGTATATTGCGTTCCGGCATTGTTTTTAAGAGGTGAAGAGACCATGATTTCTCTAATACTTATAGACATTAATCCTAGAAACTTCGGATTTATAATAAAACTAAAGAATGAACAATAAGTTATAAAATCTTGTCAGAGTAGAATTCCCTGATTTCTAAAATTTTAATAATTCTTTTTTCAAAAGTACTACATATGTATCAAGAACTTTCAATCATTTTGTTTTATTCTTATTCTATGCATTCTCATAAGTCTGCTTTGAAGTTCTATACATTTTGACTTGTGCATGTGAAATTTTTGCTTTTCAAGGTTTAGTATGTTTTTCAAAAATATGCAAATATGTATGTGAACTTACTTAGGGGTTACATGTACTAGTATCTCTGGAACTACTGAGGTGCAAATTAGTTGTTTGGCTAAAACTCTGCTTTGCCAGTGTAAGATTAAAAATTAGTACTGTAAGCATCCAAGATTTTATAACTGAGGGTGTAGATAGTTGAATTCCGTGGTATTTATAATGGTGTCCTAAAGTCACTCAAAGAAAAATCCAAAGCAATTTAAAAGTGTAGGGCCAGGGTGCAACACTGTCCTATATTCAGTAAACATTTACAGTTGCTTTCTTTTTATCCTTCTCAGGAGGTTACTGGGTCACTTCTATTACCCCTCGACGGCATTTATACCGGCCGCCCTGGCCTCTCTAACCGCCATCCTCCTCGAAAGGAAGTCCAGGTACGCAAAATGTTACCATGACAACAGAATATATTTATATACTTATATTTATATGAACATATTGGAATATAATCATGTTACTTGTAGTTGAGTCCCTATTGTTCTCTATGGTTTGTAGTGGATTTGTGTTGAGAGATTGAATGTTTTGTTCTACATTGTCTTGCATGTTTGGTTTTCGGTATTCAAGGTATTCTGCATAATTATTTGTACAATAGGGGAAAACAGTGATAATTCTCTTGTATAGAAATGCATGCCACTTTTGTGCTGTTTAAAGTAGACTTTTCCATTATAATGACAGTGTTAATGTCCTTGCAAGCTAAACACTAACAAAAAACTCTATCAGCTTTAATTAGATTAATACATTTACCTTTCAATCAATATGTCTATGTTAAAAAAAATATGCTGCTTTCAAAAATTAACATTGATTTAAAAGGAGCTGAAGAAATTAACATTGAATTTACATGTGAAAACAAATACAGTGTAACTTTGATAACTCCAAGACTAATATCTCAGATACTAGGATAAGTGGAAGTGTGTTGGCGGTCCTAAAGATATTTATGCCCCCCTCCTCTTAGAAAAAGGGAGGGCATATTGCTTTGCTGCTGTTTGTTGGTCGGTCTGTCCACTTACTTTCCATTCATTTTCTTTTGAATGAAATTTGGTATACAGATTTATATAAGATAAATATCTAGGTCAAGTTCTGTTTTTGGTATGATCTATCAATTTGGGACAGATTTATGCCCCTTGGAAGTGGAAAAATTCCAATTTGGGGGAGGGGGCATAAGTGTTTTACAAACATCTCTTGTTTCTTTGTGATTTTTACCCTTGCTATTTTGATTCCTCAGATATGTTGAAGTTTTAGGTTGGTTGAGCTCAAGATAATTGTCTGTATTTATTTGCTCTTGAGTTTACTAACTTTTATTTACAGAAACCTGCCCTGTTTCTTGTAAACAAAACTCAGTCAGCAGTTTAATGTACAACAGTATATACTGTAGATTCTTTATTTTTCGCGAGTACTTATTATCGCAAAGGGAATCTTTAATGTCAAATCGCGAGAATAATAATTCAGGAATGGACAGTTGATCAAGAGCTTTTACAAAGATCTTAGCTCCTTAAAAATAAAAGTGAAAAATCTTAATTTGTGAGTGGTGCTTCTTGTGAAATTATGTGATTATTAATTACATGTGTATATTTAGGAATCTACAGTAGTTATCTATTCAAAAGCATAATTTAAAACTTGGATGCATATTTTATTTCTCTCCTTTTCTTAGCTGCATGTCTAGCAGATATAATTTATTGATTCTTTTTTTTATCTCTTTATATATAATTTAGAAATACATGCAATGTTTTACATAATAGTAGATGAATTTTGTTCTTCATCATCAATTTCTAGTATTAAATACTGTACCTGATTATACCATACATTTTTTAAATCAACAATATAGTTTTCAAACCAAAGAGGGATAATCTCCAAAAACAAAATACCAGTAATTGAGAAATAAGTCAGTTTTAAAAAGTCAAAACATTAAAATTTAAATTACATAATTCAATCTTAGAGATATACCAACAGCTCTATATAAAATAGTTAAGATAATAAATATTCTCTGAAGCATGAAGATCTAATATCTGTCAATCAGTCAGAAAAATTTAATTAATATAATTGTACCAGGGTGTGGGTAGGGCATTCATTGATGGGGAGGGAATTTTAACAATGAAGTTAATAATGGCTTTGTGACCTTTTGTGATCGGTATTTTATATTTCTACCCGTGGTTTGCACCAAGAAACCTTGCAATGCTAAATACCTCCAACTGTCAATGTCATCATTTCATTCAAATATTGAGAAAAAAAAAGATATCTGCTATTCAAAAATACCTAAAAATAATTCTCTATTATCGGGTCTGTTCATATGTAATATAACGTATATATCGCGATGAATTTTTTTTCTTATTCCTAATCTTTACAATTTACATTGATAAAACATTGAATAGGGACTTTTGGTTTGTAATGTATTTACTGAGAACACAATCAAATTTCTATAGGAGTGACACAATGATTTTTCCGTGCATGCATCCATGCTGACTGACTGCATTTATCTGGTGAATAGTGGGCCGGGTGACATCTCAGAATACGACAATACGCCAGTCAGGTTTGGCACGCAAAAGGGGTGGACCTCGCTTACAATATCATTATATTCCATGAAATCCATTTTCAAAAAGAAAATTAATTTTCTGGATATGTGACTTCTAACAAAAGGAGAATAAAGTTGCATATATTTTAGACAACAGAAGAACTTAAAATGGCTGGAATTTTTTTTCCCTGAGATTAAAAAATTGTCTGGCTAGAGGACAGAGCCAGAGGTTAATTGAGTAGATATTCTGACTTAAGTCTTATCGTATTTCAGGTCTCCTAATTCAGGAATAAGGGACCATGGTTATCGTTTTCAAACAATGCTGAAAGATTAGAAATTAACTTGTATCGCAGAATGGCACCTAATTAGGTTTTTCCAGCGTTCTTTTGATACACCCTGGTCAAGTCATATCAAATTAAAGGGACTCTTACTGAGGCAAAAAGATTTCTGTGTTCTGAAGTTTGTTGTGAAAATTAAAAAAAACATCTGATCTCTCTGACTTAGGAAAAACAAGGCCCTAATTATGATTGCTTTGAAGAAGATAGGCAAACCGACATTTATGTATTTTAAGAGGAAAAAATAGCAAAGTATGAGTGCAAAAATTCCATATAATTTGAACGTTAGTTTGCTGAAATATTTTTGAAACTTTTTATGTGAGATAAGAGGAATTTATAGTTTTTTTTCCAGGATTCTTTGAGAAATGAACGTATTTGCCTCCCGTAATATTTCAAGCAAAATTTACACAAAAAACATAATTCCATACTCCATCATGTGGAATTGATTTTTCTTGCATTATTGGGATAGAAAGATGTCAAAGCTGTGAATTGATCATGTCGCGGTATAGAGTCCGACTAATGCATCCTATTTGTCAACAAGATTCTTATCGTATTTAAATAATTAGGATTCTCGTCAGTATAGTTAGTGTTATAAGAATTAGGTAAGTGCTATGTCATTATCTGTTGGTTCGCGTAATAATGATATTGATCCCCATAAATAGGTTCCGAGCGTTTTTCGGAGTTGCGATAGGAAGTGACACCATCTATTCCCTTAGATAAATAAAATGCTTTCTGCCTCGCTCACTTCCCTCATGCTATAATTCCGTTTTTATCTCACAGATTTACCCTAATGATTTTTGACAAGTGTCATTATTCATTTCTTCATGTTTTGTTTTTTTGCTGGGATGTAGCTTCCATTGTGGTAATTATTCCACATGTTCGGATCCCAGCAATATTTCTCATTCTTTAGAGGCCCTTGCAAAATTCCTAATAATTGGACAGAGTTCTTTGCTATTGTGCTGTTTGGTTCTGAATACGTTTCCCAATTCTTTAACTTATTAATTTTTTCGTAAAAAGGAATTCAAGAGTCCCGTTTATAGATTTTTCAGAACCACTTAAAAGATTGACACATGACGAACAAAAGGGTAGATGGCTGACAACCTCTTTCTGGGTGCACAAATTTCTCCCAGCAGGAAATTAAGGTCGCAGAGAACGACAAAGATTATGTATTTGAAAACTCATTTCATTTTCATAGTGCATAGCTAATCTGTCAATTTTCCCATTTAACTTGAGAGGAAATTGTTTGTATGGATTTTTCTGCAAGTTTTTATCAATGTGAGAATCGACTATTCAATATTGCATAGCATTGAATACCATTCCCGAACCTAGGATAGCAGAATTTCAATGATTATTTTCTATAAACAAGTTTTTTAATTATTGTGCAATTCATTTTTTTTTTAAATAGGGATGTCAATTTCTATTGTGTTTCATGGACGTTTCAAGGAGAAAATCTCAACAAGCAAAATTTCACAATAATGGGTCAGTTCTGTCGCACCTCTGGACATTTTAGAAGCCCTCGCGTTCATAAAACACCAAAAAATAGGCGGAGATTTTTACCTCAAGAACCCGAATTAAATAATCTAGCTGTAAACAGAGGCACCAAAAAGATTTTAAAGTTAGTTTAATTTCTCACCCTGCCATAAATTTGTCTGTCAGGCAACTTGATGCTTTTCAGTAATCTTTTATTGGTTTACGACAGTTAAACGCTCAAAAGCAATAAGATATTATGGGGGACTGCCGGTTTGTTATTTTATACACCTTTTTTGATTGCTCTGATAAGGAGGTGATAAAAGTCAGATTTTAAAATCTTAAGGAAGACTTTGAGGGGCCTGGAAGCTGACAAGGATGAAGTCTGGACCCTCAACCCGGCATACAGCTGTTAATGGAAATTCTAATTACATTATATAGAATTACCCCATCTTACATACAAAACATGCATGTCAGATAGGGCTTGGTGGTAAAAAGGCACACATTTTTTGCATGACAGGGTGATGGGAATTTAACCACCTTTGAAGTGGGTTTAGCAAAAAATGTATAAAAATTTCAAATTTTGGATGTTAGATTCTTCATTTGTCTCAAATCCCTCCCAGTGAGTCCCCCTCACTTACACACATAAGCTACCATCCATACACCTTTCACAGACTGACATACAAAGATCCAACATACAGAACTTGCATGCATGGTTCTAAGGTAAAGTGGTTCAATCTATTGGTACACATACTTCATGGGTAACAGCATTAATATCTCATTCAATACAGTTTACTTCATAGAAAACAAAACTCAGTTACTTCTTTATAAAAGATATAATTTCTAAACACTAATGCATAAAAATAATTTTAAGAGTCCTTGAACTGTAAAGGCCAGTGTGACATATTATAGCTGTTTCCCCATCCCCAAGATCACAAGAAGGTAAAGAGCACCTGATCATCAGGGGCAGATAAACAGGTCAGATAAAGTAAGGGGAGATGATAAACAAGGCGTAGAATGTGTAGCTGCTTTGATTCCGAGGGAAGTTAGATGTGTTTATTTTGACAGAAAACCTATCTTTTCTTGTCATGGCCATTTTTATTGCACAACATAACTGATAATTCTGACTTCTTGAGGAATGACTTCTATATATTTTTTTTTGTTTACGTGGGTCTGGGTTCTGGTGTGAGGAGTGGGTAATGCGTCTCTGTCGGTTACAATTAGGGAGATATCGCCTGATAGTATCTTGAGCTATAGCTTCTGGTGTGACCTGGATATTGTCAAGAATGAAGCCCCTCTTGAGTTCCTGATCCCCACTAAATGCGTTATGACCTTTTTTATCCTTCTATCTTGGTAATTTATGAGGGAGGAAAATAGATACTTATAATAATGACATGAAGTAAGAAAATGCTGCAGGCTGTCTTGTGGTTTGGAAATCTAAAGTCAAGTCTAAACTTTATGTTCTGTGTATTTTATTGAGAAGTTTTTCTTTTTATTTATTAAAGAAAAAAAATTATGAATTATGTAAATGTAAAATTTTAATTTTTTTTTACCCAAATCAGCTTATATTTCAATTAGTCATTTAGCTGGGCATTGCACAACAAACATGAATGCCCTTGGTTCTTCAGAACTGCGGAAAAAGAGAATTCGACAGGGATTGAAATAAATTTAGCATATACAAGTAAATTAGAAGGGTTTAATAATAGAAAAAATATTCATGCCCAGGGCCGATAAATTTATTTATCATCATGACAGTTTTATTTGTGACACTGATTATCATGCGATACTGAATCTTGTTGGAATAATACTCGATGAATTGATTAAAAAATACTGCAGGATCATAAGGGGCAGTAATTAATCCTTTGTCGTAACCCGGGGCCTTATGTCATCGTTGAGGGTGGGAGAAAAGCCAAATATGATTTCCATACTCAAATAGCGGAATCTCAAATGCATGCATTCATTGATGGGAAAAAAATACATGAACAGGCAAATTGACAATGTTATGAATATGGAATTGATTTGAAATAAGATAGCTGCCATGGGACATTATAGATTGTTAATTATATATGAGAGGGGATGTTGTGTTTTCTTGTTTGCATTAATCATTTTTAATGAAAAACAATAAAATTTTATTATCTTTTTCAGGAGAGGACTGTTGGCGATTTACATGGCCAATGTGGTAAGTTACTCCATTCGGCAATGTGTCACAATAAATGACAATTAAACTAACAATGGCTGAGGTTTTTCAGGGAGTGTAATTTCAGATCCAATTATCTGCTGGTTCAATATTTCTGCAAATTTTTAATTCTAACACAATGATTGCTTGATTTTAAAATGAGAAAAACAATTTTTGAATACACATGACATTAATAGAAAATTATGCATTTAAAAAAGATCAGGCATTTTTTCTTTAGGGAATATTATACTTTTGCATAGTCATTCATACATTGATTTTGGAATGAATTTTTCATGAAACTCAATATGTGTGCAAAATTAACACATATAATATGAAATGATTAAAGTTTTAAGAGCACCATAAGTTCCCTGTTGCACCGCAGAGGCCATTTTATTTTCTGATTTAAAGAGATTATGGAAGCTGGCATCATGCAGATGTGAGTTTTGATGAAAAAAATTGTAAGCTGATTGACAGGATGTTGTTATTTTGTATTCACTGATGCACGGCAATAAGCTGGTGGTGCTCAATGAAGCATGACATTTGACTGCTGATGAGTCTTTGTGACTGCAAGCCTGGCAATTTCTGCAGTAAATGCCAAGTGGAATTAACCTCTTAGCCGAAGCTGGGCCGATTCAATATCCCACCGCGTGTCGCATTGTTGGCCCAGGGTTTTCAAGTACGCAAATCTGGCAAAAATTATCTCTTTTAATTCCACCATTCGACTTCTGCTGTGAAACAAGTAGACCACAAAAAATAACAACTCACTTTCAAAAACAGCAATGAGTTATGAACTGAAAACACTGACCCAGAATGTACATTATGAATTGAGTTACATGTATGGTTTTTATAGTGGCTGGTGCCTTAATAAATTGTTTGTATGACAGTTGGCAGTAATATTTGCCATTAGGTTATCTATAGTCCAGCTATTGTACGGTTGAACAGATTTTTCGTAATCATTTTTAATTAATTTCTGTCCATTGAAGATACTTTATGTAGTGAAGATTTCTTAGTCAGTGTTGTAAAGGTAACAAAAGATATGAAAGGTTTAAATGAAAATTAATCAATTGCACAAGTCATGGCAAATATTCAAATATTCATATAAATTAATTTGGGTTTTAGATCCAGTTACAAATTTTGTTCAAATAAAATCTGCACATTAAAAAGATTTTGAATTCATTTAGACTCATTAAATCATTTAGAATCTCTTGTAGCAGGGTGGGCATTAGCAAACGTAAAGAAAAGTTAATCCCAGGGAAGTTTTTTAGTTTCAGTCGATGTGATTTTTTCTTCCTGAAATTTATATGTTTGTGTGAGCGCAGATCTTTCAGTATTTTTTGGTTGACTAAACATGTCGAGTGCACAGCGAGATGGAATGTGAAATGAGCATTTGTCATTTCCCATTCACGAAGACAAGAAGCAGAAGGTAAAATGTAATCCCATAAAAGCTTCCAATGGAAGCAGACGTCAAAGTCCCGCTGTCAACTAATACATCTAGCTCCGTGATTAATGGCTTATATAATTCATTACGCATTGATGAATGAATTGTAAAATTAGAAAATGGGATAATATGCCCTGCAAACTATAGTAGTCACCTCACTGTGTGTGATGTATTGCCTTCAGATCATGATAATGAACTAAGCAAGCTACTGTATTAGAAAGTGATAGTTTACTATAGTCATATATTCTTCTATGTAAAATATGCCTGGTTGATTTTAAAAGTAATTTTCACAAAAGAAAAATTCATACTTATGTATATGTGTACATGTCTGAAAAACATAAGGCTTGCCTTTGTTTAATTAAATTAAAGCTTTCCTTGTTTAATTAAATTTTATTTTCATATTGATCACTATGGATATTGAGCACTTTGTTTTTAAATGTTTATGGATATGTATACAAGTCATTTGTTTAACTATATACTATTTACAATGCTAAATATTCATCTATTTATTATCTTAAATACATAATCGATAACATATACAATAGCAGAGGTTTGTGCAGAAATTAAGAAATAAGATCTTTATTAATTTACTGAATTGAATGTGCTTTCCATTTTATTTCTAAAAAGATTTTTTTTTCTGATTTTAGGCGACAGAAACTGCCTACAGAATGCTGCTGTCACGCGGTTGGATGAAACCAGTCAAGCATGGAGAGGTGAGTCATATTGGTCGGGCACACGTTACGTGCGAGGATTACGTCACAAATCTCTAATGACAAAACGTGACGGACAGATGGGAGAGGGGGATAATTTAAAATCGCTGATGAATGGTTATTGTCGTGCCAGTGCGGGGATCAGATCGGCTGAATCCGAATTATCTGATGTTGTTTAGAGCGCGGGAGAACTAACTCGGAATTTTACTGTCGTCCTTTATATTGTAATGGTGACACATTGTCTGGAGAAATTGGAAAA
This sequence comes from Saccostrea glomerata, assembly GCA_003671525.1. NCBI lineage: Eukaryota > Metazoa > Mollusca > Bivalvia > Ostreida > Ostreidae > Saccostrea > Saccostrea glomerata. The sequence goes on from PRKT01000071.1 coordinate 772,057, forward strand.
TTTCTCCGGCATTTACGCGAAATATTTTTGAGAAAAGCAGATTATTGTGTACCGGGTATTGATTTTTCGTACTAATCATAAAGCGTGTAATTGTTCATTTGATTTATGTGCAAATTGAGTTAGAAATAATTTGTTGGTTTAAAACAGTATTTGCTAGAACATATCTAAAGATAATGGCCCATTCTGGTCCGTCTTTATTTGACGTAAATTTGATGAAATAAATGAAAAAGTGCCCCATACTCATAGGACACGCAATGGAATTTTTTGTTTGTTTTGTGTCTTTTTTAAAATATGTGTTCTTTGTTAATTATCTGGTGATGTTTAGCAATGTTGGGTTTTTAAATGGTCCATATGCCAATATGAAAATTGATCACTTATTTGTATAAAAGCAACATTTTAATACAATAAAGCCTAATAATAATTATTCATAAAACGGTTCATGGAAAGGATGGGGTATTTAAGGAATAATGGTTTTCCTGGGGTTTGTTAGGTTATACAAAGAATAAAGCGCCTGGTCATTTGTATAAATTTAGAAGGCATATTGCATTACATGTATTTAAAAATTGTCACTTTTCTGTCCATAGCCCTCAAAATTCCTATCATTATTACATATTTCCTTCATAGTTCAAATCAATATAACAATTAATAAAAGTAAATTTAAAGATTTAAATCAAATTTTATACAATTGAATTTTTTATGACTTCCCTAAAATTTATTCATCTAATGTTCCATGCAACCCCTGCCAAAATATTTTTATTGCAGGGCAATTTAATTTGTACCTGAATTAGGAAATACATATGTACCTTATGAATGCAAATGATAACTATTTTTTTTTATTTTTACTTCCAGGGTACAAAAAAACTAATGAATGTAAATTAGCATATAAGATGGAGGGGATATAAGTTTGCATACTAGGAAAAAAAAGAAATATATTGCAAAACCCTGGTACTTGGACATTCATAGCTAGCAGCTGAAGTGAAAAATTCATTTGATAGAGAGCTTAGAAATTTATGTCAGGATACAATACAGTTATGTATTTATTATAGTTGACGTTCTCAACTTCTTGCATCATTAGGTCTGTCATAAAGAATCAAGTTCAAATGCATTTTCAGATGGAATTCAGGGGAAAAAAGTTATTTCCCCTGTCAGGAAAGACAAATGTTTAGAAGGAGACATTTTTGAAAAAGAATTCTAAAATCTGGGAGTTTTGCACTTCTTGGTGATATAAACTTCTCCTTGGGAGGTTTATAACATTCTGAAAATAAATGAAACTGATTACTGTTGGCAGTATGACCAAAGTTTGTCCCTTTTCTGTCAGTTGTATTTCTGGTGTTAATTCTTAAATCAAGTGTTTTAAAATTTAAAGTATGATGTATTGGACTCCCTTATTTAATTGAAAAATAATATAAATTTGAAATATCGATAAGGAAGAGAGAAATAAAAAGAAAAATACTAACGGATGTAAAAAATTTTTTTAAACAAACACCATAATATTCTATTTCAGTGGAAGAATATGTTTGAGTTAGCAAATATTACCTGTGCTCCAAAAGCAAACTTTACTGTTATTAGTTCAGAATTATGAAAATTTATGATAATTTTTCTGAATTGTGGAATTCAGAAAAAAAAAATACAATCAATGATTACATAATGCCCATGCCAAGTGTGGCATTAATTAATCATTTGGAAGAAATCAATGTGTACTGGACAGGTGTGTAAAATTTATCATGGCATTAACTAAAGCTATTCATCATAACTGTTTGTCATGTGCCTATGAATCTGGTACGACTGACAACTCACTGGGGGCTGAAATTTACAGACATCTGTGACCGTTGTATATTACGATTGTCCACAAAACTTGTCTGGATACCAGATATAAAGTGGACAATTTGATTTGTTGAAATTAAAAAAAAAAAGGTCACAAAAGTTCTGTACATTTCTTACTACTTTTTAGCAGAGTTATCTGCCCTGAAGGCCTCATGGTTCATTGTAGCTGATCAAAGTGTCCCCTCATCGCTGCATCAATTTACGATGATTTTAATGGGAGATTAATATCAGTTTTTATTTTGATTATTTTGCCATTTATTTAGATTGTATAATAATTTTGAGTACTGTGAGAAATTGGTAGTATGCTAACAGCAAAATTAACCAAAAAACAAAACAATATAAAAATGTGGCTACCAGGGATTTTGTGTAATTAGTGAGACTTTTATCATGCATGATCAGTTTTGATAACTGTCTACCTATTTGTCATTCTTTGATCTCACAATTTTCAGAAATGTAGGAGAAAATTTAGAAGAAGACATTGCTTACGGAAAAATAAGGCACTTCCGACAGCATCGGAGCAGAAATTTTAACAGCTTAAGTCTTTAATTATCAGGTGCTTTTAATTTCAGTACCTGGGTAATTGCTATTAGATCATGTATCTGATTGTATTGTCCTAGGATATAGCATTTAAAAATATGGTTACTTACATTTTTTTTAGAGTTCAACACTGCAAAGTTAGCTGCAACAAAATGGCCTAGGTTGAATAACTCTTACCAGTGAGCTTTCAATTGCATATGATATGACAAAATTCATGCATACCCAAGTGTGTTGTGGTACAGTTGCAATGGGGAAAAATTACCTCGACCTTATTCAATTGACCTCGGGGCATATGATGTATCCTCTGATTTTAACACCAAATGACCTTTGTTCAAGGTCCTGATACCCTTGTGCGAAGCCTGAAAGTTCATATAATTCATTGTTTATTTTCTCTGAACCTGTGACCTTGATTTTGTTCAAGGTCATGGCATAACCTTATCTTTGTTTAACCATTAACATGATTTCTTTTTCATTTAGCTTAACAAATAGTTAGATCTGCTGAGTTTCTGAATTGTGTTAGGAAAATGTATTCCCTGAGTACACTTGATTGTTTTGTGCACCTTTTATTGCAGTTATCTCTTGAAATTCTTGTAGTCCATTTATCTGATCTAAGTCTCCCCATTCTCAGCAGTTTATATTGATTTCAATTTTTACTTCAAATAATTTTGCTATGTATTTTTTTGAATTTTTTTCCCATTTATGATGATAAATAAATAGTTAGCAGTGAACAGAAAATCAGCAAAATTTAGAAAATGAGCGGGTTTGTAAATTATAAGCACTTTTAGTTTAGAGTAAATATAGCAAATCAAAGTGAACTTTCATTCCAACGAAAATCAAAGAAGTTAAAAATTTGACTCGTCTATCATTTAAGTGTACATCTAGTGAGCATGTCATTGAGGAGAGAGGAGATATGTATCTATCTGCGTGATATGAGGATTAATTATTATAGCTAAATTGTCTATTGGAATATTCTATAACTGACTTGGTACTTGAACCAACGAAAATTATCAATAACATTGCCTATGAAAGAATGTATATGATTATTATTTTAGGATCTTTTTGGCTTTTATACAAATTCCAGCAAGCAATTAGTACCCAAATAATATATCTCAGTGACCGCAAGCATCTTATGTGCTGTTATGAATCAAAATAAGGAAGCAGGCATGCAGCAGTTATCTGAGGTTTTGATAGCATTCCTTTATTCATCCTATCACATTCTATTGCCAATCACAACAGATAGACAAACAAACAGGGTGTCCTTAAGTGCCTGGACAGATGTGAGGAGCTGGTGTATGGAGGGAGATAAGAGCTGGAGTATCTTGTTAATCACTGCTGGCTGAAGATGCTGGCTCTGGCTTGTTATGTCCCATTATCACATAAAAAAAACTCTACAACTAACAGATCCCTGACAGGAACTAGGGACTGTGTCAAAGTGTGATGTCTACAGGCTAGGGTTTCTGCAGTAACTGAAAACATGTTTTGGGTGGGGGTGGTCATCGTCGCAAGCCACGGGTTTTGTGTCCATTCTAGTTTGTGGAAATAGAATGGACACAAAACCCGTGGCTTGCGACGATGAAATAGAATGGACACAAAACCCGTGGCTTGCGACGATGAAATAGAATGGACACAAAACCCGTGGCTTGCGACGATGAAATAGAATGGACACAAAACCCGTGGCTTGCGACGATGAAATAGAATGGACACAAAACCCGTGGCTTGCGACGATGAAATAGAATGGACACAAAACCCGTGGCTTGCGACGATGAAATAGAATGGACACAAAACCCGTGGCTTGCGACGATGGGGGGTGGTAGGGGATCAAATTTTGGCTGAAGACATTAAATTTTCTTTTACCCTTTCAATAATTTTTCCATGATAACATTTTATTAGTTTAAAAAAAATTATAGATATGAAATAAACCAAAAGCTGATTAAGATAACTTGTTCACTTTGAAATATGGTAATGAAAATGTTTACGTGAAATCTGGATAACATATGAATCAGTAAGTTGTGTTTGACTATTGATTTAAAGTTGAAATGTTAGTAGGTTTTAGTAAAGTGGTTGGCGAGTCATGTACTATTGAGTGTTTTGAGAGACTCCCTGAAATATGTTTGAGGTCTGGTATCTTTTGACAGGAAATGAGTTCTGTTTGTCTGTCAGTGTTTCCTCCGGGTTTCCACAGTAAACACGCTGTACAATTTACAGGCTGACAGCTTTCACTTTTTTCATCACATTTCCTGGCGATCTGGATGCTAGGTTTTGACAGGTCTCCTGTCTAAGTTTGGAGTCTGACTGAATTAATCGTGTTTGTTGGAGATGTTAAAAAAGGGTTAGAGGTCTTCTAATGAAGCAGAAAAACCAGAGATGTGCTGCAGAAAGAAGGTTGAACATGTCTCTCACCAGAAGATACAAGATGTCAGTAGATCAAGGTCGTACAAGGTTAGGGGGATCAAGAGCATCAGCAATTTTACAGAAATTAGAAAAATATTGACTTCATTTTGAAACAAGCTTTCAATTAGTTATAGTACTTGATTATACCAAATGCATATTAGATGCAGATCTTTGCATGTTGTGGTAAACAAACCACAAATTGTGATTTTTTTTGTCTATAAATTATTAATTTCCAGAGGCATTTTATGATTATAATGATAAGAATAAATTTGGATGAGAATAGACCAATGAGACAGTATAAACTTTACAAGTATAGTCTGTATGCACATTCCTGTAATTACATTGCTATTTCCTGATTTGTGTTAATGTGAATGAAATGTACTGCTGCGCAGATTATGGCTATTTTTGTCCTTAAATTTTCTTCATATAAATTATGATGCACATGTACTGGTAAATGTAAAGGAGTTTCCCAAATTTACATATAAATGAACATCTCTAGCATATATTCAGGGTTAGGCTTCTTTAGCTCACCTGAGCTGAAAGCTCCAGTGAGCTTATCTGATCACATATTGTCTCGTGTCTGTCTGTCTTTAAACTTTTCACATTCTCCTCTTCTTCTCCAGAACCACTGGGCCAATTTCAATCAAACTTACCACAAAGCATCCTTGGATAACGGGGATTCAGATTTGTTCAGAGAAGGGCCATGTCCTCTTTCAAGGGGAGATAATTTAGAAAAGTGAAAATTTGGCATGCTTTAAAAATGTTCTTCTCAAGAACATGTGCAACTGGACCAAAAATAGCTGAAACTTATAAGAAACCTTTGCATATAGGGTAGATTTAAGTTTGTTCAACTCATGACCCCATGGAGTTGAAGAGGGTCACATTGGGGGGGATCAAATTTTTACATAAGAATCATAAAGGAAAAAAATCTTCTCAAGAGCAGGTTCAGATTTGTTCAGCTGATAGTGTCTAGTTTCTTAAGGTATCTATGCCTCTACCCTCTGATAAGGAAGATAACTCACACTGGCATCAACAACCTTAATTCATAAAAAAAGAAAAACAAGGCCATTTGGTCATCTTTTGCACTGCAAGAAATGTAGAAATTGTGTGCATTTCAATTATTAATTAGTTATCTTTTGGAAATTATTAGTGTTGAAGCAAAGTTTTATATATGGGTGAATAAGAGAGTGATGATCCTGAAGAATTGACAAAGATCAGTAGCTTTCTTAAAGTCAATATTTCATAAGAAGAAATGAAACCTGTATTTAGATATCCTATTTATTTTCATTAATGAATTTTGAGTTGTGTTTGCCCTGGTTGAACCATGCTTATTTTGGTTCCTAAATTGTCATTACTGGTTTGAAAAAGATGTTTTTAATCTGGGTCGATCTGATGAATTTTGACAGCTATAGGATTTGTGTACCTCTGTGTTGACATTTGTATGATAAGCTATCTTATGCTTGACTATGATTCATTATACACAGATGATCTTTTAGTTTTTAAGTTCATTTTTTCTGGAGAATTCTCGGAGAGAAGCGGGTTGTTTCTTCTGATAAATTCCATCATTCATCACTTTACAAGTTCTGAGGTTTTTTACCCTCCTAAATTTTACAGATTGGGGGATGCCTTCGAGAGAAAAAATACCATTTTTACAAAGTAGAAAGATCGATCAAAATTATTACAAGTAGGATAAACATTCAAAATATGTTTTGAAAAGTTTGAAATGTTGATTTTTTATTAGAGAATTACTAAATAGTCAAACTTCATTTTCTCAAACTCATTGGGACCAAGAAAAAACTCCAAGATTTTGGGGAATTCCAATGGAATTATTCCATTTACTGGGGTTAAACTACATGCAGTAAATAAAACTTCCAACTATATTAAACTTAAAAAACACCCATTGTATTTAAGATAGCTGGTTCCAAGGCATCAAAGCTCAGCTTTGCTTACTTAATTTTCTGTGCTTGACCAATCATTTGAAGTATTCTTGACTTAGTGCATTACAAGTGATTAGTCTTTGAATTCAGTATGCTTTTAAATGATAATTTTGACCTACAGTCAAACCTCACTCTCTTGACCTTGATATGACATTTTTAAAGATTTTGAAGTTAATGGAGACTTCAGTGTTTGTTTCAGCCAGGGAATGCAGACATCTGACTTCAGCTTATCCCTGTTACTGGACAAAATAATGTTTGGTATACTGATATTCAACTGTACTTCTTTTTTGACACATTGTCATAGGTGCGAAAATATGATTTCTCTAAAACCTGGACACATTTGGATTTTAAATTAATGAAGATGATAAAATCATTTCTATTTCTTGGAGTAAAGGCAATATTCCAGCCGGAGTGGCTCTTACTGTTTTGGACATGGAGAATAATCAAAGTTTGCACAGTTAAAATTTTCTGACATTTCTAAAAAGATGCAGGATGTAGCTAGGGCAGACAGAAGCCATTCTTTTCTGTCAACAGAGGCAGGTGCCAGTTCATACAATATACGTCACCTTCCCTCACCCCTGCACTATATCATTGGTCTGACATTGATAACTACTGCTGTTAAGAGATTAGTTTTTTCTGTGGCAGATATGTATCATGTATATATTTCATTTTACTCATCTTCTGACATTTGTGTGAGAGAGAGAAAATGACCAGCTAGCTTTTATTTATGATTATGGGGTGACTCAAAAGCAGCTTCATTCTTAAAAAAAAATTTCCCGAACTTTTTTAACCAGATTATGTTTTTTACTGTTATTTTCTTAGTAGACCTCATTATTTAAATGTTAGTAAAGGTCATTGTACTTTCCAAATGCTGTTTAAATGGCATGTCTTATTAATATACTTCCTAATTAATTTAAATGTCCATATATATATGTTTACTTAAATTACAATTAAATATGTTTTTCTACTACACATAGTGAAAATGCAACAAATTTTGAAATATTGTCATTTCAATACCATAACATTCATTATAATGCCAGATAATAAAATTGGAAGATACATGTTAAAACCATTAGACATTGAGCTCTGTCCACTAATGGTGGATTTGAATTATTGACAATAGGTATTCTGATACGTAGCTATTGTGTGACCGAGCATTCCACGTTATGCTGAGACAGTAACTCGAGGGATATGTAACATTTATCATTCTAATCATTCCGAATTATGACAGGGTTAAAATGGCAGGGGCATTTACCTAGAGTGTTCACCTTAAGTGACCCCTGGATGACCTCTTGAGGTCAAGAAGGCAGGCCTGGGGTGTGGATCATGTGGCTTGGGGAGTGGTATCTGATCAGCTACCTGCTGATATATTCTGTCACACACATAGTCAGTTTGACAGTTTGTACTTTTAAAATTTCTTTATGGCAAGTGTGTATGATAACAAAATGCATTTATTTGGTAAACAAATTATAGTACATTGTATAAATTTTCCAAGGTAAAAAATGGAATAATAAGAAGTTTATTTAATAAATGCCAGCTGCATTTCACCACAACTATTTGATAAATAAAAGAGTTTTTTTTTTAATTTTTATAGATATTTTTTTTTTACTTCATTTGACTTTATGATTACTAGAATACATATAATGGCAAATGCCATATTATTATATTGTATATATGACATGTAATAATGCACAAATATAGCTCAATTTTTTTTTTTTTATAATTTTCTCATAACTACTCCTAGAGTTCAAGGTACTGCAGTAAATAGGGGAGTGTCAGCTGAAACTCTGATGAGATTTCATAATTATTTTACCACAGAACTTTGTCTTGACTTGTCCCTACTCATTTCTCAAGTGTCAACTTAACACCGTGTACTTCTGCCAACTTTTCCCCAACGTTCGTCACAAGATGGTTGAAAAATCGGATACAGGTTTTTGGATTATGTAAAGTGGTTTCCATCATTGTCAAGGAAATATTAATTACATTTTTGTGTAAAAATTAATTTACCGGTACTGAAACGTGCCAAGAGATATCTGACATTTCTCCCAAACAGGATTTTATTTTTTTGTGAAAAACAAATATTTCTTCAAACTTTAATATGAAAATACCTTGTTCATATGATACTGGAAATTGTATATAGAGTCATTTTTTGGAGGAATAATTTAAATTGAGAGGTCAAGCATGCAAAGCCATTACCTTGTACATACACAGTATAATGTTCTTATTAGTGAACTTGCATGTAATGAATTCGCCATTACAGTGGAGCGATTTTTTATTTCCCATGGTTTTCAAAAAATCTGTGAACTAAACAGATATACGAGGGGTGATCAAAAAGTTCGCAAACTATATGAATAATTTCCTTAAAAGAAACAATATTTGGTTTCAATGTTGATTATATTTTAAATTAATCCTCTCCGATTTTAATGTACATCAACCACCGTTCTGCGCATGTGTGAATCACGTGATATTGGCGGTCACGTGACCCCCTCCGTAGCGTTCTGTCACAAAAGTTGAAAGATTTTTCTGAGTTTTATTTTTCTTTCCTTGTGAGTTAATTTTTATGACAAGAACAGTTCATTTGTCAGAAATGGTCAAATTTACAAATTACATTAATTTATACCAAATCAAAATTATTGGTCTCTGTATCTTCAAATTTGCTCTGAGCATATTTCACTGTAGTTCTTCGTATCCAAAGTTAAGGTACTTGAATTTATGACTTTTACCTTAAATAAATTTTCCACAGATAATGATATGAATGATAGTTTTCAGAAAGGGGGGAGGGATATATGAGAACATGTACATTCAGTATTACTCTTTACCTAGTAACCCATTTGTATTTAAGGTGTCAATCTAAAAAATTGTTTTTAGTGTACTAAATACCTGAAATGAATGAAAAACAAGTTTCAAGTTCCTGTAGCCTTGATTCATTCTTTAGTGCACTTATTGCAAAATTTATGATGGATTTCCTGTTACTCAAAATGCATAGCCATGATTGTCACTTGAGGAGGAAAGAGGTGTGTCATAAAAAATAATATCACTTACAATGTGTCTGCCATCACACACTCCTCAAAATTATAGTGGTCTTATGGGGAAATAAATTACTTATATGATAATTTGAATACCATTTCATGCAAATAAAATCAAAATTGCCAAATATTTCAGTATACTTATTTATGATTTATGATTTTTTGCCCACCTTCGAAGAAGGGAGGGCATATTGCTTTGCTGCTGTCTGTCAGTCTGTCTGTCGATCTATCAGTCCACCATCAGTTTCTGTTCCTTTTCTTTGCAGTGGTTGCATATATTGAAATGATATTTGATAAACATATTTATCATGAAAAAATTTAGGTCAAGTTCTGTTTTGAGTTCCATCCAGCCATTTTGGACAGAGTTATGACCCTTGGACTTAGAAAAATTCTAATAATTTGCAGTTTCCGTTCATTTTCTTTGCAGAGGTAAATGCACATATTGAAATAAAATTTGGTATATAGTTTTATATCATAAGAAAATCTAGCTCAAGTTCTGTTTTGGAAATGATAGAGCCATTTTGGACAGAGTTATGTCCCTTGGACTTAGAAAAATCTCCAATTATTTGGGAGAGGGGGCATAAATGTTTTACAAACATCCCTTGTTAGATTTGATTCTTCTAAAAGAAGCAAATCCAATAGGAACTATTCTTTCCCAGTCTATTCGTAGGAGAACTAGAGGTTTTTGATTAAACAAGATTGTTTTCAAATTTGCACATGGAGAAATATTTGGTGCACGGTGGAGGACTGAATTTCTTGAATATTTTGAAGCATGTACTTTTAGTTGGATTTGACCTTGCCGGGTGTTTAATTTCTCATCATGTCCCTATAAACCCATCATTCTGTGATGCTGACACACAGACAGGCCCATTATGCCATTATCCATGTAGCTTCCAGTGACAGGATTCCCAAATATCACGTTGCAGAAAGCTAATATGTTCCCAGCAAACCTGTCTGTCAAACCTAGGCCTGCTACCATAACAAGGAATTAAGCCAACAGTTTGATTACATATTCATTTAAATTCATACCTTGTCTTCTAATTATGGGATTGAAGGAGGACAATTATAAGGCAAGGTGTAATTTTCAAAGTGTTGATCTTTATATTTGTTTGATTAGTCATATATATATATTGAGCTCTATTTCCTTAAATTATCAATGGCATCAGAACATAATTTTTTTTTCTTTTTTATGCTTTTATGAATTTTATGAATTTTATGCTTTTTAGCTCACCTGGGCCGAAGTCTCAAGTGAGCTTTTCTGATCAAAATTTGTCTGTCGTCGGCGTCGTAAACTTTTCACATTTTCATCTTCTTCTCAAGAACCACTGGGCCAATTTCAACCAAACTTGCCACAAAGTATCCTTAGGTGAAGGGGATTCAAGTTTGTTCAAATAAAGGGCCACGCCTTCTTCAAAGGGGAGATAATTATGATATGGTGAAAAATTAATGGCATTTTTAAAAATCTTCTTCTCAAGAACCACTAGGCCAAAAAAGATGAAATTCATGTGGAAACATCCTCAGGTAGTGTAGATTCAAGTTTGTTCAAATTATGACCCCCGGGGATATGTTGGGGCCACAATGACCGATCAAAGTTTTACATAGGAATATATGGGTAAAAATCTTTAAAAATCTTCTTCTCAAGAAACACTGGGCCAGGAAAGATGAAACTCATGTGGAAGCATCTCAGGTAGTGTAAATTCAAGTTTGTTCAAACCATGACCCCTGGGGGTAGGGTGGGGCCACAATGGGCAATCAACGTTTCCATAGGAATATATAAGAAAAATCTTTAAAAATCTTCTTCCCAAGAACTACTGGGCCAGGTAGGATGAAACTCATGTGGAAGCATCCTCAGGTAGTGTAGATTTAAATTTGTTCAAATCATGACTCCCGGGGATAGGTAGGGGCAACAATGGCTGATCAAAGTTTTACATAGGAATATATAGGATTTTTTTTTTTAAATCTTCTTCTCAAGAACCTCTGGGCCAGGAAAGATGAAACTAATATGGAAGCATCCTCAGATTGTGTAGATTCAAGTTTGTTCAACTTCAAATCATGACCCCCGGGGGTAGGGTGGGGCAACAATGGCCGATCAAAGTTTTACATAGAAATATATGGGAAAATCTTAAAATCTTCTTCTAAGTACTTCAAAACCATGATTAGTGATATTCACATGTATATGGAATCATCCTCAGGTGGTGGCTAGTTTGTTCAAATCAAAACTCCTGGGATAGGGTTGGGCCACAATGGGGGATTCAAGTTTTACATTAAAATATATTTTTAAAAAATCTTCTCAAGAATAGCAAAGTCATGAGTAGTGATGCTAGACAGTATTTATATGGAAGCATTTTCAGGTATTTATTGATATTAAATTATATAAATTTGTTCAAATCATGACCCCCAGGGGTAAGGTGGGGCAACAATGGTGGATCAAAGATTTACATAGAAAAATGTAGGGAAAAATCCCAAAAACAGAAAAGCTATGTTTAGTCACATTGACATGTAAGCATCCTCATGTATTGAGGATTTAAATTTGTTCCAAATCATGGCCCATTGGGGTAGGGAGGGAAACAATGGGGAAACAAATTTTAATTATTACAAAGTAATATATAGGAAGAAAATATTTATAAAAAATCTGTTTACCAAGAACAGCAAAGCCATATGCTGTTTCAATATCAAGGCATTCTCAAGTTGTATTAAAATTAACCCCCCCCCCCTTCAGTAAACTTTTCAGTTCTGATCTGATTCCGATTTGCTCAGGTGAGCGATGTGGCCCCTTGGCCTCTTGTTTTTAAATCACAAAAAAATTTAGGTACAGTCAAATTCCATTATCTTGAACTCATTAATGATGAGGGAAAACTCAAATTTCCATGAAATTCCAATAACACAATCTTGGTTTACCTGTTTTTATGCATGCCATGAACCTAGCTAGGGATATGTAGTACTAAATGATATGTCTGACTTCTCTCTGGTGTCCAACGTATTTTCAATATAGCTCAATTTCAAAGACACTATTTAAAATATTTTTATGATACTTTATATGTTGATTTCTTTGAGCTATTCAACTGCATCAGAATAGGGGTAAAATGCAGTGGAAATAACATAAGAAAAATATCTTTGAAGATGTTAAACAATATGAGTAAGGTGAGTCTTTTGGCCCATGAACCTTATTTTTGGGGTTCTTTTTTTCACACAAGACTCTTGCAGTTTGAGAAAAATATCTCTTTCTCTAAAAAAAACTTGTAAGCTTTATTGGTAATCAGTTCTAATTAACCCACATGCACTTTTTGGCCATATGGTGGTTACATAACTGTTGTAAAATAATACAGAAGTGGTGTGTCACCTCTTGTTTTATTGCAGACGCCACATGCCAGCTAGTCTGCCTACTGCAGAAACTGCTGCGAAATCCCCCACAATGCCTCATCAATACCTGTCAGCCCCGTCTTTTGTGATGGTAATTGGTCGTCAAAAGACAAGTGCACAAAAAAAGACATGAAGTGCACAAAAAGGAGAGAAGGCTTACATGCCAAGTCACCAGGGAGGGCTGGGGAGGTCATTCACCCTAGTTCTTGTTGAGAAGAAAAGTCATTCCATGTGTGAGAAATCTACTTCTTAGAGCATCATCCTGTCACTATTATATCAGATATTTAAATATATCCTTCCATTTGACAAGGCTGCCAACTTCAGGGCATTATGATCTTTTAAAAAATTTTAAATGTAAAGTTTAAAATTAATGTTTAACGGATTAACTTTCATTTAAGTAAATTATACACTGAATAGGTACCATGTGCATTGTAAAGAGAGAATTATTTTGAGGGAATTAAGGGACTGTAACTAGTTTTCATGACATAGATGGATTGTGACCTTCAAAATTTCTATTTTAATGTGATTTTACAGAAAATGGGGGGATCTATTTTAGCTCCCCCCTCTCTTCTTTGTTACGTGAAAAACTCCTTCATGGTAGAAAAGTTTTTAAGGTGGTTAACCATCACTGTAGTTGGCAGCTATAGTTTATAAGTAAATTATAACTGGCCTTCTCGCTGGGTGATAAAGTTCGACCATGGCAGGCCGTTTGATGGGTTCCATTCCTACTACTGAGTGGGAGTTCCCGATTTTAGCATGGCAAAGCACAGTTAAATATTTATTCCTGATAAACACAGATTTCAGGCTAATTATACCAGTATAAACTACATTGAGATGATCACGAATGGTAAACTTTATAAAAACGGGAAAACAAATTTATCTTTTTTTCTGGCTTTTTTCACCTTTGTTTGAGACTTTAAAGACATGGAAAGGATTTTTAAAGTCTTTCAAACAATTTAAATTATTGTTAAATTTATAAATTTGCACTGTCATCCTTGTTTCCTCATGATATAACATCTGACGTTCAGTAATTAAACAGATGTTTATAGTTCTATTAAGACGGTCTTCTTCATTCTTCATTCAATAATTATAGGCCTATTTCTATTTTACCAACATTATCAAAAGTTATTGAAAAACATGTGGCAAAATATATACGATCTCTTTTTTCGGATTTTGATCTTATAGTAGACTCTCAATCAGGCTTCAGAGAACTACATTCATGCCAAACAGCCCTTACAAAAATTACAGATGAATGGTTAAATGAAATGGACCAAGGTAAACTTGTTGGTACTGTTTTTCTTGATTTCAGTAAAGCTTTTGACCTTGTCAATCATGATATTCTACTTAAAAAACTACAATGTTATAACTTTGACGCAATAACTTTACAATGGTTCAGATCATATTTAAGTGAAAGACTTCAAAGTGTACATCTGTCCAACAAACATTCATCTTATCAGCAAGTCACAGCGGGAGT